>CM060688.1:187824916-188187416 GCA_030686995.1 Artemisia argyi | reverse complement strand
TGCCCTAAATCGTTCCTTTTGTGATTTTAGGTGTTTGGAGAGTGAATTCTGGAAAAGAGGCTATTTTGGACGTTTTTGGAGCATAAAGTGAAGAAAACGGCAAAGTACCAAAAATCCATGCTGAAGATACAAGGTGACGGCGTCAAGACTGCCTTCTTGACGGCGTCAGACATGGAGAATAAAATACCGTAGCTGGTGACGGCGTCAGATGGATAGGTGACGGCGTCAAAGTGGCCAAGAATAAAATACCGTAGGTGGTGACGGCGTCACATAGGCCGTCACAAGTGGATCTAGGGCGTCCGAGGAAGTATATGGCGGCGAGGTGACGGCGTCAGACTTAACTCTTGACGCCGTCAGAACGATTTTCCTATATATAGTTTTCTAGTTTTTTCATTAAAGGGAGAGAAGTTTTGGTGAAACCCTAAAGACGATTTTGGTGCCTCTTTTACAGGTTTTTCAAGGGTTCCAAACCCTTGAGACCTTGCATTGTAATTGAGATAAGTATACTCTTAATTCAATCAATATGTCTATGTGTTGGTTGTTTATCTTTTGTTCTTATCTTAATTCTACTATGCTAGGCTAGATTTACTTTGTGTTTGCTTAGATCTAATGAAACCTAGATGTTGATTATGTGTTGATTACTTGTCTATTCTTGTTTTGGATGAATGATATTATATGTTAGGCTTAAGAAAACTGGCAGATCTCCAAATGGTAACATGCTTGAACGTCTTAAGAAACATGAACCGAGGCGTACTAGGTCTTTATTGGTTGTATTTAATGCATGAGCCACTGTTTACAATCCCTATAGTTGTGCTGGGTCATGGTGTAGGAGGAGATAAGAGCTCATAGAGTTGGGGAGTTATGTATGCCACCCCACGAATGGTATTAAGGAATACAATTCGTCATCCATACAAGTGTAACAAGTAATTGACATGTAAAAGATATCTAGGGAGTAATGAAGTCTAAGTAAACACAATTTCTCCAAATACTGCTCACAACCTTAGTTTAATATTAGTTTAATTTTATTTTCATTAGTTTAATTTAGTTATATAATAGCTTTGGGTTAGTTGAATAGCAACTAATTCCGCCCACTCTTCCAAAACCCGAGATTTTACTTGCTTTCATTAAAATATAAAAACACAAAAATAATCATCTTTCATCTCTAGAACTATTAATTAGGCTTTCTAATCCTAGCGACACTATTCCTAAGCTGAACGATCAATCCCCCGGTACTTGTCACTATACTATACTACAACGATCAGGTACACTGCCTGGTGGGGGTTGTAAGCCTCGCGAGATCCCTCGAGAGGTAAAGCAAGGTGCGATTCCCACGCATCAAGTTTTTGGCGCCGTTGCCGGGGATTGTCTATCTTTACATTTATTCCTACTTTCGCAATAGAGTGCGGCGCCATCAAGTTTTTGGCGCCGCAACCCGGGGAATAGTTATTGTCTAGGTTAGGATTTCTTTTTATTAGGTCTACTTGCTAGATTCCTTTCTAGTAAGATTTTATTTTTATTTTTAGGTCTTCTTTAGTCTATCTTATTTCTTCGTGCCTTTGTTCGTAACTCTTTACCATCCGACATCATGGAAGGTGGTAACATCTTTGAACCCATCATCCCACCACAACAAAACCCACCATTAGAACCCCTTAGGCCCCGAACCTTAGGAGAGTACTCCCGACCTAGCCACCAAGGCTACCGAAACACCATTGAGCTCACCGGAGCCAATGTGACCCCCTTGCGATCCGACACCATCCGGTTGGTGCAAAGCGGATGTGCATTCCATGGACTTCGTTCCGAAGATCCAAACCAACACCTTAAGGACTTCCTCAAAATCGTAGATTCCATAGACCTAGGTGTTGAAACTAGAGAGACTACCCGTTTACGCCTATTCCAATTCTCTCTACGGGATCAAGCTAGTCAATGGCTTGAGCGTTTACCCGCGGGATCCATCACCACACGGGATGATCTCACCACTCGTTTCCTTGCTCAATTTTTCCCACCGGGGAGAACTACTAAGCTTAGGAATGACATCTTGATGTTCCAACAACGTCAAAATGAATCTCTTTATGAAGCATGGACTCGTTTCAAGGACTTACTCCAAAAGTCCCTCATCATGGCATAGATCTTTGGCTCCAAGTCCAAATTTTCTATGACCATATCGATATCCCCACGAGGCGAACCATTGACCAATCGGCCGGTGGTAAGCTACGTGATCTTAGTGCGGAACAATCATGGGAACTCATAGAAGATCTTGCTCTCTATGACAACGAAAGTTGGAATGATCCCCGTGATTTGAACAAAACGGTCAAGGCAATATCTTTGCCTTCGAACAATTCAAGCACTCCCGACCGTAGGATCATGGAACTTGAAGGTCGAGTCAAGTCTCTCATGAAATCTTACGAAACTCATAAGCCTTCAAGCCAAGTAAGCAGAATCGCTTCTACATGCAAATTGTGCAATGGCTCTCATGAGACCTACAACTGCATGGAACTTCCAAAACGTGCTTATAACGAATTCACATCATCACACGTAGGGCAGGGTCCTCGAACTTCTGCCGAAGCATATGAGGCATGGAAGGATAAACCTAATTTTAGAGGGTACCAAACACGAAGTGTATCATTTAATGACTCCTCACCGCTCACTTGGTCCGAACATTTTCCGTCACAAAATACCCCTAGGCGGAGCTGTGAAGATGATTAAAAAAAATTCATTCTTTCTCAAGAACTGCAGCTCACTACACTCGAGACAAAATTCAAACAACAGCAGGCTGACGTGAACAACAAGATTTGTAATCTGTTGACTGCTATCAAAGAGCATATTGATAATAAGCCCATTCACGTTGATGAGGTTAAGTCTGCTACCGTCATGAGTCCACCAGCCTCCCCTGTAAAAATAAAAAGTCCTAGCAAGCTATTCAAACATCTATCCCCTAACGAGAAAGGACCTATCAACCCCTCTAGACCAATCCACTTCGTAAACACCATCACCACAATATCAGCTGCAGCATCCAATCCAACCCAACAACAAACTGACAAACTCAGTCAGACAGCGAAGGATGAGACCTCAAAGGTTGACCACGCTTCGGCGAGGAAACTTACCAACTCACCCGAGCAGTGCACCGCGCAGAAATCCGACAAACCGGATGATAGGAACGAGACATCGGAGGAACAGGAGAAAGACCCAACCATTTTGAGCAAATCCGTTATAAAAGAATCCGAAATAAAGGACGTTATAAGTATAGGTAGCAACCAAACCAAGGAGAGCGACTCTAAACTTTTCAAAATCCCCTGTACCATTGAGGGAAAAATCTTAATTAATAGTCGTATAGATCCTAGCTTCCCAGTCAACGTAATCCCACTTTCCCTATACCACAAAGCCTTCCCAGAGCACGTTGTGTGCAAGAAAGTAATAGAGAACGTATCAATTAGGATTGGAGAACTTGATTACAATACTGACCTCACCGTGGTTGATGACGTGGACCCTCTCGCCAATCAAACATTGACCAACCTTGTCCTTGGGATGCCATTCATCAATGAATCGGGAGCAATCCTTGACGAGAAAGATGGTAGTGTATTACTCACCAATGGTGTTAGAACGGTAATTTTTCGTAGGGATGGTGAGGAAGTTTATGAGTATCGTCCCTCCCTTGAGGGGAATCCATACGGGTCAAAGGGTGGAGAGTTGAGAAAGATCAAACGACGTGATCCGAATAACCTAAAAATCCCTTGCATGATCGGTCACAAGTACTTCGAAAACGTATACATTAATGTATTCCTGCCAAAGAATTTCATGTCATTGTTTCATTATAACAATATCTGCAGATGGGGGATGATTTACAAGGGAGAGAAAGTGGTTGGTAAGGATCATGAAATCCAAGTGTTCATAGGAAATATGGCATTTCCTATGGAATTCACGATTGTGGACAACATAGAGGACTTTGTTGACCCTAGGCTATCGCAAGTCGTATTTGGAGCATCCTTTTGTGAAATCACTAAGTTGATAGTGGATGACTTGAACGGAATCATGACTTTCACTGACGGGATTAGGAGGATTTCATACCAAACGCCATACAAAAGAAGAGACCTTAGGGAGATAGATTGCGACGGGCTCGATGTGATGAGCTCCCAACTTGTCTTGTGTGATGACGATGTTAGAAGAGGTTGTAGAAATATTTTTGATTTATCTTGTGGGTTCTTTAAGGATGTTAGTAAGCTTGACTCTAAGTATCGACGGGATGTTTTCGAATTTGAAGATCCAAAATACTTACACTATGAGAGCGACACTAGTTTAGAGGATGACCTAAAAAGTGGAACCAATGATGAGATCACGTAGTAACCCACAACTTTGAGTCTAGCTACAAGACTCGTAAATAAAGAAAAGCGCTTCTTGGGAGGCAACCCATGTTTTATGTGATTTTAATTGTTTGATTGTTATTTGCTTCCGTATGCATGTTTTATTTTTATTGTTGGATGATAATGTTTCTCAATTAAAATGTAGAAATATTTTATTATGTTGTTTGGCCTAGTCTTAACTTCAACCTAAAGGTATTTTTGCAAAAGATATGTGTAAGGGGAAACCCCAAATATGTTTTTAAGAAACAACCCGATCATGATTCTCCACAATATTTAATAAACATGTATATTCGTATTTGTTAGAGTCAAATGCTTGTATTGAGTCATAATGAAGTTTTGCAGGATTTTCCAGGAAGTAGGACAAAGTTTTTCCAGAAATTTTCCGGAAACTTAACATAAAGATTTCTGCAGGTTCATTCTGACGGCGTCAGGCTATTGCTCTTGACGGCGTCAGGAGTCAAAAATCTGGAAATTTTACCGGTTTTGTTTTTCTAACGGAGTCTTATGGTTTTTGTGAATTATTAAGTTTTATAATCTCCAGGAAATCTGCAAACTTCATTCCACAAGCATTATATCTTACTTTGTTTTCTAGGATTTAATAACTTATATAGGATGCCGCCGATTTTACGCGAGGTTGCCTTGTCTACTTTTGTCAGGATTTACAGGTTATGTATGACAAGAAGATGATATATATTCTGGAAGGGAAGCTTTGATTGTTCATTTTCTTGGAGGAAAACTTAACCTGGCCAACCTAAAATCCATACCGAGCGAATCAGGGGAGTATTTGATTTCATTCTCTTTACTTTTTACTTTTACATTCTTTACTTGAACATTGGGGACAATGTTCATCCTAAGTGTAAGGGGAGGGTAAAAAGATGATACCTTACATATGCACTTTCGCTTGAGTTTGTTTTGTTTGATAGTAGATGTGTAATAAAACTATGAGAAATACTTGTTAGTGTAATTTTAGCGCCAAATTTAAAATTTTTTACAACATTTAGGAGTGAAACTTTAGCCATAGCAAGCGTCTCATGGATAGGAGGTTGTATGACTAGCACATAACCGTATATTCAGAAAAATTTTCCACCCAAAGATGTGAGGTTCGCCTTTAGTTTTGATAGGAAAAGCATTTACTATTAGTGCTTATGAGTGTACCGGTAGCATTTAGATTCTAGAACTTGCGTTAGTGATGCATCCCGAGACCGCTAGTGAGACTACATTCGTGTGGTAAGATTTACTACATGATAAGAGGCATTAGGATTACCCTTGTGTTAAACCCGTATCATAATTACTTGACCATTTAAGTCATATTATTTGGCTAGTTAAGTCAACTAATTTTTCCCACACCCTTAGCGTTGTACTCATTTTTAGTACACGATACCCCTAGTACACTCCTCCGAGCCTATCTTTTCGTTTTTAACTTTAAGCATCTTACTTAAAGGAAGAATTTGTTACACCCCACTTAAATGTACACCCAAATCGCCTTAGCCTTCCGTGTATGCGCTCATTTTTAGTGCATTATTGTTATTTGTTAAACCCTAAGTTAACTTTCTAATTGATTACATGGTTGCTAAGTCGAGTCATATCCTTGTACATATTGTTTTGGGACGATTGGGACTCATGGGTAAGTACTTATTTTATGGAGTAATGGGGAAGAACATCATATTATTACCCCCATATGTACGTTAATCTTAAAAGTGCTCCAAGTGTCTTGATTTTCTTAATTCGAGTCATTAGATTAGTTAATGTAAAGTATGTAAAGATTCAAGTGTAAGGGGATTGCTCATACCCCTATGATGTATTATTTTGGATGGTAGGGTAAGAGTGTATGAAAAAAAAAAAAAAAAAAAAAAAAAAAAAAACATACGGACTACCATCCCGTTTTCATTCTATGTTCATTTTATGTTTTTGTTATTTTTCATTTATTAGCTTAAGTCGAGTCTAGTCTTAGCTTAGCAACGCCATATTGTACATGTAATTAACCAAGATTGTTAACTCGCCACTAGTAAAATTCCCTTTATCCAACAAAACCGTGTAATTCATATCCCTACACCTAACGTTATAACCCTTTTAAAAGACCTCTTTGATAGTTTATCCTAGGTGCTTACGCCATGTGGTGGAGGTTTGATCCTTTCCCAAGCCTATAGTAATCTATTTTGCTATGACAGGTAGTGAGAGATATCTTCCATTTCCATAATGTTATATTACTTTATTACACCCGAGAGATGTGAGTATCTAAACACTATTTGTGAGGTGCTTGTGTATGACCTCCGTGCTTGTCTATTGGTCTTTAGTGGAACGATTATTTGTTGTAATTACTTTTATATTAGTGTTAAATGACCCCTAACTTGTCTTTCGAGTAGAATAAAAGCGCATTTGCTTGAGGACAAGCAAATCTCAAGTGTAAGGGTATATGATGAGGCGAAAAATGAGCCGTTTTTAGGGGGTCATTTAAGCCCGAATCCGACTTTATTTGATCAAATATTGCCCTAAATTGTTCCTTTTGTGATTTTAGGTGTTTGGAGAGTGAATTCTGGAAAAGAGACTATTTTGGATGTTTTTGGAGCATAAAGTGAAGAAAACGGCAAAGTACCAAAAATCCATGCTGAAGATACAAGGTGACGGCGTCAAGACTGCCTTCTTGACGGCGTCAGACATGGAGAATAAAATACCGTAGCTGGTGACGGCGTCAGATGGATAGGTGACGGCGTCAAAGTAGCCAAGAATAAAATACCGTAGGTGGTGACGGCGTCACATAGGCCGTCACAAGTGGATCTAGGGCGTCCGAGGAAGTATATGGCGGCGAGGTGACGGCGTCAGACTTAACTCTTGACGCCGTCAGAACGATTTTCCTATATATAGTTTTCTAGTTTTTTCATTAAAGGGAGAGAAGTTTTGGTGAAACCCTAAAGACGATTTTGGTGCCTCTTTTACAGGTTTTTCAAGGGTTCCAAACCCTTGAGACCTTGCATTGTAATTGAGATAAGTATACTCTTAATTCAATCAATATGTCTATGTGTTGGTTGTTTATCTTTTGTTCTTATCTTAATTCTACTATGCTAGGCTAGATTTACTTTGTGTTTGCTTAGATCTAATGAAACCTAGATGTTGATTATGTGTTGATTACTTGTCTATTCTTGTTTTGGATGAATGATGTTATATGTTAGGCTTAAAAAAACTGGCAGATCTCCAAATGGTAACATGCTTGAACGTCTTAAGAAACATGAACCGAGGCGTACTAGGTCTTTATTGGTTGTATTTAATGCATGAGCCACTGTTTACAATCCCTATAGTTGTCACTATACTATACTACAACGATCAGGTACACTGCCTGGTGGGGGTTGTAAGCCTCGCGAGATCCCTCGAGAGGTAAAGCAAGGTGCGATTCCCACGCATCAATATGTATATACATATACATATATATATATATATATATATATATATATATATATATATATATATATATATATATATATATATATATATATATATATATATATGTATATATATATATATATACATATATGTATATACATATATATACATATATGTATATACATATATATATATATATATATATATATATATATGTATATATATACATATATGTATATATATATATATATATATGTATATATATACATATATGTATATATATACATATATACATATATACATATACATATATACATATATATATATATATATATATATATATATATATATATATATATATATACATATATATATATATATGTATATATATACATATATATACATATATATATATGTATATATATATGTATATATATACATATATGTATATATATATATATATATATATATATATATATGTATATATATACATATATGTATATATATACATATATACATATATATACATATATACATATATATACATATATACATATATATACATATATACATATATATATATATATATATATATATATATATATATATATATATATATATATATATATATACATATATATGTATATATACATATATATGTATATATATACATATATGTATATATATATATATATATATATGTATATATATATATATATACATATATGTATATACATATATATGAAATGTGTGTGTGTGTGTGTGTGTGTGTGTGTGTGTGTGTGACTTAGAAAACGTATGAAATGTGAACTTGGTGACCAAGGAGTATGGTACGAGGTATAGGAACTCCAAATAGTTAGGAAATGATGAAGAGTTGGTGGTGAATCGTCCTTGTGGGTATACGAGCAAACGAAAAAGCCAAAGGTTCATGTTTGTGTTTGTACGTTGTGAAAACGTGGTCAACAAGGGGAAGGGTAGGATTTTTAGGCAAATAGTGGAGTTGGTGCATGATTTTCGTCCTTGTGGAGTGTTTGCCGAAAGAAAACAACAAGGGAGCATGTATAGAGTTGAGTTTATTGGTAAAGAGACGGTCAATTCCTTTTAAATTATGCATGACACATCTAAGAGGTCTCATGGCTGCCTCTTGAGTCTAAAACGAGTAGAGAATGGAAAGGATTACACGCATACGTCCTTGTGGTATAGTTAACGAGAGGAAAACAATAAGAAAACTATCATGATAGCTTGTCTTGGCTCGTTTGTGGGTTTGTGAAAGTCAAAATGTATTAAAAACGTGTCTTAAAGGTTTTAAGAAACTTTGGTGCCAAGTCTAGGAGGATACGAGGCGTAGAGAACTTGATAACGAATTTTTGGTTTTTGTGGATATGTAAAAATGGAGCTAAGCTTAGTTTAATTTTCAATGACAAAACGTACACGTTAGGAAAAACAATTTGTCACTTATGATTCTTGGGTAGGAGGGTTAACGAGAGGTGCAAAAATATTTATTTGTCGTTTTTAAAAATCGAGAGTAATCAAAGCAAAGTAAATGAGCATGGTTCGAAAATAATTAAAGGAAGTTGGGCTTCGATTGGTTTGGTTGGGCTTACGGGTGGACTAGGCCCAAAACAAAAAAAATATATCAAAGGGTCCGTTTGGTTTGTGTCGTGTGTAGCAGAGTTGGGCCGAGGCCCAATGGGGTATGTAGGCCCAACTGGCTTGTCTCGAAAGTCGTGTCGATGTTAGGAGTAGTTACTGAGCATTCGTGGAAATTTTCACGAGCTCGGAAATTTATTAGGACGTATTTAGTTAATTATTAGATTATATATATATATATATATATATATATATATATATATATATATATATATATATATATTACGTTACTTTATAAACGTTAATTATAATAATTTTTTTACGATACTTAGACTATCTAGGTTCGTGTGTAAGCGCGTTCCAAGGTAAACGGTAATCACCAACGGCGTTGTGATTAAAAAAAATGTATCTCGACTATCAAACAAAAATTTTGTGATCGGTAAAAACGGTTTTTATTTATCGTAATGATTCGTAAATCATGAGTTTGCATTTACTATTTAGGAGGAAAATTACAGGTGGTTACATGATCCTTCTCACTCATCAACCTCAACTGCTCCTCCAACTCTTCTTTAAGTTCATTCCTCGCCCTCAACAGGACAGGAATCACAACGACTGCTCGGCAACACATTGGAGGATCCGTCCATCCAATAAACCCACATGAAGGACAACAATAGAATCGTCGTGCTGAGTTCCTGTTTGTCCAGCTTGTTTTGATTGTTGCTAGCTTGTTTCCCACAATCGCAAATCAATACCATATTTTTGCCGGATATTGGAAAGTGTGAAATAATGTGATGCAACGGTTATATTTAATTGTGTAAAGTGTGTAAAAAGGCAAACTTTCGATTGCAAATTTAGTCCTTCAATCTACAGTGTAACATGGACACTTAGCACCCGGTAAACCGTGAAATGACGATAATGCTCTCGGTGACATGGCACTCAACAAAAAAAACTAACGGAAAATGCCTCTCGGTGGCTTTTTTGCAAATTTGCGTAATGTTAGTGGCTGTTTTGCGTGACTTTTTATCTCAGTCCCATTTTTGCGATTTCGTGATAATTTAAGGACTATTTTTGCATTTTACCCAATATATATTCTACACAAATTAAC
Source organism: Artemisia argyi (assembly GCA_030686995.1). Lineage (NCBI taxonomy): Eukaryota > Viridiplantae > Streptophyta > Magnoliopsida > Asterales > Asteraceae > Artemisia > Artemisia argyi. Next base: position 188,176,991 of record CM060688.1, on the reverse strand, counting down.
ACACGTTCACTCGCTCAAAGGTATCAAAATCGTAAACCACTAAAAAGACGATATATCTGTAATTGTATGCCTTCGAAAGATCAACGAATGTTGTCACCGCTTTTCATGGTTACCATGCTAATACTAAATAACAAAAAAAAAAAAAAATCATACTTGTCCTAAAATATATTTTTAGGTATCAAACATTTTTTTTTCCTCATATGAGTACCGAACTTTTATTTTTTGTCCTCTTTGAGGTACTTTGTGACATTTTTGCCCATCAAATTATTAAAAACTCAGCGGCATAAATGTCACAAAATGCCTCAAAGAGGCTAGAAACGAAATTTCAATACCCATATAAGCTTTTTTGAGGTACTTTGTGACATTTTTGCCCATCAAATTATTACAAATTCAGGGGCAAAAATGTTACAAAATGCCTAAAAGTGACTTTCTTACTAAGTATAGTTTTTTTTAGAAAAACAATTTTTTACAACCTATCTTAGAAATCATGTCCCCAATGAGACTTGAACCCATAACCTCTAGGGTGATTGGTCACTCACATACCGCTGGGCTAAGAGGCCTTTGGTTTCTTAGAAAATATAGCGCTTTAATTCAATATGTTATTTGCCCTGCTAAATAATAATTCAAAATTCGTAATATGATTATGTTATAGTACTCATCAAGTAATCTTTTATATAATACAAGAATTACATCATTTTGGAGTGTTTTTGCAAAACCCTTCTCATTGAAAAAAAATTGGTCCAATAGGAGAGCTCGATTTTGACACATAAGCGAAATTAAGCAATATGATTGGCCAATAAAAAGTCAAAATTGAATAGATTTTAGTCAAACTTTAATAAATTTGGTGGAGAATTTGATTGAGAAAAAAAAAACTCATAAAAATATAGGTGTCGAATTTATTAAAATAAAAACTTAAGAAAAGAGGAGGTAATTAATAAAACTTTAGTGGTTGAATTTTAAATATATTAGAGTTAAGTGTAAAATTATAAGTCTCCATGTTTATTAATAACTTTAGATAATAAACAATTAACACCTTACACTTTATACCCCTATACTTTATAATGTTAACTTTGTTTAAAATTACATGAGTAATAGTATTAGTTTTTTTTTAATCGTATATTTTTTTTTATTAAAAAACAAATAATTTAATCTTTGTTTTTTTATGATTAATTATAGTTGGCTGTTGTAAACAAATTAAAAGTATGTACATGAGAATTATTCAGCAAGAATATAAGTAAAATAAATACCACGATTACAAAACATATCGTAAATTGATAGCATTAGTTGCAAAACTAAAAGCATATATCACTAACATCTCATGCAAGTCAAGTATCATTATGTGATTTTGGTCAATAAAAAGTCAAAATTGAATAGATTTTGGTCAAACTTTAATAAATTTGGTGGAGAATTTGATTGATAAAAAAAAAAAAAAAAAAAAAAAAAAAAAAAAAAAAGAAAAAAAAAAACTCATAAAAATATAGGTGTCGAATTTATGAAAATAAAAACTTAAGAAAAGAGGAGGTAATTAATAAAACTTTAGTGGTTGAATTTTAAATATATTAGAGTTAAGTGTAAAATTATAAGTCTCCATGTTTTTTAATAACTTTAGATAATAAACAATTAACACCTTACACTTTATACCCCTATACTTTATAATGTTAACTTTGTTTAAAATTACATGAGTAATAGTTTTTTTTTTTTTTTTTTTTAATCGTATATTTTTATTTATTAAAAAACAAATAATTTAATCTTTGTTTTTTTTATGTTTAATTATAGTTGGCTGTTGTAAACAAATTAAAAGTATGTACATGAGAATTATTCAGCAAGAATATAAGTAAAATAAATACCACGATTACAAAACATATCGTAAATTGATAGCATTAGTTTGCAAAACTAAAAGCATATATCACTAACATCTCATGCAAGTCAAGTATCATTATGTGATTTTGCTTGAATAATAAAATATTATTTTTAACCCAATAGCATTCTCCTAAAATAATAGGTAGATTATGACATATATACATATGATTTTTTATTTTTAGTCCACTAAGTAAAACCAATTGAACCATGTTAAGAGATTCATTTCTTAATCGATAATAATACATAATCAAAACGAAATTTTAAAAACCATGTGCGTCCACAGGTATTAAAAGTATGTACATGATAATTATTCAGCAAGAATATATAGTTTATAATTAGGTTATTACGTTACTATACTGCGATAATGTTATTGACTTGGAAATCACGGATGTGAGATACAACCATTATTCTATACTTATGATTTATGTGTAAACCCCTTTTTGCTTCTGAATAGAATCCGAAAGAGACCTCAACAGCACTTTGGCTTATGCCTTATCTAGCTGATAGTTTTTAGTAAAATTTTTTATGGTTTAACTTTTTTGTTATACATACCAGCTTTTAGTTTTTTTTTTTTTTTTTTTTTTTTTTTTTTTTTTTTTTTTATGTTTTATTGAAAATTTCTACACTTAATATTTATGTTTTTACTATAAATACACTAAGCTATGATAGAATTAGTTGGGAGTTTAGGATTTTTTACTAAGCTTCTCAAAAAAGCTTATAGCTTTATCATAAACTTATTGTGTATGGTAATTGAATAAGCCAATAAGCATCTTTAATAAGCATAACCAAACACCCCTTTAGTTCTAATATGAAGTTTTCTGATTTGATGTTATGACTAACTTTGTTGTTATCCTCACTATAATGCAACATGTTAGTGGTTTTTGCAGTTTTATGATCTTATCGCACACACTAAAGTGTAATGCAATTTGTTGTGTGCGCTTTTTAAAGGAGGATTAAGTATCAACACATGATTGTTATGGGAAGGTTAATGTACCAAATACGTGTTTTAGTGCCTATATGAGGAATTTTATGGTAGGAATTCTTTTCGGAGTGTAATTTGTCTTTGAATGAATTAATAAAACTTAGCTGGTGTTTATCGTCATTGATAACATTATTGGTGTCAACCAACGGTCAAAAATATGGGTGTGTTTTACCTTAATGATTTAGGCCAATTTTGAAGAAAGTTACATTAAAGTGAAAGGTCGGTAAGGATTCAAATAATCCTAAAAGACTTACGGATGTAATCTGTCATTTTTTATGCATTTATAATTTACTTATACAAGTAATAATAATTTCTTTATATAGTTCGGGCTTAGAGAAAAATTATTCTTATACATTATAAATAATCGTTAGATTAAATTTGAGTTCTACCAATTACATTTTTTTTGTTTCTCTTTATGTAATAAAGAAACTATAATGTAAGCATCTATGTTAATTTGATAATTTTATGATCAAACATGAGAAGTAAATAACACAAATTTATGAAAATACAAATTTTCAAACAAAAAGGTACATTAGTAAACATGGTATGATGATTATTCATAATCAAGGAAATGAATCAATCTTCAAAGCTATCTAAATATGCTACATATATTAACGAAAATATAAGTAAAAGAAATACCACAATTACAAAACACATCGTAAATTGATAGCACGGGTTTGCAAAACTAAAAGCATATATCACTAACATCTCATGCAAGTCAAGTATCATCATGTGATTTTGCTTGAATAATAAAATATAATTTTTAATCCAAAACCGTTCTCCTAAAATAATAGGTAGATTATAATATATATACATATGATTTTTTATTTTTAGTCCACTAAGTAAAACTATTTGAAACATGTTAAGTGGTTTATTTTTTCATCGATAATAATACATAATCAAATCAAAATTTTAAAAACCCTGTGCGTGCACAGGTATTATAACTAGTTAACATAATAACAAGATCTTTAATGTGAGTTGCATCATTTTGTAATATTTTTCTTTGCTCTTTCTTATGGTAATATATTCTAGCCTTTCAAGAAAAGAAAAGAAAAGAAAAGAAGAAGAAGAGAAGAGAAAAAAAAAAAAAAAAAAAAAAAAAAAACAAGTGTGGAACACATTTTTTTTTTCTTTGAAATAACAAGTGTTTGCTGACTTTCTATGCTAGTTGACGTTGATACTTTTTGCCGTATATAATTCTCAAACCCTTGAATACATTAAGTACATAAAAATATACACACTCCAGACGAACTGCACATCTGCAAAGACAAATACCATAATACGAAAATACACTTAATTTGGCATTCGTATGATTACCATCATTTAGACCTTTAACCGCAGATACTAGCTAATCACAATGAGAACTGCTTCCTTAGCCACTTCGGCCATAAAGTGAACTGCTTCGATAGCCACTTCGGTAGCCACCTCAGTAGCCACTTCGGCCATAGAGAGAACTGCTTCGATAGCCACTTCTTTTATCACATCCATTGCAAATTGTCCTTCCTTTTCAGTTTCGATTGTTTTCATATATATCGATGACGTTCTCACCAAACGATATCGTATGTGACAGGATGATTTCCCCCCCTATCTCCCCAGACGATGTCCTCACGGGGTATCTGAGATTTTCTCCTGAAACACCTCCTTCTAGAAGATCTTTAAGAGGTACTTGGACTTGTCCTATATCCCGGTCAAAAAATGTCCCGTCATGCTTGATCACACAAAAGAGGGTGTAATTTTGGTGCATTGAAGCAATATTAAATTTCACCCTACTATTCCAAACGGGACAAGAAGCACCTTTTATTGCGGTTTCGGTTTTATATACGGGGGACTGTTCGTTCTCTCCAGCGAGAAACACAAGTACGTAAGGGTTCATGGCACCGAAGTGTTTAACGTCAGTGAGACCCTTTCCGGAGTGGATGACAATCTCTAACTTGCAAGATTCCATTGTTTTATGCTAGTGTTTGATTGTTTGAAATGAAACACGAAGAGAGGGCTATTTATAATGATAATGGGTCTCAAATTTTATTACAAGTTGTTCAATAATTATGGTTGTGTTCTTGAAGACTTCAAGTTGTTCATTAGGTCAAGTAGAAATACTATAATTCCAATTGAGTTGTTGCTTACTGGACTTTACAAGGTACATTTTTTAAATCGCAACTACGTACTGAAGCTTATGATCAGATACTTTTACAAGAAATTATAAGCTATTCAAAACATTATATAAATTTGAGTTATATAAAGGCATGAAAACTTGTTAAAATACCCTTTGGCGATCTTGGCGATTCTCGACTCCCAAACAACCCTAAATCGATCCTATTGCTTCTGCTCGATCCTACGCCTCTCCTTCCTGGTTAGGTTTACAATCGATCGGTTTACAACCCCTAATCGTTCTTATCACACCTTTCAATCTTCAATCGATTGCTTGGATCATTACTTAGGGTTTTTTAGGGTTTCGATTGGGTCTGTTTTGGTTTATTATTTGATCGATCAGTATCTTATAACTCTAATCTTTTACTAATCGATCTTCATATGGTGGGAGGTTAGTGATTTGGTTTCTATTGCTTTAAACCCTAATCGCTAAGATTAGGGTTTTCTTTTATTTTTTCGTATTGCATGATTGTTGCTGGTTGATTATTTGTTGCGTTGTGTACGTGGTGGTGGGTGATGGAGAGGGGTTTTTTGAGTCCTAAGCTTGATAAGAAGGATGCTAGTGTTCCAATGGTTGATGTTGATGTGGTGGATGTTAATGTGAACAAGGGTAACGATAAGGTTGTTTTGGATGATTTGGAGCAGTCCTCTCATAGTTCAATACAACCTAATGTGGAGCTATTAATTGCTAATGCGAATAAGAAGTTTGATGAAGCTATGTCTAAAATTGACAGTGATATTGCCAATATGGCTTCATCTTCTGAGTTGAACAATTCGAGTGGTAGTCGGCCTCCTCCTAATGCACCCAAGGTTGATTCTACTAGTGGTAATGGAGTGAAGTCGGTTTCTTATGCGGGTGTTGCTTCTAACGAATCTCATAAGAACGTGTCTAATTTTAGGAGATTAGAATGCAGCTATAAGAAGGATAATGTTGACCTTTCAGTCCCAATGAAAGTAGTGGAAGAGGTGAACATGAGGTTTGAGCATACACTCTATGGATATTTTCTTGGTCATCGTCTTGTTTTTCCTGTTGTGGATTATTTTGTTCGCAATGCGTGGGCTAAGTATGGGTTACAAAAGGTAATGATGAACGCTAAGGGGTTCTTCTTCTTCAAGTTTACTTCGAAGAAAGGTGTTGATGATGTGCTTGATAATGGTCCATGGTTGATCCGTAATGTTCCTATTATTCTTAAACCTTGGACTTTGAATACCAATTTGTTGAAAGAGGATTTAACTCATATTCCGGTGTGGGTTAAATTTCATGATGTTCCTTTAGCGATGTTTTCTGATGATGATCTTAGTTTGCTTGCTACTTTGATTGGGACTCCCAAGAGATTGGATGCCTTTACTAGTCAGATGTGCAAAGAATCTTGGGGTAGGAGTAGTTTTGCTAGATGTATGATTGAAGTGAAGTCGGATGAGGTTCTTAGGGACAGCATTACTGTTGAGATTCCTTTACTTGACGGTTCGGGTACGACTATTGAGAAGATACGTGTGGAATATGAGTGGAAACCGCCTCGATGTGATAAATGCAGGGTGTTTGGACATGTTTTGGTGGATTGTCCTAAGGGTGTGATACCGACTGCTCAACCTTCTAAGAATGTTAATGATGGTTTTAAGACTGTTAACAATAAGAAGAAGGGTAAGCAAGCTGTCTCGAATACGGGTCGCGGAGGTTTTACTAAACCTGTTGTGGGTAAGCATTTTGAATATCAACCAAAGAAGACTCCTACTGTGCCCAAGAAAGTTAATGATGGTAAGAAGAAGACTTCTGATGTGACTAGTACGAGTGGAACTACGATCTCAACATCTAACCAATTTGATGCGCTTAATATGGATGATACGGATACGTTTGGTATTCCTACTTATGACACCTGCATGGATGTGGATACTGGCAGTTCAATGGAAGTTAATGTGGATGAGTCGGTTAAGACTGGTGCTACATCACAAGAACCGCTTGTGAGTGATTCAATGGGAACTAAGGAAGTTGGTTCTACTCCTTTAGTTGAGAAAATTAGTAAGTTTGAAAACCTTCTTATCGATGGAAAAGGTACTCTTGTGGATGATGATGGTCATCCTGTTCCGTCTGCCTCTGTCACTAAGAGGGCTAACCCATTTTCCAAGGTGGGTAATGTTGTGGTTTCTGATAGTGACGAGGAGGAGGTTCTTAACACGTTCGACGAATCTGCAAATCTTTTTTGTGGTGGTCATGAGCGTGAAGATGAGTTTGATGACTATGATGATTACTCGAAGCAAATTTATGATCTTCCAGGGGAATTGGATGCTCTTAATGCCATTTATGGCTTTAATCTCCAAGGTCGTAGGAAGTAGTTTATATTTTTGTTTGAGTCTTTCTATATGATGTGGTAGTGGTTTTGTTTTCTTGTCTAGAAAATAGGAAGTATCTTGTTATGTAAGCTTTTCGCCTATGTAACGGGCTGAGATATGGGATTCACTCATATCCGTTGTACTTAAATGTTTTTTGGAGTAATATATTTACCGGGTCTTTTGACCTTTTACCCAAAAAAATAAATTTGAGTTATATATATGTATATGTATAGTTATGAATTGTTGTGTTCATGAACTCTATATAATATGTGCTCATGCTCTTTTTGCTATGTTGAAACACTAGTAAATAGGAGTACAATACATAATGAAGGGAATATTTAACGATATTATTTCGTCACTTCGTCAAGAGTTATTGAGACATGTAAATGGATATACGTGATATATACATTAAATTTTGGATAAGAACAACATTTATACTATCACTAACTAATTTTAAATTCTTATTTAGTTGTAGTGATTCATACTAAACGAAAATATTCCATTAAACACTTGGTCGAAGTCGCTTGGTGGTTCGAATAAACTAATACCAATTAAGTCTGCCTTTATTGACTTTCAGTCAATTCACTATTAAATTGGGTTGTTAATTATTTGAGGTTTAGTGTGATGCGTCTTTTATTCGTTTCAACTGATTTGATATAAGGGTTTTGTTCGTGCAGTAAAGTTTTTCAACTAATTATGGGTTGATATTCGTGCAGTAAAGTTTTTTAAACCCTAGTTAGAAGTTTCTAACTAAGGTTTTACGTGCTCTTGTTCGAAATATAGACATTATTTTTCTTCTTGTTTTTTCTGTTTTCGACTATGATTAATTAGGGTTTGTTTTGATGGAAAGTTTGGGAGAGAAGAACACTGAGCTGCTACGTCCAGTGGCTTCAAAAAACGAGTTTTTAAGTGTCGATTTATGCTTTTAGATCATATTATACACAATCTATTAATTACGATTAATTCTTTCAATTTACATAGAGATGCAAGACAAATGGGTAACAAGCTGAGCTACCAGCCTTTTTTGAACATATTATGAAAATATAAGGTTTTGAAATGAATGTTTTGTGTAAATTTTCATAAAAAATACAAAAAATTTTAAAATGCAACCACTCCTAATGCATCGTGTCTCTTGTTATTTCTTAGTTAGTTTATCAATAAGTGGGAAGTGAACTTAGTTTTTACTAAACTCGATCATCATTATTGAAAATAGTACTTTCGTTATTTTTTCCCATTATATCATAGTTGAAAAAATTTGTAATCATGATCACTCTTAATGCTGGTTCCGTCCCTGGTTGCCACACATCATAACATCGTAATATAATACTCCCTCCGTCCTACATCTATTGTCCACTAACAAAAAATAAGAACATATAATATGTTTCTTTTATCCTTATATTTAATGCATTGTTAATTTCTTTTAGATCAAAGCTATTAATTGAAATAACTGATTAGGGTAAAATAGTTAAATTGGGCATACGTAATAAAATAAGACTTTCTTTTAAAACAAACAAAACAAGTGATGTTAAGAATAAAAATTGGATTGAGTGACTATTATTTAATCTATTTTTCACAAATCTGTACTTAAACTAATCTTGTTTAATACTAAAATGTCAGAAACATCACTTTGATATTTTCTCATTCTAAACAGAGATTGTATGAATTCCATATTTGATCCACAACTCACAATATCACTCAATACACCAACTTCTAATTAGGTGTCTATCATTCATTTATTATTACATTTCCTATTAGAAAACAATAATAACCAAAACTAGAGAGGAGGAGGGGGGAGCTTTTCTTGTGTCTATGCGCGAGCGTGAGTACCTGAAATTTGCAGAAAATGACATAATAGATCATAGAACCCTAATTTACGAAGGGCTTTATATATGATGAAAATTTTAAGCTTTGGGCAACTTGAGTCCATGCAGCTCTCAAAATCAGTAACTTGTTCCTCTGACTTTAGAAAACGACAAAAAAAACCCTTAACTAAAAGAATTAAAAAAACGTAATTTGTTTCGGTCAAGGTAATTTTCAACCATTTGAACAACTGATTCACGAAGTTAAAACTCACCATCAAACAAAATCAAACCAGTAAATCTAATACTTTTCAAAACGCTAATATTAGCATTATAGGTTGTTTACACATAGCCGGAATCTTTTATATAATAAAACAAAACCTTGGAATTTTTCATTTTAAAAAAATGCAATCATACCTTATTTAGTAATAATTGTATTTAAAAAAATATATATTTTCTTATTAGGTAACATTTTATATTTATCCATAACACAAGTAAAAGATAAATACAAAAAATATTGATAAGATGCAATTAATAATAGGATTAAAATTTTTAAATAATTATCTTTAATAAGAAAAAAACTATAATTAAACATCATAAATCAAACAAAATAAAGATTAAATTATTTGGTTTTTAATAAATAAAAATATATAATTAAAAAAAATTTTAAAAACCCGCGCGTACACTGATATTATAACTAGTTAAAACTAACATAACTGGTCCTTTGACTTAACATTTTCCAAATAAGATTAAATGTATGTCAAGAAGATTATCCTGACGTGGATATAGGTTTTGAACTTGGTAACGTTGACCTTGTCATATAAGTGGACAAATGTGTGAACAGTAGCCAATATTCACGTGTTTCTAGAAATTTAATGAATATTACGAACAAAAAGTAACCTCATTTTGAAAAGCAGATTAATTCCAATAGTAAGCCAACATATGTAGACTCGATCGCTCACCACAAAAAAACATGTCATACAGTTTATTTGGTACTTCTTCACACATTAAAGTGTGTACAATTCCATTCTCCACACTTTCCTCTTGTGTAGGGATTTTCGATGTTACAAAATTGTTGTGAATTGCCACATTTATTTTCGTGATATATAAATAGATTATTCACACAAGTTAGTGTGGAGAAATGACTTTTTTTTTTTCACATAGTTAGTTGTGAATTGAAAAGTCCCCATTAGGAAGCGTGAACAAATAAGAAGAACAAGAATTGAAAAGTCCACACTTGAAAGTGTGAACAAACAAGAATGAGCTAACTCTTTATAACGTGGACAATTATAAAAACTCCACACTTGAAAGTGTGAACAAACCAACCAAAGCCAACTAAAAAAAAGCGGGTATACCAGAAAAGTTCACACTTGAAAGTGTGACAAATTCCACATTTTATATCCAGATTTATATATCCAAATTTTACAAATTATATAAAACAAAACAAATTCCAAATTTATATCAAGAAATCGATTACAAGAACATGATATCATAACATTCTGCTTGATTCAACTTGAGACAAAGAACAGATACAAGAACATTCTGCAATTACTTTTGAGTTTTAACGAACAGATACAAGAACATTAACAAAACTTGATTACTTTGGTCCTTTGTTTCTCTAACATCTACTATTCTGCTACTTAACTCCTTTTTGCAATTCTACAATTCTGCAAATCCAAAGCCACCTGCAACATATCACAACATTAACAAAATAAGAGTTGGAGAAACTATTGGACACTTTTTGGAATTTGCAGAGCCAACCTTCTAAAAATCAGTCGCAGGAGTATAGAATGATGATTTCTTTTTCTATGTTCTATTTTTGGATGTAGTGGATGTACAGATTGTGACCATGACATCGCTAATAGCAAAAACAAAACAGAAAAAGGAAGACACTTCTTATCAAGAAGGCAGGCACAGAGGATGGTTTAACAACAACAACATAATAATAATACCCACATAAACAAGACATATGATTCTCTATCATCTAGGCAACCAAACCTTATGCCAAAGTCCACAAGCATTCTACCAGGCTAGTACATAGCACACATCACACATGAATCAAATAAGTTATAAACAATTTCACTACATATACCGTACTCACATATGCTACCAATTTCTATCTGATCTAATCACAGTAGCATGTCAATCAGAAATCTACTAGAAAACTAGCCTAGCCTATGAGTTCAATAAACCAGCCTAGCCTATCAGGATCAAGATTCAGGAATACTAGTAGTATTTAATTAGCAGAGTATCTATTGCCCTGATGCAAACCACAAACAGGTAACTGTTACTTAAAGGGAAATACTCACCGTCTTTGTGAATAATTCCCCAAGCCTTCCCATGCTTAACAGTGGTTTTCACTAAGCAAGAATGGAAAAGGATATTCAGGAAAGATATGTTTTCAACATTTGATTTTAATCTTCACGTGAACCAGAAAAATAAGTACCTGATCATATACAATCTTCACGTGAACCAGAAAAGAGCTGAAAAACAAATAAATTCAAGTTAAGAGAATGAATAACAATGAAATTAAGCATCATGAGAGTTTTTTTGGGTAAAGATTAAGCATAAACCTGTGCGTTTGATGTACCAGTAGCAAAAAAAGTTGGAATCACAGTTTTGAGCTGTCCAAGAAACTTGTTCATGTTTTCTTCCATCATCTTCATTTGTCTACCTTGTTTCTCCATCTCTTTACTTTGAGCAACAACTTTGTTCAACAAAAATCGATTTTCACTTGATACACTTTGACGTCTCATTCTTCTCAATTCGTAACTAAATTTTGTTACTTGAGATTTGGTCACTCCAACCCCATGGCCACAAGGTCTTCCCTTCTTATTTGGTCTAAGTTCTTGCATAACTTCCCTTGCAATTTCCAACCTTTTCTCAGCATCAACATGTTCTGAATTTCCAACCTCAAGTAACTTGTTTGCAAAATCTGCTTTCGCTTTACTCTAGAACATTAAACAAGCATTCAAGTTCATCTAAGTACATTTATATCTATTTATAACATAACTAAAAGTAGTAAAATTATTTATGTACCGCGAAGACTCTTGACCTATCATCAACGTATGACCCTTTCTTTGTTACATGCATCATATCAAATACTTCGATATCATCAGGTTCTCTTTTGTTTTCCACAATCTGTGGATTATATGACATATAACCATCAAAAAGTAGATAATTATAAAAAGAAAAAATAGGTTTAATTTATCCTAAAAGAAGACTTACAAATTCATCCTTTTTCCGGGAAATACTAACAGCGCCATTGGTGTGAATATGGACTTGGCTACCTCTTGCTTTCTTCCCATTTGCTGAGTATTTCTGTGATTCAATTAATTGAAAACACGTGTTAGTAAATCAAGGTAAGTATAGTAAGCTAAAACTGAAAACAAAAACTGATATGTAATCGACATTGAGCTCATATGGTGTGAATGATGAACTTAAAATTAACTCGTATATAAAAACATCTGTAATAGTTGGTCAAACTGTACCAGAACCAAGAAATGAAAGAGTAAACATGTTGAGAACCAAGAAATGAACCAAGATAAAAAGGAGGCAAAGCATGTGAAAGAAATAAATTTGGTGTTTGAAGTAATTGTGAAACTAAATGGCATTTTTTTTGTAGCGTACCTTTGTTTTAGGTGCTCTGAGATAACCCTTATAAGATTCCCATTGATGATCAACAAAGTGCTGTGGTGCTTCTACTAAGTCGAGTGCTTGCAAAAGCTCATCATCCGTATATTGCACATCTTCATCAACGTTATTAGCTTCATGTAGTCTTTTGGCAGCTAACGCTAACAAGCTCTTTTTCATCCTATGTTTTACGGTCCTAAACTTTTCGTTTAAATGAGAAAGGACGACCTCGTCCACATCTTTACCTTGAGGAAACTCAAATCTCCGCTGCAAAAATCAATAATGACAAAAAAGAAACAATTAGTGAGATGCCCATTCAATTGAGCGTTATTAGCTTGTAACATTCACCTTAACTTGAAGTACTGGTTGTTGTATACGAGAAACAATGGTCACTAAAGACATACTAATTAACCTAATGAAGTTAGGATCAGATTGTATTAAGGACTAAATAATATCTTAATACATTAATTTATTGCCAATAATCTAATTCCTTATATCAGACATTATCAAAGTTAGATCTTTGTGTGTTTGGTGAAATTTCCTGATTGCGTAAGCTCAGATATAAACTACTTATTGCTAGGCTAGAAAACTTGTGAATGGTTTAGCATTTCCATGATCAACTTGATAGCTACAACATCATGGATGTATCATGTATGGGACTGAGATCTCAAAGTGTTTCGGAAGAAGCTTGTGAAGGTAAAATAGCATGTAAAAGACTACTAAACAGGAGCTTTTCTGACAACGACCAATTTGAAGAATCAGTTTCAGTTTCAGTTTTCACAAAAAAGCGATAATCAAAGTAATTACCCGTAGTTCCATTAGAAGCCTGATACCACAACGCTTTTTGCATTCTTTCCAGTCCTTAGCATCGAGGGGGCATAAGTTGGGTTCCTTCATAAGTAGGGTCATGAATCGGGTAAACAAAACTCCTGCAGATTTGATAGGCTGATTGCGGTCATTGAAAGGAACCACAATTATTTCACCCGCTTCTAGCTTATACACTTCTTTTGTGGTCATTATTTGTGTCCTAAGAAAGTTTCCCTCACCATCTATAAGATAATTATACATTGTTAGAATATAATATACAATACAGAAATATGATAAGAACAATGACTCGCGCAAAGTTTACCTATTATCTCAACCTCGCTCAACAACTTCTTCTCATAATCCTCATCCATTTCATCTTGCTCATCCAAAAGAGGTGCTGAGGAAGACGAAGGCTGATGCAAAGTAGACTCATATGCACTTGTTTCAGATCGTAAGGATTGAGAATAGGTGGATGCTGATGATGAAGAAGAATTATTTTGGTGAATAGTAGAAAAAAGGGGAGGTTTCAGAGGTGTGGGGGAAAAGATGATGATTGGTGGGAGTAGTCGAGAGATTGATCATTTACTTGCATATCTGATTGTTGAAGGGTCTGCATATGTGACTTACCAAGTACCACATCTGATTGGCTAAGTTTCTGCATATGCAGTTGTCTAAAAGTACCAATATGTGGCTGACCACGGGTTTGCTTATATGATTGTATCAGGTTCTGCATATGTGGTTGCTCAAGAGCCTCCATATGCGACTTACCAACGGTTTGCTCAGAACCTCTAAGTGTTTGCACATGTGGCTGTTCAAGAGTCTCAATACGTGACTTACCAACGGTTTGCTCAGAACCTCTAAGTGTTTGCACATGTGGCTGTTCAAGAGCCTCAATACGTGACTTACCAACGGTTTGCTCAGAACCTCTAAGTGTTTGCACATGTGGCTGTTCAAGAGCCTCAAAACGTGACTTACCAACGGTTTGCTCAGAACCTCTAAGTGTTTGCACATGTGGCTGTTCAAGAGCCTCCATATGTGACTTACCAACGGTTTGCTCAGAACTTCTAAGTGTTTGCATACGTGGTTGTCCATGAGTAGCCATACGCAACTGACCTGGGATTTGCTTATTTGATTGTATGAGGTTCTGCATAGGTTGCTGTTCAAGAATCTTCATAAGTGATTTACCAATGGTTTGCTCAGATTCTATAAGTGCCTGCATATGTGGTCCAAGAGTCTCTATATGTGACTGGAACTGGGAGGGTGAAAGTGACTGTTGTGTTTGATTGTCACGGTAGAATGTTGGATGATTCGTTGCATAAGAATGTAAAGTATAATTTTCATGCTGGCTTGTAGGATTCTTCATTGTTGTTTGAGATTTCAACATCTTCCTGCATAAGAACAAGTATAAATTTAGTATCAAGGTTATGGGTACAGTTCTGCCTGAAGTAAAGGATATATTTATAAAGAAATATTTAAACTCTCGTTGTCAAACAAATTAAACCCAGATTCTGAACATAACATACATACCATATGGCAATCAGTTAACTTACTTCACATTTTACATTTTCAGGATATGCATTATCAATTCAGCAAATCTGAGTATAAGTAGCAGCAGCACCAGTGGGTTAGGGGCAAGTTTGCTGCTGAAACAGCAGACCTAGGAGTGTATTTAGGCAATGAAAAGCTATCCAATTAAGCTCCTAAATTAACTATAATCTCAGATTTGTAAAACCTACACTATCAATTACTTGCAAACCTAAATACAATGCCTAATTCCTACTTTAACCACCCTAAACTTGATGCAAAAAAGGGTGGTTTAGGGCCTGTTGGCTGCTGCAACAGTGGTGAAAAAGGGACAAACGGGCTAAAAATAAACCAACCAAACGAGCTTGGAATTGCCAAATAAGCTCAACCTTGAATAGCCTAAACTACAAATTACTGTCACTAGTAATCACAACTGACCAGTGACTTAAGACTAACTTCTTGGACTTAAACTTTCACAACCCTATAGTATCGTTTCAGTCTCTCTCGATCGAGTTCCAAATTAAAGGAGATTCAGTCCCAAACTCGACCATGAACCGAACACAACTTTTGTACTGGTCATTCAAACCTAACTTCTTACCAAAACTGCTAAACACCTTAGTTTATTCACTACATTTCTAACAGCAATAAATCATTTGATCATATAAATAGAAACAATACAACCGTAGATGAAGATGAGTATGATCTGAAAAGCATTGATGGAATGTCAGAGGGAAAAAGAGAAAATTGTGGACTTCGATGATCAGAATGATTCAGCTAGTCAAAGTCTAAACGAAAACATGTAAAATGGGATTTTAGCAACACAAGCTGTTAGATTGCAGCTTAGAAATTTGATTATCATTGTTGCTTTTTTTGACAAAAAAGGGTGTGGGTCAACCCCTTGTTTCAACCAGTACAATTTACCTGGTTTGACCCATTACCCTACAAACCCACAAAACTTGCGGTTATGCTTGCAAGCATAAAATCCATTTTTCAACCGGACCAGCAAAGAATCGGTAACATGACAGGGGACACTAGATAATCAAGAACCAACACTATAGAAATGGTTTAGTCTCTCTTCAGTTCTAGAAACTTCGACCATGAACCGAAGTACCGAACTCAACTTTTGTACTAGTGATCTAAACCTAAATTCTTACCTAATCAGCTTATTTAAGTCCAGAAGTGACTGTTTGGGTTGTATGAGGCTGAAGGGTAGCAGGCCTTGGATGGGTTATTTGCAGCCCTAACTAAGCTACTAAGCAACGGCCAAACTCAAAGATAAGCTTATAAACTTACACCCTATACTAAAAACTACTTACGTAACCAAAATTAACCACCAAATCTCACAAGAACTTATCTAAATTATAGTTCACTTGGGGCTGTTTGGGACAGGGCTGTAGGCACGTAAAATATGCTAAGTGGGCAAGTTTAGAGCACCTAAATGCTATCAAGATAAATGAAATAAAATAAAATAAAAATGTAAGCTTAAAGATGAGCTACTAAATGTGATGTAAACTAATTCCTCGGCCTAATTACCAAGTATCAAGCAAATGAAAAAATGCAAACCAAATGGAAATTGGAACTAGAGGGCTGATGCTACAGAAACAGAAAAATGGGTTAAAAAAAAGTGATGTAAACTAGAGGGCTGATGCTACTAAATGTGATGTAAACTCATTGGTAAATCACTTATGGAGATTCTTGAACAGCAACTAATTGCAAGGGTATGGTTGTGAAAAAAAAAAAGTGTGCAGAAGTGTAATTACAGATTATGCACATACAAATCATAAATATAAAGAAATGAACAATAGGTGAAAAGGTACTGGTTGTTTCTTCTTCTTGGTGTTAATGGTTGATGAGGCGAAAAATGATCCGTTTTTAGGGGGTCATTTAAGCCCGAATCCGACTTTATTTGATCAAATATTGCCCTAAATCGTTCCTTTTGTGATTTTAGGTGTTTGGAGAGTGAATTCTGGAAAAGAAGCTATTTTGGACGTTTTTGGAGCATAAAAGTGAAGAAAACGGCAAAGTACCTAAAATCCATGCTGAAGATACAAGGTGATGGCGTCAAGACTCCCATCTTGACGGCGTCAGACATGGAGAATAAAACACCGTAGCTGGTGACGGCGTCATATGGCTAGATGACGGCGTCAAAGTGGCAAAGAATAAAATACCGTAGGTGGTGACGGCGTCACATAGGCCGTCACAAGTGGATCAAGGGCGTCCGAGGAAGTATATGGCGGCGAGGTGACGGCGTCAGAATTAACTCTTGACGCCGTCAGAGTGTTTTTCCTATATATAGTTTTCTAGTTTTTTCATTAAAAGGAGAGAAGTTTTGGTGAAACCCTAAAGACGATTTTGGTGCCTCTTTTACAGGTTTTTCAAGGGTTCCAAACCCTTGAGACCTTGCATTGTAATTGAGATAAGTATACTCTTAATTCAATCAATATGTCTATGTGTTGGTTGTCTATCTCTTGTTCTTATCTTAATTCTACTATGCTAGGCTAGATTTCCTTTGTGTTTGCTTAGATCTAATGAAACCTAGATGTTGATTATGTGTTGATTACATGTCTATTCTTGTTTTGGATGAATGATATTATATGTTAGGCTTAAGAAAACTGGCAGATCTCCAAATGGTAACATGCTTGAACGTCTTAAGAAACATGAACCGAGGCGTACTAGGTCTTTATTGGTTGTATTTAATGCATGAGCCACTGTTTATAATCCCTATAGTTGTGCTGGGTCATGGTGTAGGAGGAGATAAGAGCTCATAGAGTTGGGGAGTTATGTATGCCACCCCACGAATGGTATTAAGGAATACAATCCGTCATCCATACAAGTGTAACAAGTAATTGACATGTAAAAGATATTTAGGGAGTAATGAAGTCTAAGTAAACACAATTTCTCCAAATACTGTTCACAACCTTAGTTTAATATTAGTTTAATTTCATTTTCATTAGCTTAATTTAGTTATATAATAGTTTTGGGTTAGTTGAATAGCAACTAATTCCGCCCACTCTTCTAAAACCCGAGATTTTACTTGCTTTCGTTAAAATATAAAAATACAAAAATAATCATCTTTCATCTTTAGAACTATTAATTAGGCTTTCTAATCCTAGCGACACTATTCCTAAGCTGAACGATCAATCCCCTGGTACTTGTCACTATACTATACTACAACGATCAGGTACACTGCCTGGTGGGGGTTGTAAGCCTCGCGAGATCCCTCGAGAGGTAAAGCAAGGTGCGATTCCCACGCATCAATGGTGTTATTCATCATCTTCAATTTCGATGTCCTTCCTATGCCAAATTGGTGCCTCATTAACATCATAAAGTGTTGGAAGATTATAAGGCATGCATAGGGTATATGACTCATCATCATCTCTAAGTGCTTTGGTCCCCATGTCAAACATATATCTTGGTGACGCTCTAATTACATGTGACCATCCAGCATCTCTTAGATCCTCTATCTAGAAAACTTGTCTTGCTTGAGATGATATTATAAAAGGATCATCTTGCAACTTTTCACCCGTGTGTATTAACGGCCTAGAAAAGTTTACAAGAGGAAATCCGTATTTATCTTTTTTTAGCCCTCTTGAAGGTCGAATGTCAGCCCAATCACAATGGAAAAGCACAACTTTGTATCCACCAAAATATTCTAGCTCGATAATGTTGGAAAGTTTCCCATAGTAGTTTCCTCCTTCGACTTCCACAATGACCCCTGAATTTTGGGTCTTTTTAAACTCTTCACGTCTTCTAGTAAGAAATCTATAACCATTCGTGATGATGCCATTATATCGTTTCGCAATAGTTCTAGGGCCACTAGCAATGGACACAACTTCTTGATCAAACTTAATCTCTTCTACCATCGTGTCGACCACTATACCAAAATGGACATTGACCATACCGCACATGGGGACCTTTGGGGATTAAGTGCTGATGAAGCATGGGAAATCATAGAGAATTGTGCCATACTTGCCAAAAAAATGGACAACCCAACAAACGTTGTTACGGATCAATTGATAGCAAGTTTAAGGGAACAAGCAAGAAGACTGTTTGGGGATAAAACTATAGATGAGATAACTGGGCATACGGGGTGGTATGATTTCACCACAATACATATGGAAGAGATAGTAGAAAACCCAAGCCCAATAAGTACCCCACAAGTCCTGCCATCACTTGAGGAATACACACCACCCATGACTTACCCGAAAGATGTAGAAGAGACTATAGGAGCCCCAATAGAGGTAGAGCCCTTGTACCAAAAACCACTAGAGGATATAGGTTTGAATACTTCTAGTGATAACTTTACTCTTAGTTCTAGGGAATTACCTAGTGTTGATGAACCGGAACCTCAATCTTCACACAACTTTCCATCCTTAGATATACATCTAGGAGACAAAAGAGGAGCCGACCCACCCATCAACCCATGTAGTCCGGGTAGTCTTAGGATAGAGGTAATGGACTCTAAGCCTTGTAGAGAGGAAGCCAATATAGGAGTGGAAAATGGCCTTACATGCTTACATCACCCATTTATGATTGATCACAAGAAACATTATGGGTTTAAACCGGGTTTATTAGGTCAAGATGGATCCCCAACTAGTAGTCTCTTGAAGTTGATAGATGATGATCCCTTTCTAAGAGAAAATCTTAATCCGTCCACTAACCCGATTGAATTAGGTAAGGTTATGATGATAGGAGCACAGCCCTTTGAGCATATAATTCATCCACCACTCTTTCCTCACGTGGCATACTTCCACCAAGATGGTGTGTATCGCTACTATCACCCGCACTTAATCCTAAGTGTAGGGAAAGCCTCACCTTTATTCGTGAAATAAGGGTAGAGTCAGGCTCGTGACTCGAACAAAAACAAGCGGTTCTTGGGAGGCAACCCATGTTTTGTGTGATTTTAATTGTTTGATTGTTATTTGCTTCCGTATGCATGTTTTATTTTTATTGTTGGTTGATCATGTTTCTCTACTAAAATGTGGAAATACTTTATTATGTTGTTTCGCCTATTCTTAACTTCAACCTAAAGGTATTTTTGCAAAAGATAAGTGTAAGGGGAAACCCCAAATATGTTTTTTAAGAAACAAACCGATCATGATTCTCCACAATATTTAATGAACATGTATATTCGTAATTGTTAGAGTCAAATGCTTGTATTGAGTCATAATGAAGTTTTGCAGGATTTTCCAGGAAGTAGGACAAGGTTTTTCCAGAAATTTTCCGGAAACTTAACATAAGAATTTCTGCAGGTTCATTCTGACGGCGTCAGGGTATTGCTCTTGACGGCGTCAGGAGTCAAAAATCTGGAAATTTTACCGGTTTTGTTTTTCTAACGGAGTCTTATGGTTTTTTGTGAATTATTAAGTTTTATAATCTCCAGGAGATCTGCAAACTTCATTCCACAAGCATTATATCTTACTTTGTTTTCTAGGATTTAGTAACTTATATAGGATGCCGCCGATTTTACGCGAGGTTGCCTTGTCTACTTTTGTCAGGATTTACAGGTTATTTATGACAAGAAGATGATTTATATTCTGGAAGGGAAGCTTTGTTTGTTCATTTTCTTGGAGGAAGATTTAACCTGGCCAACCTATAATCCATACCGAGCGAATCAGGGGAGTATTTGATTTCATTCTCTTTACTTTTTCACTTTTACATTCTTTACTTGAACATTGGGGACAATGTTCATCCTAAGTGTAAGGGGAGGGTAAAAAGATGATACCTTACATATGCACTTTCGCTTGAGTTTGTTTTGTTTGATAGTAGATGTGTAATAAAACTATGAGAAATACTTGTTAGTGTAATTTTAGCGCCAAATTTAAAATTTTTTACAACATTTAGGAGTGAAACTTTAGCCATAGCAAGCGTCTCATGGATAGGAGGTTGTATTACTAGCACATAACCGTATATTCAGAAAAATTTTCCACCCAAAAATGTGAGGTTCGCCTTTAGATTTGATAGGAAAAGCATTTATTATTGGTGCTTATGAGTGTACCGGTAGCATTTAGATTCTAGAACTTGCGTTAGTGATGCATCCCGAGACCGCTAGTGAGACTACATTCGTGTAGTAGGATTTACTACATGATAAGAGGCATTAGGATCACCCTTGTGTTAAACCCGTATCATAATTACTTGACCATTTAAGTCATATTATTTGGCTAGTTAAGTCAACTAATTTTTCCCACACCCTTTGCGTTGTACTCATTTTTAGTACACGATACCCCTAGTACACCCCTCCGAGCCTATCTTTTCGTTTCTAACTTTAAGCATCTTACTTAAAGGAAGAATTTGTTACACCCCACTTAAATGTACACCCAAATCGCCTTAGCCTTCCGTGTATGCGTTCATTTTTAGTGCATTATTGTTATTTGTTAAACCCTAAGTTAACTTTCTAATTGATTACATGGTTGCTAAGTCGAGTCATATCCTTGTACATATTATTTTGGGACGATTGGGACTCATGGGTAAGTACTTATTTTATGGAGTAATGGGGAAGAACATCACTTATTACCCCCATATGTACATTAATCTTAAAAGTGCTCCAAGTGTTTTGATTTTCTTAATTCGAGTCATTAGAATAGTTAATGTAAAGTATGTAAAGATTCAAGTGTAAGGGGATTGCTCAAACCCCTAGGATGTATTATTTTGGATGATAGGGTAAGAGTGTATGCAAAAAAAAAAAAAAAAAAAAAAAAAAAAAAAAAAAAAAAAAATCGAAAAAATCAAAAAAAAAAGAAAAAAAAAATAGAAAAGAAAGAGAGAAAAAACATACGGACTACCATCCCGTTTTATTCTATGTTCATTTTATTAGCTTAAGTCGAGTCTAGTCTTGGCTTAGCAACGCCATATTGTACATGTAATTAACCAAGATTGTTAACTCGCCACTAGTAAAATTCCCTTTATCCAACAAAACCGTGTAATTCATATCCCTACACCTAACGTTATAACCCTTTTAAAAGACCTCTTTGATAGTTTATCCTAGGTGCTTACGCCATGTGGTGGAGGTTTGATCATTTCTCAAGCCTATGGTAATCTATTTTGCTATGACAGGTAGTGAGAGATATCTTCCATTTCCATAATGTTATATTACTTTATTACACCCGAGAGATGTGAGTATCTAAACACTATTTTTGAGGTGCTTGTGTATGACCTCCGTGCTTGTCTATTGGTCTTTAGTGGAACGATTATTTGTTGTAATTACTTTTATATTAGTGTTAAATGACCCCTAACTTGTCTTTTGAGTAAAATAAAAGCTCATTTGCTTGAGGACAAGCAAATCTCAAGTGTAAGGATATATGATGAGGCGAAAAATGATCCGTTTTTAGGGGGTCATTTAAGCCCGAATCCGACTTTATTTGATCAAATATTGCCCTAAATCGTTCCTTTTGTGATTTTAGGTATTTGGAGAGTGAATTCTGGAAAAGAAGCTATTTTGGACGTTTTTGGAGCATAAAAGTGAAGAAAACGGCAAAGTACCTAAAATCCATGCTGAAGATACAAGGTGACGGCGTCAAGACTCCCATCTTGACGGCGTCAGACATGGAGAATAAAACACCGTAGCTGGTGACGGCGTCAGATGGCTAGATGACGGCATCAAAGTGGCAAAGAATAAAATACCGTAGGTGGTGACGGCGTCACATAGGCCGTCACAAGTGGATCAAGGGCGTCCGAGGAAGTATATGGCGGCGAGGTGACGGCGTCAGAATTAACTCTTGACGCCGTCAGAGTGTTTTTCCTATATATAGTTTTCTAGTTTTTTCATTAAAAGGAGAGAAGTTTTGGTGAAACCCTAAAGACGATTTTGGTGCCTCTTTTACAGGTTTTTCAAGGGTTCCAAACCCTTGAGACCTTGCATTGTAATTGAGATAAGTATACTCTTAATTCAATCAATATGTCTATGTGTTGGTTGTCTATCTCTTGTTCTTATCTTAATTCTACTATGCTAGGCTAGATTTCCTTTGTGTTTGCTTAGATCTAATGAAACCTAGATGTTGATTATGTGTTGATTACTTGTCTATTCTTGTTTTGGATGAATGATATTATATGTTAGGCTTAAGAAAACTGGCAGATCTCCAAATGGTAACATGCTTGAATGTCTTAAGAAACATGAACCGAGGCGTACTAGGTCTTTATTGGTTGTATTTAATGCATGAGCCACTGTTTACAATCCCTATAGTTGTGCTGGGTCATGGTGTAGGAGGAGATAAGAGCTCATAGAGTTGGGGAGTTATGTATGCCACCCCACGAATGGTATTAAGGAATACAATCTGTCATCCATACAAGTGTAACAAGTAATTGACATGTAAAAGATATTTAGGGAGTAATGAAGTCTAAGTAAACACAATTTCTCCAAATACTGTTCACAACCTTAGTTTAATATTAGTTTAATTTCATTTTCATTAGTTTAATTTAGTTATATAATAGTTTTGGGTTAGTTGAATAGCAACTAATTCCGCCCACTCTTCCAAAACCCGAGATTTTACTTGCTTTCGTTAAAATATAAAAATACAAAAATAATCATCTTTCATCTTTAGAACTATTAATTAGGCTTTCTAATCCTAGCGACACTATTCCTAAGCTGAACGATCAATCCCCCGGTACTTGTCACTATACTATACTACAACGATCAGGTACACTGCCTGGTGGGGGTTGTAAGCCTCGCGAGATCCCTCGAGAGGTAAAGCAAGGTGCGATTCCCACGCATCAATGGTGTTATTCATCATCTTCAATTTCGATGTCCTTCCTATGCCAAATTGGTGCCTCATTAACATCATAAAGTGTTGGAAGATTATAAGGCATGCATAGGGTATACGACTCATCATCATCTCTAAGTGCTTTGGTCCCCATGTCAAACATATATCTTGGTGACGCTCTAATTACATGTGACCATCCAGCATCTCTTAGATCCTCTATCTAGAAAACTTGTCTTGCTTGAGATGATATTATAAAAGGATCATCTTGCAACTTTTCACCCGTGTGTATTAACGGCCTAGAAAAGTTTACAAGAGGAAATCCGTATTTATCTTTCTTTAGCCCTCTTGAAGGTCGAATGTCAGCCCAATCACAATGGAAAAGCACAACTTTGTATCCACCAAAATATTCTAGCTCGATAATGTTGGAAAGTTTCCCATAGTAGTTTCCTCCTTCGACTTCCACAATGACCCCTGAATTTTGGGTCTTTTTAAACTCTTCACGTCTTCTAGTAAGAAATCTATAACCATTCGTGATGATGCCATTATATCGTTTCGCAATAGTTCTAGGGCCACTAGCAATGGACACAACTTCTTGATCAAACTTAATCTCTTCTAAGGATGGAACCTATAGTTTTAAATACACTTATTAGTTTATGCACACTGAAGATGAAAGAACTAATATACTAACTACAAATTTGGTAACCTGCTCTTGAAGCCACTGTGGAAAAACTTCAACCATCAATTTCTCTTTTGTCTTTAAGTCCATGGGTTTATCCCTAAGAGCTTGTTGTTGAGCCAAAAAATGACTACAAAATTATACCTCAACTTTATATACTTCATATAGAATTAATTTAAACTAAAATGTAAGAATATGTATACAAATATACTTACTCGCGAAATGGCTGAATTTTACTATGATTTAGTAGAACATAGCGGTGTGCTTGAGCAAATGAACATAGCGAAATGGCTGAATTTTACTAAATATCACATCCTGCAATAGGGTAGGCGGGTCCTCTTTCTCAATTGTACCGTCAAATTGGTCATTTTGAAACCGATATTTATGATTTTGCTCTAACCATCTACGATGTCCCATGTAGCAAAATTTTCTTCCATATTTTAACCACCTTGACCGAGTAGAATCTGCGCAAACTGGGCATGCCACACGGCCCTTTGTGCTCCACCCAGATAAGTTAGCATAGGCAGGGAAATCATTTACGGTCCACATCAGTGAAGCTCTTAACTTGAATTTTTGTTTTGAAAAAGCATCATAAGCGTCCACACCCTTCCATAATAATGTCAGCTCATGTATTAAAGGTTGTAGATAAACATCTATATCATTGCCAGGAGCTTTCTCTCCTGGGATAACCGATGAAAGAATAAAAGATTGTTGTTTCATACATATCCACGGAGGTAAATTATAAGGAATCAACAACACTGGCCAAGTGCTATGTGTTGCACTCATTGTTCGAAAAGGATTAACCCCGTCACTAGCAAGGCCAAGCCTGACACTATGCGGATCCGAGGCAAATTCTGAATATCGAGCATCAAAATTCTTCCAAGCAAGACCATCTGCCGGGTGCCTTAACTTTCCATCCATTGTTCGACCCATGTTATGCCACCTCATATCCTTTGCTGTTTTCTCAGACATGTATAGCCTTTTTAGTCTTGGGATTAAGGGGAAATATCGCAAAACTTTTGCCGGCTTATTTGACTTTGAACTTTCACCTATGTCATCACTTGTATCACTTTTATATCGCGAAGCTTTACAAATATGACAAGATTTTTGACCTTTCCTTTTACCCCAATAAATCATGCAATCATTAGGACAAGCATCGATTTTCTCATAACCAAGCCCCAGATCTTTAGTTAGTTTTTTTGCTTCACTAACCGAGGATGGTAATGATGTAAGATGAGGAAAAGCATCCCTTATAAGCTCTAGCAACATGCCAAAAGTCTTGTTAGATACACCTCCGATAAATTTGACGTGATACAAGTGTAAAGTGAAGGACAAGTTGGAATACTTGCAACCGGGGTAAAGTTCTTTGTCACATTCTTCTAACAACTTCTTATATGTAGCATCCGCAGCACTATGATCTGAACTTCGAGAAGATTCGCCCACATTCTCATCCTCAACCCTACGATGAGAACTTTGAGAAGATTCACCAACATTCTCATCCTCAACCCTACGATGAGAACTTTGAGATGATTCACCAACATTATCTTCCAACATTGAATCCCCTGCTAGTGGGCTATTTGAAGGTAAATGACCTAAAGCATCACGAACCAAACTTTTCATCTCATCTTCACAAAAAGGACTTTTCTGAACAAAACTAGGTCGAGGTGGTTGTGAAGGTACATAATTCTCCCCATGAACCACTAGTGGGCTATTTGAAGGTAAATTACCTAAAGCATCACACACCAAACTTCTTACCTCATCATCACCAAAAGTAGTATTATGAACAAAACTAGGTTGAGATGGTTGTAAAGTTACTGAAGTCTCCCCATGAACCGACCAATTTGTGTACCCCGGTAAAAATCCATAACGCAATATGTGACCATGACAAGTAACCACGTCCCAATGTTTAACGTTACAACATCTAAGGCATGGACAAGCAATTACTCCTCTTATGCTTCTAGCACGAGAAGATTCAATAAAAGACTTCACCCCTTCTTTAAAAGTTTTGCTTGTTATATGAGCTTTAATCCAACTTTTATCCATTTATGCAACTTACCTAAACATGTCCGTACAATTAAACATCTAAACATCAATCTATAATCGATTTCAGCTTCAAACCAAAAACATGTATACTAACTGTTTTATACTCGAGTTACATACTAACGTAAACAGAAACTAGCGTAAACCAAAAACATGTATACTAACTGTTTTATACTAGAGTTACGTGATTTCAGCTTCAAACCAAAAACATGTATACTAACTGTTATCACATATCGTGCATTTTTTATGACTGTAACATATCTGATATCACATATACTAACCAAAAACATGTAACAAACCATATTCCGCAACAATTTGTCAAAAACTATCATCGCGACGTCAATGAAAGCTTGATCAGTTACCTTCATTCACTAACATTAAATTTATTCTAGCTTAGGTCCAAATTTAATTTCATTAAACAGCTCAATAACACAATAATATCTTCAAATACAACTTATACCGTCAGCAATCAATATACGATAGAGCGAATCAGACATTCAATAAATATACACATTGACGAATATACCTCTACCTTATATCAAATCGCATTCTGCATAACTAAATAGCTCACATAAAAAACTATCAGTTACACCGTGGTTTAACTTAATTCAATCATTATTTCATTAATTTAATTTGCATCAGATTCTAACCTTAGGTGAAAATCACGTATCTCACGCAATCGTGCCTGAGATATTAATGATGAATACTCTTGTATACATAATTTATCCAAAATTATCCTCACATGTAGCCATGGTTTGGTTCACATTTCAACACATTCAGCCATAATTTATCAAAAACTATCCTCGTGCCGTGAGTTCAACAGCTTAATAACACAATAACAGCTTAATAACATCTCAACACATCCAGCCATAATTTATCCAATATTATCCTCGCGCCGTGAGTTCAACTTAAACCAGTTACAAATATCTCAACACATTAATAACATCTCAACACATCGTGCCACCTCAAAAATTACTAGTTAGTTCACATTTCAACACATCCAGCCATAATTTATCCAAAATTATCCTCGCGCCGTGAGTTCAACTTAAACCAGTTACAAATATCTCAAAAAACGCAAGTATCACACTTAACTTATCTAAAACATTCCTAGATTTACCTAAACCTGATTTAATTTGCATCAGATTCTAAATACATACATACGTCTTCTGCGTCACTAATCAGTTCACATTTCATCAAATTGCATTCAGCCGTAATTCGTAAAAAACTATTACTATCAACACCAATCGATACTAGATCACAAATAATTTATCAAAAACCAGTTCACATTTCAACACATTCAGCCATAATTTATCAAAAACTATCCTCGTGCCGTGAGTTCAACAGCTTAATAACACAATAACAGCTTAATAACATCTCAAAAAACGCAAGTATCACACTTAACTTATCTAAAACAATAACAGCTTAATAACACAATAACAGCTTAATAAAATCTCAAAAAACGCAAGTATCACACTTAACTTATCTAAAACAATAACAGCTTAATCAAAATCGTACCAGATTCAGCGGATTGAGGATATTCAGCGGATTGAATTGAACGAAACCCAAACGAACACCTAAATGTATAGAAACTCCATTGTACGTCAAGTGTGATTGAATTGAACTTCGGATTGAATTGAACTTCGGATTGAATTGAATAGAAACGCAGCACTATGATCTGAACTTCGGATTAAATTGAACTTCGGATTGAATTGAATAGAAACGCAGCACTATGATCAGCCCTATGTTATTGTGTGAATTTCGGGATTTTGTGAGGCGCGATTTTGTGAATCGAAAATAAATTGGGGATTTATAGTTAGAAAATAAATTGGGTTTTTTTTTTTTTTTTAATTTTTTTAAAGTATTCAGGAGTCAAAATAAATTGGGGATTTATAGTTAGAAAATGAATTGGGTATTTTTAAAGACAAAGAGGAGAAGGAGGTACATTTATAACACGTGTTAATTTAAGAAAGTTCACACTTTTGCATGTTAAGTATTTTTAGAACTTCTAAATAATTTGCCAACCTTTAAAGTGTGAAATCACACCTATTTGTCCTCTAAATTTATTTTTACGCTTAGATGTGTTACAAAATTATGTATATATTTTACACACTTTTGTGTGTTAAGAAAGCATAATATTTATCCACACTTGAAACCGTGAATGTTATTTAATCACATTTTTAAGTGTATAATTTTTTTTCTACAATGAGAAGTGTGAATTTTTTAATTCTTTTTGTGTCCATAATTTGTACACATTCACAACTGTGAACAACATAGCAAAATTATTCACATTTTCATAAGTGTGAAAAAAAAAGTGTGTACTATGGCCACTTTTTTTGTAGTGGCTAGTTGTCACATATTGATAAGCGCTAATTGCTTCAAATTTCTACGGTAGTTATTAGTTTTTATATATATACATGCCTTCGTTAATCTAAATTTTACAATCCAACTCGACCTTAAATTATACAGCTCCACAACAAAAATGTTCTTGCTAGTAAAAAATATGAACCTTTTATGGTTCTCTTTCATTTTCATATCTATAACCACAACTTCAGCTCAAAACTATGCAACTTTTGTGTGTGGTGACTCCAATAACCTCCATAATTATACGGCAAACAGTACGTTCAAAACAAATCTCGACACCACTCTTTCCAACCTCCCCACCACCAACAACGGATTTGGTTTCTACAATCTCTCAACTGGCCAAGGAATAGATAGAGTGTACTCAGTCGCTCTATGTCGGGGTGACATCAATCAAGATGTGTGCCTAAGTTGTCTGAGTGACATCATTGTCGAAATAGGAGTTAAATGTCCTAACAACATCTATGTATCAGCTATATACGAGTATTGTTTGTTAACATACAACAATGATACTTTATTGGGAAATACTAAGATGGATGCACTTGGCTATGCTAATGTTGGACCAAATTCGACAAATATTGTTTCATTCCACGAGGCTCTGAGACCATTGTTGGATCAGCTTAGAGCTGATGCATCGAATGGGGGTCCGCTAATAAAGTTTGCAAGCGGGAACACGACAGGACCTGACTTTACAACTATATATGCACTTATGCAGTGTACTCCAGATTTATCAAAGCAGGATTGTTATGTTTGCTTACAAGGTTTAAGCCGCAACATACCCAGTTTCATTGGTGGGAAAGTTCGAGGGAGAATTGATGCATCTGTGTGCAATTTACAATATGACGATAGATTATTTTATAACGAGAGTAGTGGTGCTCTTGTCATCCCCCCGCCATCATATTCTTCACCATCACCGTCATCACCACAAGGTACGTATTTTCTTTTTAGTACTAGTAGTACTTTTAATAGCAATGAATTGATTTGAACTTGTGTATTCGAATTTCAATGTATTAAGTTAGCCCAACTAAACTGTTATATTTTAAGGATCAGGAGAAGGGCCCTTTTTTTAGTAACAAAAAATATTACGAGCTATAATTATTTATTCATTTTTTTTTAAATCTTCATAGATAATCAAACTAACAATTTCACACTATATACACCACGTACAAATGTATTACACAACTATCCCTGCTACACTAGTACTCAAAACTACTTAATTGGTTCGGAGCATTTCACACCACATAGATGCCGCTAGCCTACAAGCCCTTTAGTAAGATTTACTAGTTATTAATGCGGCATCAAATTTTAAAGCTGTAAACTCTTAGAAAATTTTACTATAGTGAATGCTTTAACAACCTTTTTTTATGATAACACGCCCAATAATAAACAGCAACTCGGCCGTTAAGACAATCTCAACAATAAGTCATGGTGTGATTTTCTACATCTTTGTGTCCAGCAAGCATAAGATGATCATAAAAACACCATTTACAACGGTCATGGGTATGCATAATTAATATAAACACCATTTTCAACAGATCTAGTTTTAGCTATTTATATATGTTTTAGGGTTATCGTGAAATGTACCTTACATTAAATAAAAATCCGATGAAGTCCAAAAGTATTTTTGTGGTATCTTCTTGAAAGAACTTAATTAATATATTAATAAAATGTGTTTGTAAGATCGTAAATATATATGATTTATACGGTTCGGGAGATCGAGGTTGATCAAAGAATATCTTCATGTTTCTACAGAGAGAGAGAGAGAGAGAGTAATGGGAGGGTGAAGAAAACATAATGTATATTAGATTGATAACTGAAAGGTTACACAATAATTTTCCCACACCCCTCATGGAGAGTCATGAGGGGTATTTATAGGCTCAATACAACATAAGTTTACCAATCGTACAATTGTAGTCCCTGCGGGCACTACTTACTACGAATCTAGTCCAATTCACGTGTAAGACGTTATCTTCACAAACTAGCAAGGATAACAATCTCCCTCCAAGACATCATCACACGTGAATGGTTACAATGAGACCTATAGATACATAAACAAAGTAAACTACAATAATAATAAACAATGTTGACGTTGTTGAAGTGCAGAGTCTCTGTAGTCTAGATACTAAGGATGACTTGAAGTTCCTTCTTCCGAATACTTCGGCATCGATCTTTGGAGCTCTGAACTAATTTGTATGCTGTAATGGTCTAGTTAGGTTATTACTCCCTCCTAACTAGTGAGCCTTTTCTTATATCTACTCCCTACTGAATTGACAACTCTCTTTCATAAGATCTCTTTAGTCTTCAAACACGTAGCGGAGAAAGTAGACACTAGACTGTACCACCGTGATTGTCATTCGGGGAACAACATAACAACATAACTCACATAAATTTGCATCCAAGTTGGTAATAAGCCTCGATGTACACATTATTGGTACCTCATCGGTTACAGATTAAGCACAGTTCCCTCAGCCAACCGAATTACTGAAGATGAAACACTACTTCTTTCTTCGTGTACTTCTCCCTCCTGATGGTTGCGAGTTATCGGTATCATCATACTATTGTGTACACGTTGTAAAATTGCCTTTTGCTTGATGCAATTTTAAAGCCATAGCTTGTTGAAGCATAATTCAGTGAGAATATGTCAAAAATATACTCTCAATACAATTCTCAAACCAACCTGTAATCGAACCTCCTTTTAATTCACCGGCATATAGTAATGACCACATATAGAGACAACCCGATATGACCAACTTGAAAAAGAAGTAAACATCCCAACTTTGTAACATAATGCTTGTACGAAAAATAAAATGTGACTTAGACCTATGCTGAGTTCTGCAACATAACACCTTAAAGTATGAGGTACACAGTCCCTCTTGTCCTCAACAGTGAGAGACACTGAGTACTACAACGTAACTCCTTAAAGTGATAGCTATACATTATGAGCCTACACCGTAACTCCTTGCATATGTTATAACTAGATTATCAAGTCTTAATCTCTATGAAAAATGCCCAGAAAAGTTATCTTGAGACCCATAACATATCTCAAAGATAAATAAGTACACCCTTGAAACGTCACTTCAACTTCAAATCAATAATACCGTACAAAAACTCCATCGTCAATTTGTTAAAATAATGACAATTCTAGCTGTGAAATATGTATCCCCGTGAAAATTTTTGAGACCAAAATACCATTCTTATACTAAATATTATCAAAACTTATGTATAAAAAAATTTGAGTTACATAATTTGATAGTCCATTTATTCCAAGGGTAACACAAGCTCAATTTCGTATCGCATTTTTTTGGTACAGTCAAATCAAGCCCAATAACAATTTTGTTATACCCGGCCCAATCACCATTGGATACTCAGCCCATAATATTTGATAACATGCAATCCACTAGCAAATGAAGTACACGATCCAACCATTTTCAGCCCAAAAGAAAAGTGATACCTGATCCAAACAAGACCTTATAACCGGTTGTACCCTAATAATTCTCATTCCACAACCTTAAACACATTCATCTTGTTTAGTCTGCCTCCTCCTCTAATATCTCCCCCAAATCAAATCTCATCAAACCAGTTACATCTTCATCTCATTCTCTTATCAAACGGATCTCTTATCTCACTCATCAAATCCATTTGACCATCAAACAACAATCCTCTCTATCATATCCAACCTAGCACCACTTGTTCTTGTTATGATCAATGAAGTACGAGGATGCAAGAATACCATGGCCATAAAGACTTCTGCATCAAGATGCTTTTAAGGATTGCGGGTAGGTTTCTGTTGTGATTAAGTTTTGTTATTGATCATGAACGAACCAAAGAGGGTTATAACACATTTGTTATAAATCCATCTTTATTGTGCCCGGATAAAAATGAGGCCAGGCTTCACATAGTAGATCGATGATGATATACATTCAACTCAAAAATAATCTTTGAAAGATTGTGAGAAAGTTGAACAAACTGAGATCTTGTAGTTTTTTTCGTACTTGGATTTGTGATGACATGTATGTGTCGGTTTAGTTTTATTGAGTTGTTTTTGGCTGATATGAGCAGATGATAGGGTTAGTGGTTGACTGTTGTTGTCGAGGAGTTAGGAATTGTTAAGGGATTTGTTTTAGTTTGAAGTTGGTTTAGTACCAGTTGTCTATTCTTCTCCTTTCTTTTTCGTTTAAGGCGTCTGACTCATGATGTCTAATAAGGTGAGGTCAATGAAAGAGTCTTGGTACGGAGTATTTGGTTTAGGTCAAGATCTTCGTCTCATCTTCTTTATACTTTTGGTCAGTTTATGAATATTCTTAGTCGTAAACATATTTGTAAAACCTTATTCAGAAGCGACCTTATTTGTAAAGCCTTGTTCGTAAAAACCTTACTCGTAAAGCCTTAGTCGTAAAACCTTACTCGTAAACTACCTTACTCGTAAAATCAGGATCTTACTCGTAAACGTTGGGTCTTACTCATAAACCTTAGTTGTAAGACTGGTTCTTACTCGTAAACTAAGGGTTTTACTAATTTCTTTCCAAGAAATTCGTAAAATAGTCCCTTATTCGTAACATGAGGGTTTTGACTTTTTGACCATCTGTTCCGACGACTTTTCCGACCAATATTCCAACCATATATTTTTGACCACTTTTTCACAGGTTTTGGTCCAAAAAGCCAAAAAAAAAATGATAGGTTTCATAAAACTTAAATTTTGGTACTATAAACGAAACAAAGACCAGATGAACCTATGAATGAAAGTTTATGACTTTTTGACCAAAACAGGATACAAACACTGTTTAACAAACTGTTTTCATTAAAGTAGGAAAAAAATATTCAAGGTTCAAAAATGATAAAACAAAACAGCTTAAACAATGAATCAACAAACTAAGCAACCATGGCTCTTATACCAATTGTAGGACCGTAAAGTTATATGATTTAAATGGTTTGGGAAGTCGAGGTTGATCAAAGAATATCTTCATGTTTCTAGAAAGAGAGAGTGTAAATCCCCAAAATCTGGTTATCGCGGAAGCATACATGTTCTCGGAGCTACTAAATTGAAATCATAACACACGGATATAGATAACGGATTTAAAAATCCGTTTTAAATAGTTAACATTTCTAAATTTAAAATTTCATACATCAAGTTCAGTTTTTAAATAAAACAAGGCCCATATAACATGACCATCGTCCCAGCCAAAGTTTACTTCATGTGTAAAAACACTTCAGGTAGTTATGACCAATGCCATGTCATGCCTTGAACAAACTCATACTCAAACACCTGAGAAAAACAAGCTAAAAGTCAACTAACGATGGTGAGTTCATAGGTTTATCATTAAATAAGCAAAAATGGACAATAGCAAATAAATAAGCAGGCACACACTAATCGCATACTAACACTAAGCTCATACAACCGTAGTTACGACAAACAATATGCCTAATTTGTATAGCATAGCAAGGGTGCCTGTGAGTGTTTATCCCCAGACACTCGGCAAATCCAACATGGTATACACCCTTAATAGATCTATTTATATCATTCAAACTACCCGCAGGAATTGACGCTTGATGATATATACATACTTAGGTTATCCGCATACTAGTGTGTAAAAACAAAAGTTCAATTTAGGTCCATGAAAACAATTTTGAATATTTTTCACCCCAAGATTAAAAAAATAGTTCATATAAAAACTTGGGCTATAAACTAACCATAACAATAGCAATCTGCTAGTTAACAAATAACACACTGTAACAGCTCCGACACGCGACCTAAATCAGTATGGTAAGTCTTAGCGTACTATTCGTGTTTTAAACGTTTTGATTCATTTCAAAGGTTTACGTGTGTTAAAGTGCTCGTGTATTTCTTGCTTGATGTGTGGTAAGGTACATTTTAAAAGTGGTTTATCGTAAAATACTAAGCAATATTTAATTAATTAGGGCTTATAATTAATTAAATAGAAATTGATAAATTAATATAATGATGTGTATTAAGTTAAGGTGTGATTAAATAATGATGGTGATAGTGGGGTAATGTTATTTTAAATATTATAATTTTTAATAATATAATGATAATTATCAAAAGAAAATTATAATAAGTATTTAATTTAGAAAAATTAAATAAGTGTAAGTTAATAACTATATTAAATATATTTATAAGTCTTATTAAGCCTAAAAATATTAATTTGGAAAAATTAATATTTTTAATAACAAAATAATATATTTCGTCTTTTAGTCTGTTTTCATCTAAAATATTCTAAGTGATGAAATTTTAGAAAAATCGTGCATGACTCATTCGTTTATTCAAACTTTTTCATTTTTTCCAAGTATTGCAATTACTCAAATAAACCCTTACGTTAACAATATTTGCAAATCTAGTCCAACATTTATATATTTAACGTTATATATATATATATATATATATATATATATATATATATATATATATATATATATATATATATATATATATATATATATATATATATATATATAGTTACGTTTACATTTTAATTATAAGTTTCGTTATAAAAGTCAACATTTTGTCAAAATACTTCCAAAAGTAAATAAAAAGTCAACAACTATAACTTTTGGCCGAAAAGTCCAATTGTTAGCTTTATTGGTCTTTAAGTGTCAAAACCAGTCCAAAACGGTTTTAATCGATATATAACATTTTAATAAGTCAATATATTTTTACAAGGTCGAAAAATATTTCAAAACTCATTTTTGTCACCCATGATATATTTTGGGCCAAATAGGCCATAGTGGGCCCAATAGTTCAAATTTAGCCCGAGACCAAACAAACATTTTAAGTTACATTATATATATATATATATATATATATATATATATATATATATATATATATATATATATATATATATATATATATATATATATATATATATCATTAAGTTTTAAATAATCAAATAAACACTTTAATTAATAAACACTTGGCCCAATTCGCGTCGTACCAAACATAGGCCCAAAAACAAGTTTAAACCTTTAAGCCCTTTTAGTCTGAATAGTTTCAGTAACAATGTTTTAATTAATCAATTAAGTACCTATAAATAAGCAAAGTGGTCCAAAAGTCAAATTTGGTCAAAATTCAGTGGGTTCGACCTATTCGGAACCGTACGACCCATTTGGACCCAAAACAAGTCGAAATAAAATAATTTATTCAATAAGCTATTCCAAATAAGCCATTTACCACTAATTTCACCATTTCACCACTAGAGCCAAAATTTTATGTTTTTCAAAACCCTAATTTTTATTTTTGCCAAACTATGCCGAATAGTATATATACACACATAAGTGTATCTTTCTTTTTAAACTCGCGTAATTAAAACTAATCACATTTGTACCATCAAACTAGCACCACAAGCAACAAGATTTACCACACAAGCAATAAATAACATAATTTGTATGAAAAGTTCAAAAATGTTGAGCATATAAGCATATACACCAAACCACAGCTTTTTAATTTTAGCAAAATATATACATTTAGCATTTGGTAACACTTTTAAACATCACATGAAAAAGTAATTTACAAGATTAGATGAGTTTTGAAACTTCCTTACAATGGGTGTGTTTGTACGTGAACAAGGAGACCAAGAAAGAACAAAAAATGCTCCAAATTTACCTAAGACACGTTCCGATCATCCCAAAACACTTGAAAGTACAACCCGATTGCTTGGAAACTCACTAGATTTTTGTAGACCTTGAAATTATGGTTTGGACGTTGGTTTTGAGAGTGAAAATGATCAAGGAATGTTTAGATAAGTAAAATGTGTGTGTATAGTTGTGTGAAGCATTTATGGTACAAAAACAAACTGGCCTTACGTCATTTTGCAATAATGAATCATAGTGTATCAAATTTTTTTGTCTCTTTGTCCTTGGTTAGGTGGCAAAAGACACAAGGGAGAGGGGGGAAACGATATTTGCTCCTCGTTGGTGTATCGTATGTCGTTTTGAGCTTAAATATTATCGTAAAGTCCCGGTTTGACTTTTTTTGGACACGTACACGCAAAATAGGTTTGACGTTTTTTTGGACACGTACACGCAAAATATTATCGCAAAATATAGCAAAATATAGTTTTTACTAACAAAAATAGATTGTTTCAGCAGTGACTATAAGCTACAGTACGTGGGATAGCTTCCCGAAATACTCAAAAATGTTCAGTTATGCATAGAAATGCTCGGTTTAGCAATAATAAATAAATATTTATTACTCCCTCCGTCCCATATTAAATGTTCATGCTTGACTTTTCAATTCTTTCTTTATCAAATTTGACCTTAAATATTTTTACTTGTGTTACATAGTATTTGATAAAAATTATACACAATGAAGATACATTTAAAACTTAATTAATTCATATATTTTGTATCAAGTATTATATTACACAAACAAAAATATTTAAGGTCAAAGTTGAGAAAGAAAAACTTTAAAAATTAAAACAGGACATTTAATATGGGACGGAGGGAGTATTAAAATAAAGTGTAAAAATTACCATTTGTCATAGAGAGTAAAGAGAGGGTGAAGAAAACACAATGTATATTAGATTGATAAGTGAAAGGTTACACAATGATTTTCCCCCACTCCTCATGGAGAGTCATGATGGTATTTATAGGCTCAATACAACATAAGTTTGCCTATTATACAATAGTAGTCCCTGCAGGCACTACTTACTACGAATCTAGTCCAATTCATGTGTAAGACGTTATCTTCACAAACTAGTGAGGCTAACAATGTTTAATGGATTAAATCACATTTTCGAAACACGGCACATTGAATGGCTACTAAAAAATTTCACGGACTAAATTGCATTCCAGTATCGGGATTTATGCATGGACATAACCATTAATAAAACTTAGTATATTAACCACTTTTATCTCATGTTTGTAACGAAAAAGAATTAGATTTTCAACTCACATTGTTTAGGGCTTCATTATTTTCTCAGGGAAAAAGAAAAACACCATAAAAACTGTGACGGTAGTAACTGTTACTATGACATTTGTTGATGTCATAATAATTGCTTCGATTTTTATCTTGGTGAGATTGAAGAGGAAGAAGAAGGTGACAGGATTTATGGATATTATCACTGCCGAATCTTTCCAATACGACTTTAGTACAGTCCAAGTTGCAACAAATGATTTCTCTGAAGACAATAAGCTCGGACAAGGTGGTTTTGGAGCAGTTTACAAGGTATATATAATCTAACAAATAAATCTTGCTAGTAATGTGTATGCCGCAACATGAGAACTTGTTGGATACATGAGATGTTACTCTCACAAAAATTATTTCAACAAAATATTAAATCAGTTAATATTTTCTATATTATAAAAGTTGATAACACAGTATTTTTCTTTGTTAGCTCACTGGTATATACTAAAACATCTTTGGTCTACCTTTTACAAGCTAAAACAAATACAAGTAAAACATAGTGTATAGTATTCAACTATGGTAGGTGATCTTCTAGGCGTAAATAAATCCCCACAATCTTCACTTGTTGTTGACTTAGTGTGAAGAATTCAAGGACTCACTTTTCTACAATCATTCAAACGTGTTTAAATTTTACCCAACTATTCTTCATTAGTTAGGCTTTTCCTCAACAACTATTTTATTTTTCTTTTTTGTTCAAAAACATTTTAGTTCACATAACTCACTTTATATGGATTGATATATGCTAAAATGTGATACATGTATAGGGAGTGCTTGAGGATGGACAAGAAATAGCAGTAAAGAGGCTAGCAGATGATTCTGGACAAGGTGATCTAGAATTCAAGAATGAGGCTGTACTAGTTGTGAAGCTTCAACATCGTAATTTAGTTAGGTTACTTGGATTTAGCATACATGGACATGAACGACTTCTCATATACGAGTTCTTGCCAAATGCAAGTCTTGATCACTTCATATTTGGTAAGTTCATGACAACCAAACACTAATTATGCCTTTTGTCAAACATTGAACTTTCAATTTTTTAATTAGAGAGAAAATTACTCAAAACAAATATTATTGAAATTTTCATGTTTTGTTACCCAATAACTTTCCAGTTTTCTCTAAATTCATGGCCGTGTGGTTGTAGATCCAATGAAACGTACACTTCTTAATTGGGAAAAGCGATACACGATTATTAAAGGCATTGCCAAGGGACTTTTATACCTACATGAAGATTCTCCTCTAAAGATAATTCATCGTGATATGAAAGCTAGTAATGTTTTGTTGGATAGAGAAATGAATGCTAAAATTGGAGACTTTGGCCTGGCAAGGTTGTTTAAACAAGAGGAATCCCAAGCCGATACTAGTCGAATTGTTGGAACCCAGTAAGTACTATACACTTTCTTTGGATGGAAGTACTAATACATTTCTTTAGTTACGCATAATCAATGACTTTAAACATGTGGTATCTTTTTGTAAGACATTCACCCAATCTAAAGTCTAACATTTTAATTGTCTGTTCTACACCTTTTTTACAGTGCTTATATGGCCCCAGAATACATCAGGCATGGCCATTTCTCGGTAAAGACAGACGTCTTTAGCTTTGGAGTATTAGTACTAGAGATTGTAGCAGGTCAAAGGAACCACGGTTTTCAAGATGACGAAACCATCCAAAATCTTCTTAGCTTTGTATGTACCCACACATATATTCCATCACAATCGTATAATTTATTAAAATCATTTACCTGGAAAAATTCAGTTCTTATTGTAGTTTTAACATCCTAAACATTGTTATTTATTAGGCATGGAAAAGTTGGGAAAATGGGACACCGTCAGATATTATAGATCCCACATTGAAGACAGGATCCGCGGGTTCATTGCGTAACATTATTAGAAGTATTCACATCGGGTTATTATGCGTTCAAGAAAATGTTACTGATAGGCCAACGATGGGTTCAATTGTACTTATGCTCAACAGCTTGTCTACCTTACTTCCACAACCATCAAAACCAGCATTTTTAGTGCATAGTACGAGTACTGATCGTGAAATACCACTTCCTATGGAGGTTAGTTCTTCCTTCGGGAGTAGTGATTTAGAAAGACCTGAATTGTCAA
Source organism: Artemisia argyi (assembly GCA_030686995.1). Lineage (NCBI taxonomy): Eukaryota > Viridiplantae > Streptophyta > Magnoliopsida > Asterales > Asteraceae > Artemisia > Artemisia argyi. Next base: position 188,137,111 of record CM060688.1, on the reverse strand, counting down.
GGATAAATTTACAACCCTCCCCTTTTTCAGTAAATGATGTTACAATATCTGAGATTGTTCCTAGATAGTCTTGACTTTTTCTTAACACTTAAGGTTATTTTTTGAGCATAAAGATGCAAATCTAAATGCATCTTTGTATCGCAAACTTCATGTACCATGCTATTGTTTTTTATGTATAACTTATTGCTTTCTTTATGAACTTTTGGATGAACTTTGATAATATATGATTTTGAATGGAATGATTTATAGATCACTTAAATAATGAAGAAAATACATTGATTGGACAAGTAGCTTATTTCATATAATCTTTCATAAGTTAAAATTTTATATTTTGTATGTTATGTTATAGTATGTATTGAATGTTAAGATTGGTTCACTGCAACATATACTATGTTTTCCTCCATTATATTCTTCACGTGTATTAAAATATATGAACATTTTGGTTAAATTGTTCTTACTTACAAATGTGTATATATAACAATTTATTTATTTATTTTGAAGAGCAAAGCATTTCAATAACCACAAAAAAGCCCAAAGGCCATACAACTGGAAGCCATCGAGAAGAAGGCTAAATACTAAATAGACGGGAAAAAAATTAAAAAATAAAAAAAATAATAAAAAATAAAAGGAAGAAAAATAAACATAAGGAAACACCCGAAACCCCTAGACAAAACACCTGACTAAGAAGATGTAGACATATTTTTTGACACCAAGAAGATGAACCAAGATGCAAACATATTTTCTAAAGAGATAAATAGTAAAATAGCCCGGTTGCCCTGGGTGTAAGCATATTTAGCCCGATTTTGAAATATTCTCGTTTTAGCCCAGGTTGCACTGGGCAACAAGCGTATACCCACCCGCACGATGACAAGTGTCATTTTTTGAGGGCAGCTTTTGTGTTTTTTTGGGCAATTTTGTAATTTTTGGGCAACTGGAGGACACATGTCATCATGCGGTTGGCTATACGCTTGTTGCCCAGGGCAACCCGGGCTAAATCAAGAATACTTCAAAATCGGGTTAAAAATGCCTAGACCGCGGGGCAACGGGCCATTTTGGTAATTATCCCTTTTTTAAAACTCTAAGAGCTTGACCTAAATTTAAAGTTGATGTATCGGTTAACATGTTTTATATCTATTCTAAAAATAATCAGATTGGCGTTTACTATTAGCTAAGGAAAACTGGTCAAATGAGTTGAAATCCATCCATGCGTATGTACTCATCTTGCAGTTAAATTTTATCGTGATGAATTAAAAAATGCGCGAAACACTTTTGGGCCAACAGAAGATATTGGGTCTGTAAGCTTTGCTCTGCAGAAAAATCACAATCCTCTAGTTTTGGATACTTTTGCAACATAGTCGTTTTTCATAAAATTGGTGATGTTTTGAAACTGAATGGAAAGTTCCATCCAATTGCTGTCATGAACAAAGAGCAATTTATGTCCGTGTCTCAACTTTATGTTCAAACTTCAAAGTCAAAGGGTTTATTTAGAAGTTTCTAAACGTTTTTTTTTTTAAAGAAAGAACACAATTAAGCAAGTTTTATATGTGCATGCTTTCCTCCTTTATTTCAACTTAAGCTTACACAACAATAATTTAGATATAGTGTTCATGCTTGTATAAGATGTAACCCTTTTATTGGTCGCTCTTTGATTTTCATCTATTTGATCACTACTCTAGCTCAACCAGAGTTACTTTAATTACTGAGGGAACCACAGCAGTTATACGGCAAATAGATATTCGAAACAAATCTAAACACTTCCTTTACCAACCTCCCTACCACCAACAATAGAATTGGTTTCTACAATCTCTCCACTGGCCAAGGTATCGATAGAGTCAAAGCAGTCGTTCTATGTTCAGGCGACATTAATCCAGCTGATGCGTGTCTAAGTTGTCTGAACTACGCCTTTGTTAGAGTTCTGCAACTCGGTCCCTATAAAATTAATGAATATATGCATACTACAACTATTGTTCACTAATTAAATCCAATATAATGTTACTCTATTGGGTAACACTCAAATTTACTTTTATGCTTACATGGACCATCTACAATATATGACAATTGTTTCTTTGTTCAACGGGGTCATAAAACTATTTCGGTATAAGCTTAGAATTGATGCGCCTGATTATATATGCACCTATGCTGTGTTCTCGAGATATACTTATAAAATGTAACCCAGGTTGTACAGGAAGAGTTAGCTGATATGTTGGAGGTATGTGTAATTATAGACATGTTTTTAATGATAGTGATTCTTTTGTGGATGTTGATGATGCTGGCATTTGTCTCGTTTTCCAGATATTTGACCCATGTTATGAACATTTAATGGGGAAAAACATCGACTCTGATATACTGACAATGGAAACAAACATGTTTATAACTTATAAGGATGATACAAAACTCGATCGGTTGTTTGATATTTCCGAGGGGAGACTACACGTTATGGATGATGATGACAAGCATGTTGAATCCAGCGACTCGGAATGTGAATGTAACAAAGAAGAGGTCACCTTCGATACTGCACTGATCGATGACGTCCCTACCAATAAGGTTCTTGATCTTAATATGCTCAAGATCAGCTAGCTTTTTTACAAGAGTGGCTCTAGAGTCGGTCTCAGCACAAGAGAGATCGAGGAGAAGTCTCAACCTTATAGTCAATACTAACAATTTTAAGCCTTGTATCACAGAATGTCTCAGTTTCTGTTTGTAGCACCTTCACACGCCACTCCTTAATGTTCTTTTTCAAAAACTTAGGCTTTGTTTTGAAGGTACCCACGTTTCATGAACAAGCATGGGGAAGTCAAAGTGTTCAATCCCGGAATTGTAAAGATTAAATGGAGTGGGTCCAAAATCAGGGGCTGAGTTCAAGAATATGAGAGGCGTGTGGTCATAGAATTCACTCGAAAGTGATAAGACATGGGGGCTTGACCATTTCTGAATTACGTGATTTGAGACGATGGGCGTGTGGTCCTAGAATTACGTAACGGTCAATCTTGCAATTTTTGGTGTCGAGGTTATTCATCTGTGTATAACGTTTGCCTCCCAAGGGGAGATCACTAAGGCATGAGGAGTGAATAAGCTCATTAAATTTACAGGCACTTCTTGGGTCAAAGGTAGTTCCCATTCGATCCGAATGATTTCTAACTTCATTAAAATCCCCAAGTAGAATTGTGAAATTGTTATGATTGGCAATTACCCTAGACAGATTGTTCCAAAGAGTCTTCTTAGCACGATAATCTTGCAGGGTATACACATCTATCAAAAGACACGGCGAGTCAATACCACCCCAATGCCCATAGAGTGCTAGGAAGCCATCTCCATCCATTGACTCGGTGAAGGTGAACCAAGTGCTATCCCATATAGCCAGGATACCACAAGACTTCCCATTCAAGTTCTTAGAAGCAAAATCAAACTCGGAATTTTTACAATGTGATTGAATTAAAAAAAATGTCTCAAGTTAGTCACTATTGTTTCTTTCATGCCTAGAATGTTCACCTTATATTCACCACAAATTCTTTTTATCCATGATTATTTATGATCTTCGCCGGTTTTCGGTTCAGATAGCCAAACCCATATCCAAACCGAAAACCGAATTTTTAATTCGGTTCGGTTCGGTTTTAACAAATTCGATCGATTATATGTTCGGTTCAGTTTTCGGTTTTATCATTTATATTCCTTGGATCAAATTCATGTTTTCATTTATTATGTTAAACATTGATTTTCCTACATTTATGAATATGAGTGGCTAAACACCTTTTTTGTTAGCCTTGTTATGAAATTGTTGTTACCCCAACGCTAATGTTGATGGAGAGAATATTCATTGATAGTTTCATTCTCCACTAGCCAAGATACGTTCGAGATCACGTTCTTTTCCATTCTTCTTAAACCCAATTTGGTTCCCAACATGTATGGTGTTGGAGATCTCACTTGAATCAGAACTAGAGCTATGACTTGGTTTAGCTAAAATCCTCTTATTGTGACGCTTAATCTTAGAAAGTGAATCAGAAATCTCTTTGCATTCATCCGAGTCTGAGATTGAAGGGGGTGTTAAATCATTATTTCATTCTTCATTATTTCATTCTTCTCCAAAAATAGCCAGATGAATAAGGAAATTGAATAGTAAGCAATCTAGGAAAGTAACGCTGATTAGCTCATCAACAAAACACACGAGTCTACAAAATTACTTAACTTTTGGGATAATTATTTTAGCTCATAAGCCCCTTTTATTCATTGACTTATGTTGAATTCTAACATGCTGGGGTTATATCTACCTCTTCCATCTCATCGAGCGAGCTCATGAAGATGATTCTTGACCTTGATACGTAATGATATACTAGCAGGGTACCCGCGCGTTGCGGCGGCGGGTACCCTGAAATAAATTTTTTCGATAAATCATGTATTTTAGTTTATTATAATTTTGACACTAAATTTACAAATATCAAAAATTTCATGTGACGTATTTCAATTCCTTAACTAAGGAATTTATTTCATCATCTTTTTTAAAGCGATTCGTATAACATGAGTCCGTTTAGCTCGTGACCGTTTAGCCCGTGCCCGTTCGAGCTTGAATTCCTTTGGCCCTTTACCCGTTCGGGCTTGAATATTTGTATAATGTGCTTTATTATTTGTATTAGTGACATTTAATGCAAGAATTGCGTTTAGACTGGTTGTACAATATGCTTGATAATTTGTATTTTTTTTATATAAGTGCTGTTTTAATAACTGTATTAATTGTATTTATTGACCAATTAATTTACGAATGTAATTGTGCAAAAGTAAATTGTACCTCTTGCTTTAGTATTTATATTCATTTAAAAATCTGGACAACATTAACTGCTTATTAAAAATTAAAATAAAGAGTGTTTTTAGGTTTTAAAGTGTTGTACCTATGAGTTGAACAATTTATTTAGACGTCAAGTTATTAATGCATTTGGTAATAGTTTTCTTTCAGTGTCTCGCATACTCGTTCTCCCCCGGCCATTCCACCATCTACAAACAAAACAAAGAAGTAAAAAAGTCAGTTTAAGTTCTTTATACATGTAGAAACCACATAGGCTGGTGAAACCTACAAGAGGTGAAAAAAATGATGGCGTGGGTAGGCTAGATAACGGGTCAAAATTGGTTCGTGACCATTGGTCATTCTTATAGCACGGGTCTAAACGAGCCTTTTGAGGTTAGGTTTATCGGTAAACACTGTTTTGTCCTCATGCTCTAAATGATTTATGTACATTTTTCGACTAGTGATCATAAACATATGCAGTTTGTAGATTAAGGAATGGGAATGCATTGCATGGAGCTAGATTGATCCAAAATGACGTTTAACAAGTGTACAATTAAAATATCAGTAACTATGCTTTTCGTCCCAATCGATGCATCATTTGATTACATCTTAGCTTCTTTCCTTGAAAATTTCTAAGTCAAACCATAATATCCTATTGAAAATCTAACCTATGAATGTGTAGCGTGAATGAACCATAACTAGAAAAATGTTTTAAATTTGTATTAGGTATACAATTAGTGTAGTTGTTATTGTTTTATTATGGATATAGTAGAACCAAGAAGGAAGTAGGTTGTAAAATATTTAGCACTGATGCTATTACCTGTTTACCACATTTGTCAACCATCAACCCAACGTTTACTAATATATTGGTTGATTCGGTTTATATGTAGCGGGTGTTTGGCATTGCTTATTAAAAATATTATGTGTTTTGAAACTCATAATCAGAACCAACTATTGCAAAACGTGATTTTGAACTTTAGTGTTTGGATTTGCTTATTTATTTCATATCGTAATAATGAGATAATCAATTTTTTAAGTGTATGGGAAACATATTATTTAAGGACTTAACAAATAAAATGACCAAGAAAGACATTTCTTATAATTATTTAAATTTAATATTTATAATTTGCTTTTACAACTTGTGACGATATTCTGTATAAAATATGTTAAATATATTTATTTCGTTTAACTTCTGATTAATTTAAATTAAATATTTAACATGTCAATTTCATGTTACTAGGTCGCCTAAACATTGAAAACCGGCATACCAGACAAACTTTATAAACAAATAAAGGTCAAGGCTATATAGATTGGTAAAAATACTTTCTGAAATGATTCATTATGAGTAATTTTTTATATAATAAAACAAACTTCAAGTGGGACTTTCATATTTAAAAAGATAAAAGATTATTTTCTTATATAATATTTTAATTATTATTTTTTAGTTTATAAATTTACAAATTCGTTTTGTTGATATACTACACAAGTAGAAAAATAAATAGAAAAAATACAGATAAAATGCAACTAACAATAAAAGTAAACTTTTTAAATGATTATCTTTAATAATAAAAAACCATAATTAAAAATCATAAATCAAATAAAACAAAGATTATATTATTTATTTTTTAATAAATAAAAAAATATTATTCAAAAAAAAAAAAAAACGTGTGCGGGTATTATAACGAGTGAACCTCCAAACAACTCATTGTAACGATTGAAAACTGGTTGTAGCAGGTAACAAAAATGAGTTGACCTAGTTCAACTCATTTTTGTTATGTTTTTTTACATATTTCATCCTTGTGGTTGCTATGATTCTAACAGAAAAAAAAAAATTAAAAAAATAAAAAAAATAAAAAAAAAACCCCTAACTCGACTCTCTCTCTGGCGACCACATTCCCTTACTATCCTTAAATCGTTTTCTTCAATTTCTGCTCAAATCTTTTTGGGTTTTTTGAGTAATCGATCCTTAGGGTTTCGTTTTTTCAAGTTAGTTTAAACCGATTTTAGGTTTTAAACTTAATCGGTTTCTACTCAATCGTTTAGGGTTTCTGTAGTTTCTTTATTATTGTAAGTCGACTGCACATCCATTATTCATATTATTAATCGAATATATGGCTGGTGGTTAGTTCTCTTGGTGTACACGCTTAAAACCCTAACAGTTTCAGTTAGGGTTTACTGTTTATTGAAGTAGTTTACTTTGTTTTACTGTACGAGGGATTGAGAGAGATGAACAAGGGGTTTCTTAATAACACGAGCATGTCTGGTGTTACCAAGTCTGCTGGGAAGATTAATTCTGATGGGAACAAAACCATTGGTGCTGCTATAACGAATAGCAATGATTTTCTGGAATCTGTCCCGACTTACACTACTAGTCTTGGTGAATTGAATACATCTTCAATAGTGAACCCTAGTAGTCCTAAAGGTTTGGACGTGGAGGAAGCTGCGTGGTCAACTGGTGACACTAATTATTCTACTGGAGGAGTTACTTATGCTACTCCTACTGATTTGTGGAGACGGGTATTGTTAATACTATTGGTAGTGTTGGTGTGTATGAATCTACTATTGTTGATGATACTACTATGGGTGGTGTACGCAATTCTACACAGCCATAATCGTTCCAAGAGTTTCTTGATTCACGAACGACTAATTCTAATGTTTCTCAGTCTGCTCCTACATCACTGTGGATGCTAGTGAACACGTGGCTAAGAATTTGGAGAGTGGGGCTACTTCTACTTCGTTACCTCATGGTACTGCTTTAAAAAACACTCTAAGTACTTTAAAACAGCCTACTATTACGAGTACTACCAATGGGAAGACGGTTTCTTTTGCGGGTGCTATAGTTACTTCTAATGAACCTAAGAAACACACGTCAAACTTTCATAGGCTGGAGTGTAGCAAAAAAGCTAATGGTGTGGATCTTTCTGTCCCAATGAAAGTTGTTGAAGAGGTGAACACTAGGTTTGAGAACACTTTGTATGGGTATTTCTTTGGTTAACTCCTTGCTTTTCCTGTTGTTGATTACTTTGTACGTAATGCGTGGGCGAAGTATGGTATCCATAAGGTAATGATGAATGCAAATGGTTTCTTTTTCTTTAAGTTCAATTCCAAGAAAGGTGTTGATGATGTTCTTGAAAATGGTCCTTGGTTGATTAGAAACGTACCTATTATTCTTAAACCATGGACATTGAACACCAATTTACTTAAAGAGGATTTGACTAACATCCAGGTGCGGGTTAAATTCCATGATGTTCCTCTTGCTATGTTTTCTGATGATGGTCTTAGTCTTCTTGCCACATTGATTGGTACGCCCAAACGGTTAGATGCTTATACCAGACAAATGTGCAAGGAATCATGGGGCCGTAGTAGTTTTGCTAGATGCATGATTGAAGTGAAGTCGGATGAGGTGCTTAGGGATAGCATCACTGTTGAGATACCTTTACTTGATGGGTCGGGTGTGTTTATTGAGAAGATACGGGTTGAATACGAGTGGAAACCACCTCGTTGTGATAAGTGTAAGATATTTGGTCATACTCTGACTGACTGTCCTAAAGTTGTTATACCTCCTGTTCAGCCTGTTAAGCCTGTTAATGATGGTTTCAAGACTGTCAATAACAAGAAGAAAGGAAAGCAAGGTGGTCCTACAATTCCAGGTCAAGGAGGGTTTACTAAACCTGTTGTGGGTAACCAGTTTCAATATCAACCCAAAAAGACCCCTCCTGAACCTAAGAAAGTGGATGGCACTAAGAAGAAGACTTCTGATGTGGCTAGTTCTAATGTAATGAAGATTTCTACATCTAACCACTTTGATGCTCTTAATATGGATGACACGGATGCTTTTGGTATTCCTACTATTGACACCAACAAGGATGTGGATTCTGGTCATACAATGGAAGTTAATAAGGATGAGTCGTTAAACGGTAATGCATCACAAGAACCGCTTGTGAGTAATTCAATGGGAACAAAGGAAGTTGGTTCTACTCCTAATTGAGAAAATTGGGAAGCTTGAAAAGCTATTTATTGATGGCACAGCTACTCATGTGGATGATGATGGTCATCCTATTCAAAAGGTTGGTTATCCTAAGTTTAGTACTTCTTCTGCTCCGTCTACCTCTTCCACTAAGAGGGCTAACCCATTTTCAAAGGTGGGTGAGGTTGAGGTTTCTGATAGTGATGATGATGAGGTTCTTAACACGTTCGACGAATCAACAAATCTTTTTGGTGGTGGTCATGAGCGTGAAGATGAGTTTGATGACTATGATGATTATTCGAAGCAAATTTATAATCTTCCAGGGAATTTGGATGCTCTTAATGCCATATATGGCTTTAATCTCCACGGTCGTAGGAAGTAGTTTATATTTTTGTCAGAGTCGTTTGGTATCATGTGGTTAGTGGTTTTGTTTTCTTGTTTAGAAAATAGGAAGTATCTTGTTATGTAAGCTTTTTGCCTATGTAATGGGCTGAGATATGGGATTCACCCATATCCATTGTACTTAAATGTTTTTTGGAGTAATATATTTACCGGGTCGTTGACCTTTTACCAAAAAAAAAATAAAAAAAATCCTTGTGGTTGCTCAATAATTACAATACTAGTCTTTTTCCACCTTTACCATTAAATTTAGCGCCACCCACCACCGCCACCCAGCGCCGTAGCCACCTACCGCCCTCACTCCCGTTTCCACCCACCACCTACCACCACCACCACCACCCAACGCCGTAGCCACCTACCGCCCCTACCCCCATTTCCACCCACCACCTCCACCACCACCACCCACCACCACTGCCACCCACCGCCACCCACCACCACAGTCACCCACCAATGCCACCACCACCTACCACCGCCACCTCCACCCACAACCACCACCACCCACCGCCGCCACCACCCATCGTCACCACCCGCCACCTACCACCACCGCCATCGACCACCACCACCTCCACCCACCAACTACCACTCTAATATATAACGAGACTGAAAATTTGGAATGGTTGTAAACTACAAGTCGCGTGCCATTATTTAACAGTTTATTACGAGCAATCAACATCAGAGTGTGTTCAGATGTGTGATGATATCTTGTGTTACATTATATACATGCTTAATACGAGCAATTAAGAAGTTGTATGTTATCTTCGGAGGACAAAGGGAAGAAACGGTCCATGAAAGTTTTGTTGACTTTGCAAATAAAGTATTTTTGGCCCCAAAAAATGGTTGCCCCAAGAACAGCTAATGACTATTCTTTGAGATTACATGCTCCGTTTTTTTAATGATATGCTCTCATTTGTAGACAAACACTCTTCACATAAGTGAACTGGAAAAAGATGGTGAAATACCGAGACCAGAAAATATGATGAAATAGGTGAACTGGAAAATATGGTGAAATAGGTGATAAAAGTGAAGATGCTAATGTCTATTCAACGGAGCAAATAGGTAAAATAAACAAGTTATCTAAAAAATGAGTTGAAAGTTGCCCAAAGTGTTTTTAATGCATAAAGTTTTTTGAAGCGTTTTTTAAATAATAAGATATCTGTTGAAGTTATGTCTTGTCTGTAATCATATTTGACACACTAGTCCTTTGTGTAGAAACTTTAAAACATATGGACAGATAGTGTCTTTGGTCAACACAATCTGTTTTGACAAGTACAGAAGTTATCCATGTTATTGGCCAAAGCCGCTTATTTTGCCACCTCAGAGTTCACCATTAGAGTTACCTTACGCATGATATGGTTATAGATGCTTACACTAACCTTTGTTCACAGTGATAATGTTTCATATTGTCATAGAATTTATGCTTGTGTTGCATCTCGCAAAGGACATGGCTAATTATTGTTGGATCATAAACTTGATTTAGTCCAATAAAGATTGGACTATCAAGAAAAACCCAAGCCCATGATCAAGAAGTTTCTAGAAAGTCGAAGAATGATCATAGAAAATATCTATAGAAGTGTGTAGATGATTGTAGCTAAGTAGACTAGAAATATCTAGTAAGAATTATCTAGAAGTAGATATGTAGATAAGGATGATGATGTGTTAAGAAAGATCTAGATTATGCAAGAAGATCCATGGAAGTATCTCGGTTCTAGAATCTTCCGTGGACTAGTATAAATAGGTGATGGTGTATGCATTGTAAAAATGAAGAAAAGCTTAAAGAAATCAATAACATTGTAAACTTTCTCTAAGTATTCATCTCTTCGTAAGCCTAAAAGGCCCTCGTGTTTCCAACAAAGTGGTATCAGAGCTAGAAGATCGAGATGTCAAGTGCAATGAACTTGTTCCAATTTCCTCGTCTTACAAAAGACAACTATGGTAGTTGGTGTATTCGAATGAAGGCGTTACTCGGTTCACATGATGTGTGGGAGATAGTCGAGAAAGGTGATGAGAAAGTTGATGATGAAGGTTCGTTGAATGCCGCCCAAAGGGTGGAATTGCAAAAGGCAAGAAAGAAGGATCAAAGTGCTCTTACACTCATCTATCAATGTCTTGATGATGCGATGTTTGAGAAAGTTGCAAATGCAACCACTTCTAAGGAAGCGTGGGAGATCCTTCAAAATGCTTTTAAAGGAATTGACAAGGTGAAAAAGGTACGTCTTCAAACTCTTAGAGGAGAGTTCGAAAAGATCCAAATGGAGGAATCCGAAACCATTTCGGATTATTTCACTCGTGTCTTGACCATTTCAAATGAAATGAAGAGAAATGGTGAAAGCTTGAGTGACAAAAGGGTGATAGAAAAGATTCTTCGCTCTTTGCCACCAAGCTTTGATTACATTGTCGTGGCCATAGAGGAGTCAAAAGACATAGACTCTATGACCACTAATCAACTCATGGGATCTTTACAAGCCCATGAAGAGAAGTTGAAGAAAAGAAGGGGAAAGAACCCTTGGAGCAAGCTTTATACTCGAAGGTCTCTTTTAAAGAAAGAGAAAAGAGCTTTCTACATGGAAAGGAGCAAGGACGAGGACGTGGTACTTTTCGAGGTCGTGGTGGTTTCCAAGGCCGAGGACGAGGAAGAGGAAGAGAAGATGTCAACAAAGAAGATGAAAACCAATGGTTTTCATATCGAAGGGGTCGTGGGAGAGGCTTTCAATCTCAAAGAGGAGGTAAGCCCCAAATACAATGTTATAATTGTCGCAAATATGGTCATTATGCCAGTGAGTGTAGTAGCTCAAGACAAGTGGAAGAAAAAGCTAATCTTGTGGAGGTAGAAGACAAAGATGAGCTTACCTTGCTAATGGCAAGACGTGACGAACAAGAAGAGAGGATAGAACCATGGCATATAGATTCCGCTGCTAGTAACCATATGACGGGTGAAGAAGACTTGTTCGTGGATATGGAGGAAAGTAAAGGTAACGTCACCTTTGGAGATGAATCAAAGGCACCGGTGAAAGGAAAAGGTAAGATACTTATCCGAGCTAAAGATGGAAGTCACCAATATATTTCGGACGTATACAATGTGCCCAACCTTAAAAGTAACATTTTAAGTGTGGGACAACTTTTAGAGAAAAACTACGATATTCATTTCAAAGATCGTAGTGCTACAATAAAAAGCTCATAGCTAAAGTCCCTATGACTAAGTGCTTAAAGAGTTGTTTAAAGGATCATTCGTGGCTTTGGCATATGAGGTATGGGCACTTAAACTTTAGTGACTTAAAGTTATTATCCTCAAAGGGAATGGTGAAAGGGTTAGATCAAATTGATCATCCCAATCAAGTGTGTGAAGGATGCCTTCTTGGGAAGCATGCTAGGAGTTCGTTCCCGAAAGAAGCGACATCAAGAGCTAAGGAGCCTCTCCAACTAATTCACACGGATTTGTGCGGTCCCATTTCTCCACCCTCTCATGGTAAGAATCTTTACTTCATGCTTTTTATTGACGATTTTTCAAGAAAAACTTGGGTATATTTTCTAAAAGAAAAATCCCAAACTTTTGAAGCTTTTAAGACATTTAAAGCTATGGTAGAAAAAGAGAAAGGTTTAAAAATTAAATCCATGAGATCTGATAGAGGTGGAGAATTTTTATCAAAAGAATTTAACAAATTTTGTGAGGATAATGGGATCTGGAGATTTCTAACGGCTCCTTACTCCCCATAACAAAATGGAGTGGTGGAGAGAAAGAATAGAACCATTCTCAATATGGTCCGAAGCATGTTGAAAAGTAAGAAGATGCCAAAGGAGTTTTGGGCCGAAGCGGTTGACTGTACGGTATATCTATTAAACCGGTGTCCGTCAAAGAGTTTAGATAATAAGACTCCCCACGAAGCATGGAATGGGATGAAGCCTACCATCTCTCACCTAAGGGTATTCGGAAGCATAGCGTATGTTCACGTTCCAAGCCAAAGGCGATCCAAGCTTGATGATAGAAGTGAGAAACATGTGTTCATTGGCTACGACAAGCAGTCAAAAGGCTATAAGCTCTATAATCCAATCACAAGCAAGGTGGTAGTGAGTAGAGACGTGGAGTTCGATGAAGAAGAAGCATGGGATTGGCGCATTAAAGAAAATAAAAGGTATGACTTTCTTCCTATGATTGAAGAAGTGACGGGTGAATCAAGTGAAGAAGTCCAACAACCTCAAAGTCCAACTCCAACCCAAGACTCACCTTCAAGTTCAAGTGAAGGAGAACCAAAGACAAGAAGTTTGCAGGAGCTCTACGAGGTAACTGACGAGATACCCCTTCTTTGTTTATATGCTGATTGTGAACCTTTAGTTTTTGAGGAGGCTATGAAAAGTAAGAAATGGAGACAAGCCATGGACGAGGAGATAAAGTCAATAGTGAAGAATGATACGTGGGAGTTGACGACCCTTCCGAAAGGCCAAAAGGCTATTGGAGTCAAGTGGGTATACAAGACCAAGAAAAACGCCAAAGGCGAATTGGAGAAGTACAAGGTAAGACTTGTGGCAAAAGGTTACAAGCAGAAGCATGGGATCGACTACGAAGAGGTATTTGCTCCTGTTGCTCGTTTAGAAACTATTAGAATGATTATTGCTATTGCAGCTCAACATAGGTGGAAAATCCACCAAATGGATGTGAAGTCTGCATTTCTAAATGGACTTCTCGAAGAAGAAGTTTATGTGGAGCAACCGGAGGGATATGTTGCCAAAGGGCATGAAGGTAAAGTGCTAAGGTTGAAAAAGGCCTTATATGGTCTAAAGCAGGCACCACGTGCTTGGAATACTAGAATTGACAAGTATTTCCAAGAACATGGTTTTACAAAATGCCTAAGTGAATATGCACTTTACGTGAAATTTGAAAGCGGAGGTATACTGCTCGTCTGCTTGTATGTGGATGATTTGATCTTTACAGGAAACTCTCAGAGTATGATTGATGAGCTCAAGCAGTCAATGACGAAAGAGTTCGAGATGACAGACATAGGACTTATGTCTTATTATCTTGGCATTGAGGTGAAGCAGATGGATGATGGAATTTTCATAAGTCAAGAAGGATATGCCAAGGAGATAATAAAGAAATTCGGCATGGAGAAATGTAATCCCGTTGGCACCCCCATAGAACATAAGGCAAAGCCTTCTAAGCATGACGGAGGAGAATCAGTAGACTCAACTCTATTCAAGAGTCTCGTTGGAAGTTTGCGCTATTTGACGTGTACAAGACCCGACATTCTCTTTGCGGTTGGATTGATTAGTCGTTTCATGGAAGAGCCTACGACAAAACATTTGGAGATTGCAAAGAGGATCCTCCGTTATATCAAAGGTACCGTAGATTATGGTATGTTTTACTCAACAAGTGAAGACTTCAACCTGGTTGGATATAGTGACAGTGACTGGGCTAGAAATAAAGATGATGGAAGAAGTACAACAGGATTCATGTTCTTCCTGGGTAGCAATGCCTTTACATGGTCTTCAAAGAAGCAACCTATTGTTACCTTATCCAGTTGTGAAGCGGAGTACGTAGCTGCAACATCGTGTGTATGTCACGCAATTTGGCTAAGAAGTATGCTAAAGGAGCTACACATGGAGCAAAAAGATGCGACGGAGATCTACGTGGATAACAAGTCAGCAATCGACTTAGCGAAAAATCCGGTCTACCATGATCGAAGTAAGCATATCAACACTCGTTATCACTTTATTCGAGAATGCATTGCAAGGAAGGATGTCCAAGTAATACATACGAGGTCCGAAGATCAAGTTGCAGACATCTTCACCAAGCCGGTCAACGAGAAAGACTTCTCAAGACAACGAATGATGCTTGGAGTCGGTAAATCAAGTTTAAAGGGGGGTGTTGGATCATAAACTTGATTTAGTCCAATAAAGATTGGACTATCAAGAAAAACCCAAGCCCATGATCAAGAAGTTTCTAGAAAGTCGAAGAATGATCATAGAAAATATCTATAGAAGTGTGTAGAAGATTGTAGCTAAGTAGACTAGAAATATCTAGTAAGAATTATCTAGAAGTAGATATGTAGATAAGGATGATGATGTGTTAAGAAAGATCTAGATTATGCAAGAAGATCCATGGAAGTATCTCGGTTCTAGAATCTTCCGTAGACTAGTATAAATAGGTGATGGTGTATGCATTGTGAAAATGAAGAAAAGCTTAAAGAAATTAATAACATTGTAAACTTTCTCTAAGTATTCATATCTTCGTAAGCCTAAAAGGCCCTCGTGTTTTCAACAATTATGATGTTTTGTTCTTCATATTTGAACCACGCTATTTCAAACTAATATATTTTATTGTTATTTTTCATCTGGAAATAGCAGCTGATCCTAATATTTTTTCTGGACGTCAAAGGGAGTATATTAAAAAGCTAGCAAGTTGTTACAAAAGAATTACGAAGTTTTAGAGAGTGGCGAAATCGCGAAAGCTCTGATTGAATTAAAAAAACTAAAAACATTAAATTCATAATAAATTGTTGATGAAGACATCTGACAGTAAGCAGAGACTTATCTTCAAAACAAAAGGTCACGAACTGATAAACTTGGGGAAACAAGAGTATTTTTCTTATTTTTATTTATTTATTTATTTTCATACGGGGATAACCCAAAATATCCTTTTTTGTTGATAAACCGAAGTATCTATTTTTTATTTTTTATTTTTTTTCTACGAGATAACCCAAAGTATCGATTTTCTTTTTCTTATGAGATAAAACAAAGTATCCTACCAGAGAATAAACCAATACACGGAGTAGCTCTTAAATGAGGCGTTGGTATCTAGTTAATTTTATTTTTTTCTTATAATCATGGTGGATGATCGTAAACAATATAAATTCTTCCGATGGTCACGCGTCTGTTGGGTGAGGAAGGGTACACGCTATATAAGAAAGCTACTACCATAGAGATGTTACGACTGCAAATATAAAATTGCTTACTTACAAGTTCAATTATAATTTTGTTTTGTTCACCAAATTTATCTTGTTTATTGTATTTACTTAATATCAATAATGTAGATTAATAATAAAATGTATATAGATATTATACTCAACACGGTGTGTAGTTCCTATATATACATGATGACTTCCTTGATGAACTCTTTAATTTTCACATCACAAAACATGATGATCAAGCTCGGCCGAAACCACATCCTTCTATGGTTCTCTTTCATCTTCGTATATTTAATCAACAATACCACATCCAGTGAGTATGAAACAAATACCCTCCCTTACTTTTATTGTTATAACCCTGGCAATTATACCACAAACAGTATGTATGAAACAAATCTCTACACCACCTTTTCGATCCTCCCTACCACCAACAACGGATTTGGTTTCTACAATCTCTCAACTGGCCACGACGTTGATAGAGTCAACGCATTGGCTCTATGTCGAGGCGACATCAATCCAGATATCTGTCAGAGTTGTCTGAATAGTGCCATTGATAGCATGCGACAAAGATGTCCTTACAAAATTGATGCAATGGCATACTATGAATATTGTTTTTTCGCATACACCAATAGTACTCTACAGGATTCTGCAACTGACCCATGGTTTTATCCTTACATGTCTGAACTCCAAAATACAACGAATGCTGCTTTGTTTAAGAGCGCTTTGAAGTCATTGATGTATATGCTTACAACGCAAGCGTCAAAAGGTGGTCCCCTAAAGAAGTTTGCAATTGGGAGCACGACGGGACCTGATTCTACAACTATATATGCGCTTGTGCAGTGTACTCCAGATTTATTGACGGAACTGTGTGATAAGTGCTTAGATAATCTAATTGATGAGATACCAAAAGTTTTTAATGGGAAAGCGGGAGGGACTGTTTTTTCACATATGTGTAACATACGGTACGATATAAAATTGTTTTATAATGAGAGCAGTGGTGCTCTTGTAATCCCCCCATCACCAAGACCGACACCAGGTATGGATAATATATATTTTCCTTATGAGTGTGATATTTAATACATGATATTAGTCTTATCGTAAAGCCTAGTCGTCTCTTCGATCAAGTCTTCTCATTTATCCTGAATTTTATAACTTACGTATGTATGCAAATAATCAATTTTACTTACATTAAATTAGTATCTTCGAATTAACATTGTTATATATTGCTTTACGAGAATAGTTATTTTCTTCTCAGGTAAAAAGAATAATAGAACACATGTTGTGACAATAGTAAGTGCAACAATGACAGTCGTTGGTGTCATAATGATTTCTTCACTTTTTATCTTTATAAGATCGAAGAAGAAACAGATGAAGCAAACACCGCTTATGTCCCGGACATGTAAGATCCAATCTCGCTGCTTATTACTTCAAAGTTACTTATATACTGTGTTTATTTTCTAGAGATCACTTAAGGTGTCAATTGTGTGTGGTCATTTAGTTACTTTGGTGCTCTACCTTAAAGCCCTGTCGAAATTTGTTTCTACATGTTCCCGTGTAGGATATTAGTAATAAACTTAAATATAGATTAGAGACTTAATTGTATGTTTTAACATAGATTAGGATTAGACGCAAACTAGGATTAGTGTAGCTTGCCTTGCAAGGCAAGGAAGAGCCCATATGGCTGGTTGGTTCATGGTGGGTCAGTTGGGAGTTTCTTAAACTGACTCAAACATGGTTTCAACCCACATTTCTATAAATAGAGGTGATGTGGAATGCTAGTTCTTATCATTCTTCTTTTTCGAACTCTAACCTTTATTGGTTTTAATAAAGAGGTGTTTGAGGGTAATATCGTGTGCTTATTGTTTAAACTTTAGTCGATATCTCTGTGGTCTTCTTGTTCTTCTTCGTTTGTGTTGGGTGTACAAACCCAATCCCACATCGGTAGAACTATAATCTCAATGTTTACATATAAGCTTGGTGGGCTACTCCTTCTATCACCAATTGGTTTTAGAATGAACCTCAGTTGGGCTTATATGTTGGACTTGGTGAGATGCTGGGCCGTAGGAATCTCTACAAGTGGTATCAAGAGCCGCGGTTATTGTGGTCATCGAAGTTCGAGTGCTAGATCGAGGTTCCGAGTTTGTTCGAGGTATGGAGGTTCAGGTTCGGGTTTCGAATCGTTTTTGGAGTAGCAAGTAGTGTCGAGAGGTTTTATGGTTTTAAAACTCACGTGAATAAAAAAGAAGAAAAGTTCCAGAAGATTGGTTTTGGTTTCTTCCTATCCACATGATTAATTACTACAAAGGTGGCAAATTTTAGTTGTCTTTTTGTTCATAAAGTTAACAATTTTGGTTTTAAAATCGAAGAGTAGGAATTCAGTTTATCGGTTTTTTGTTTAAAAATTCGATTTAATTGAAGGTTTCTTGTTGCGCCGTTTAATTATTTTTTCTTGCGGTTCAAGTTTTGATCGTGGTTTGCTTGGGTTTCAAGTTAACGATCGGGTTCGCTTGTTCGAAATCGAAGGTTTAGGGTTATTCTAATTAATTCGATTTGCAAGAAGGGTTTTTAGCAACAAGGAGAATATTGCACACAGCTTGTGAGATTTGTCGGTAAAGTTGGTTAAGAAATAACTTGACAAGGTTTTTAGCAAGGTATAAGAAGAATGGCTAGTTCGATAACTAGGTTTGACATCGAAAAATTCGATGGGAAGAATGACTTCGGGTTATGGCAAATAAAGATGTGTGCTTTAATGGTACAGCTTGGATGTGATGCTGCATTAGAGACATTACCCGTGGACATGGAAGCAGGAGAAAAGGCTGCTTTGATGAAGAAAGCATACAGTACCTTGATTCTATGCTTGGGAGACCGGGTTTTACGGGAAGTTACCAAGGAAACATCTGCTGCACGAATTTGGACAAAGCTAACTAGTCTGTATATGACTAAGTCCTTAGAAAACAGACTGTATCTGAAGAAGAAGCTGTACACGTACTATATGAGTCCAGGTACGAAACTGGGTGATCATATAGATGAGTTTAATAAGTTGATACTTGATTTGGTGAATATTGATATCGAGATTAAGGATGAGGATCAGGCTCTTATGTTACTTACGTCGTTGCCATCGTCTTACGAAAACTTTGTAGAGACATTGTTGTATGGGAGGGAATCCTTGACAATGGAGGATGTTCTGGCGACTCTGAATTCAAAAGAGTTGAAGAAAAGAATTGAAGGCACAAAGGAAGAAACTGGTGACGGGTTATACGTAAGGGAAGGGTCAGATAATTCAAGGAAAGCTCATTCTAGTGGAAGTTCGCGGTTCAAGTCAAGGGGTGAAACTGGTAAACTCAACTGCTTCATATGTCATTCAGAGGGTCATCTGAAGAGAGACTGTCCAAGGAAGAAGTCAAATGGGTTCGTCAGGAAGGGTAAGCATGATCAGGATTCTGATTCTTCTGATGACGAAGGTAACGCCTACTTTGGAGAAGCCTTGGTGGTAGTCGGGAATGATGAGATGGCTGAATTCGTAATGGATTCAGGTGGGTCTTATCATATGACACCTAGAAGGGATTTCTTGTATGACTTCAAGGATGTTGATGGTGGTTCGGCTCAGTTAGGTGATAACAAAACATGCATTATCAAAGGGACAGGGAAAGTGAAGATACAGTTGCATGATGGTTCAAGCTTTATACTGGAAGATGTCAGGTATGTTCCAGGGTTAAGAAAAAGCTTGATTTCATTGGGTACTCTTGCAAAAGAGGGTTATACTATGAAGATGCAGATGGGTAGAGTCAAGGTGATCAAAGGTTGTCGGGTTATGATGACCGGGATCAGGAAAGAGAACTGTGTGTATACTCTTGAAGCAAAAGTGACGACTTTTGGTGTACAAAAACATGGAGGTTCTAAACAAGTTGGGTTCAAACAACTTGGTCATAAACAAGTTGGTCTCAAACAACTTGGTCATAAACAAGTTAGGTTCAAACAACTTGGTCCTGGTG
The DNA here is from genome assembly GCA_030686995.1 of Artemisia argyi. Taxonomy (NCBI): domain Eukaryota; kingdom Viridiplantae; phylum Streptophyta; class Magnoliopsida; order Asterales; family Asteraceae; genus Artemisia; species Artemisia argyi. Next base: position 188,117,083 of record CM060688.1, on the reverse strand, counting down.
TTAAAACAGGAGTCCATGGAGTACAGGTTGATGAACGTGTTTGGTTTGAGGTGGAACTGCAGGGAGCTCAAGGGAATCGTGAAGCTGAGGTTGTTCAGATTAGTAACGATGATGCTGCAGTGGCTCAAAGAAAGTCGGAGGACAAGCAACTTGAAGAAAAGACAAACACGGGCTGCTTGGTAAATGAGCAGGAAAAGGTACACATTGGTATAAAGGTGGTGGCAGACATTATGGTAACCGGAGTACCTGATCAAGAGGGTGCAGAGGGTAATGCTACTGAAAAGAAGAAAGTGAAAGAGTCTAAGAAAGCTAAACTTGGGAATTTACTAAAGTACAAGGCCTGGTTCTCAAGGCAGTCCCCTGTTCGAGGTTCCAGCATTAGATGAAGATGCTGAGTATCGTTAATGCGTAAGTATTACTCCTAAGGTGGAATTTTTATGTGTTAGTAGCAATACTTAGGAGGGTTAAATGTGACTTACACAATAATAAGGGGATTAATTGTATTTAGTTTAAATAAAGTTTAGGATTGTACTTAGATTAGGAAACTAGTTACTTGGCTTGCAAGCTAAGGTTTCTACCCCCTCATCTCTATAAATAGAGATGAGGGTGGATGCTAGTTATTTATTCTTCTTCCTCAATTGTAAAAGCTTTATTAGGTTTTTAATAAAGGGTTCGTTGAGGGTATATCGTGTGCATATTCTTGTGGGTTCTTTGTAGTATCTCGTGTTTGCTACGTGTGCTCGATACAACTCGCGATCTAGCGTTCCGCGATCGAACTTCGGGTTTGTTGTCGAGGTATTGTCCAACAAGTGGTATCAGAGACTGGTTCGGCCCAGTGATGATGTGGATGGTGTTCCCTCGGTTAGACCCCGGTTCGACGGTATTAGTGGATCCCGGTAAACCTTGTACCGAAATGAAGCCGGTAAAAGGCGGTGTGTTCCGATGGTAAAGGTCGGCGGTATGAAAAAGGTGGGATCATGGCTATAGTCGAAGGGGAGGACCATGGTGGTTTGGGTTTGAGGGGAGGATTGTTGAGTGTACAAACCCAATCCCACATCGGTAGAACTATAATCTCAATGTTAACATATAAGCTTGGTGGGCTACTCCTTCTATCACCAATTGGTTTTAGAATGGAACCTCAGTTGGGCTTATATGTTGGACTTGGTGAGATGCTGGGCCGTAGGAATCTCTACAGTTTGTCGTCCAACAAGGTTCGTTGGTGTTGCAAGTTGTGATCCATCGACGTTACGGTTCTAGGTTCCATGTTCAACATCTTTGGGTTGTTGCAGTTTTTTCCAATATCTTGTCTTTTAATTCAGGCATAGTTACTACAAGAGCTGAAGGGTCCAAGAGTTATAAGCCACTGTTAAAGAAAAACAAAACAAAACAAAAACAACAACTTGAAAGCTAGCGCAAAATATTGACTCAAAATAATCACACACGTTACCCCAAATGTCACACTGTATTATTTAATGAATGAGCAAGGATCATCCCTCAATTCCTTTTATAGAGATGAGGGGGTACAATTCTTATGGATTCAAATTCCATAATTATATTGCTTGCCTGCACACCTAGCTATCCTAGTTTAAGTCTAATCCTAATTACTCTATTTAACTAATTACACATGTTTTTTAATTATCAAACAAATTTAACAAGTATCGCTCTTTTAGTTTCACTAGACGAATACCCGTGCATAGCAACGGAATTTATGGCGGCAGATAGTTATATTGATATTTTGGTTAAGGGTTTTGTGTAACGTTTTGTGTAGCTATAGTTGTTTGCCGCTAGAAAATTTCATTGCTACGCATGAGTACTCCTAACCTATATAATATGTATATATTGTATACACTGTCTCTAAGATTTATCATATACGTACAAATGTGTCCATATTAGTTTGAGGATATCAGTTGCTTAAGAAGGCTAATATGTAACTAAGAGAATACAATTTACCATTGGCTACGTACGAACCAGTCTAATAAAAACCATTGGTGTTGTTTCAGAATGAAACTTATGTTTTTTGTGCTAACTATGCATTAATCGCACATACAGGTTAATTATAGAATATGTTGTACGTTATTATGATACATATGAATTATGTGATTTTAGACCAAACATATATTTAAACCAACATCATGGGATCCATTCCTCGTTTAGATCATATAGGAAACAAAGTATACACATAATTCAAATGACTGACACACTCATGTAACCAAAAATATATTCTTCATTTTGTGAATTACAGAATAATTATGCAAACGATTTGGTTATTCGTTTACAAATTGGAAAATGAAATTTATTTTGGCGGCAACCAACAAATCTTACATTTACTTATATAGGCAACCAACATGTAATAGAATTTATAACTCTCTTATGTAACACATCTTGTTTTATACAACAAGGCAAAGTAACACAATTCATTTTGAACTGTTAAACCTTTATGTATGTCCACATTCACTCTAGTTAACTTCTTGTTGCACGCCTTCACTCAGGCAACTTGTAATCTTTTCTTTTGTTATCGCCTAATCAACCCTTAAATGAAACCTAAACTCAAAACCATATGTACGAATGTACAATACATAAGCGCACCAAAGTTTTCAAAGGTCTTGAGGCACAAGCAGGATCTCTTATAAAAAATGGTAAATTTTCAACATTTAATTTTTGGCCAGATTTTCTCCTTTGGCTGCAAAAAATAAATAAATAAATAAATAAATAATAAAAAAAGATTTTATTCTCAAATAAAACTCCGTTTATTGCCCCGCAAAGTTGCAACTCATCAAATCATAATAGCCGTATTCATCATAACCAAACACAAGACACAAATAGCATCATTTCTAAACCCACAACATGATTTCGGCATCACTACCGGCTAACACGCATCACGTAACAGATTCTGACCAAACTCTCAAGGTCGCGCTATGTATTTTTATATAGCGGGTCATGAAACAAAAGGCCTAAAACATGATTTCTTAAAATACGAAACACACCATAATCACCCAATCTCAAAAACACCAAACACAACCGTGGCGGAGCTTGACTATTTGGAATGGGGGGCCAAGAAATTTTGAACAACATATAAAATTAGGACGCTATTAAAAGGAGAGCTTGACCGTTTATGAATTATGATCCTTGTGACCATATAGTTTCAAATAGCATATAAAATTGAAACAGAACTTAGAAACTTGAGACAACTTCAATATGTTAACTTAGTACAATAATGTTACTACACAAAAGTACCAAATTACCAACAACTACTTTGTTAAACATTAAAAGCTTTAAAAATTCATGTTATGTGATCATCTCTAAAGATGCTACTTTGTTAAACTTTACCAAAAATAAGCACCACTCGCTTAAATTTATCAGCAAACAATTAAATGATCACAAACAATTAGCAAAAGAAAAATACAGAAATTACCACAAACAATTAAATGGTCAATGGTTTAAAATTGCTTGGATTGATTAAAAGGCCACCGTCTTTGCCCTTTTTGCCGTTTACGGTTGTGTCGATTCGAAGGGAGGAAGTTATTCCTCGTTTTAATTACCTTCTTTTATTTAAGTTTGACTTTTGTTTCTCATATGTCACTTTTTGTTACCAAAATTTTCAAAGGGATACTATGTAAATAATTTCTAAGTCTCCAGCATTCTAAAAAATTGCTAATAACAACACAAACTTTTGGGGCGGCCAGCACCCCTACCTGCCCTATTGATCCTTTGCCAATGAACACCAGTTAACACCACCAACACGATTATAAGCCTTAACAATACGACTCGGATTTGTTATTTTAAATCACTCAACACAAGAAAAACTACCAAAAACGCCAAAACCAACTAATATAAGATAACAAAACTCGAATTCAACAAACATGGAAAACCAAAAAAATAGGTATAACCGAGGAGCATGCTGTCAGATCCAGCAAAAAAAATACACGGCCAACCAAAAACGGCGAGATTCGTTCAAATATGTTTAGATCAAGTAAAAGAAAACAAATCACTAATACCACAACTTTTGAGATGAATATCAACAGAGCTTGAAAGATCATGAAGCCACGAAACACAAAGTTACCAAGCACACCCAAACCACAAGACACACCCAAAACCACCAAGCACACCACAAACCACCGAAAATAAAATTCAAAACCACTCTAACTTACAGAACCATCAATAGATGTTCGCGAATTAGAGGGTGGCGGCGGTTAGGGAAGTGGTGGCGGCAATGATTGGGGAACGGGTTAATGGTGGCGGTAACAACAATGTTATGGTGTGTCTATTAGGCGAGAGAAAGAGAAGATAATACAGATGTGTTTGGTATGTATTAGGTTAACGGGAGAGAAGAGGAGAAGGGTGGAGTGGACCGAAAATTAGGAGGCTTATGTGAGAAGCTTTGACATTGGCATATACTTTCCATATGAATTCCATTCATTACTTTCCATCTTTCGGTTGACATTAATTCACCAGTCAATTAAGTTTCAGTTGACATTTGCAGGGGTAAAATTGGGATTGACTGAAAATTAAGTTTTCCACATTTCCACTTTGACTATTTCTCTATTACAGTATAAGTAGTTAAGATATTATCGTTTTATATTAAGCAAATTTTCAATCTAGTTTATATATATATATATATATATATATATATATATATATATATATATATATATATATATATATATATATATATGAGAAGGTTAATGTGAGAACTTTCTTAAAGTTGTAAAAATGAGAACTACTCTAAAATACCATTAAAACATTGATACATAATCATTTTAGCAAAGATGCACCAAAATATTATATATTAATACAAGTTAACATTAAATCGACTAAAAACCAACTCATACATGAGAAACGGATTACTGATACACAATTAAATTTTTGATACATATACAATAAAATCTCAAAAAACTAATTTCTTATACATAAATTGATACACCTAATACACAATAACCACTATAAACTTGATATATAATACTAAACCTTGATACACATTGATACACATTACATGCTGAATCAAAGTGTATCACTTAGTTTACGTCAATTTTCATAAGAAAACCAATCAAATCTTTAACAATTGTAGTTGTAATTAATTATGTTTTTATTTTCTTTTAAAGTGAGACTCATTTGTGAGATTTTGGTGCCTCTCATTTTTACAACTTTAAGAAAGTTCGCATTTGATCTCAACTATATATATATATATATATATATATATATATATATATATATATATATATATATATATATATATATATATATATATATATATATATATATATATATATCAAATGTATTTGACCAGATACGTTTAAATAGTGAGTGCAGATACTAACGGCAGGGACGAGCTTATTGATCCGAGAAATCAGAGTTTTACATTTTTAGATATACAACGTATTACTGACAGCTTCAATACGGTCATTGGGAAAGGTAGCTTTGGGACGGTGTTTTATGGATATATCGGGAATAATCAAGTTGCTGTGAAGATGCTTTCTGAATCATCAGCTCAAGGGTACAGAGAATTTCAAGCTGAAGTAAGTTATAAACTTACCATAAAGGCCTTGTAATACACCAAGAATACTAACTAATTTTTCAGATAACATTACGAAGATAAAACAGAAAGCTTCAAAGAATTATATCATAATTAATGGTTTACATGGGATAGGTAGTGCGAATGGGTCAAAAAGTTCAAGTCAAAGCCGATAATTTTTGGTGTGGGTTTGACCCGAAACACTTCTTGTGAAATCTAAAAATTAAAACTCACCAGTCTCACTTTAAATTACAAAATTGTGTAGTTAAAATAATAATTTAAGTTAGTCACAAGGTTTATTATTAAAAGTACACTTCGAAGAATTTCGCCCATTTGCTTTTAAGATAGAAAATTTGGGTCGAAACTGCCACATCTATTTTTATCAGGTGAGGAAGTACTTACATGAGCCAGGATGCTTAAATAATAACAACCTACAGCAGGAACATGGAACCAAATGCAACAAAAAAAGTAATTCATAATTAATGAGATCAAAAAATCATAGCATTGAAATCTAAGAAATTTGTAACTACAGGTCCGCCTTCTAATGAGCATTCATCATAAGAATATAACTTCACTAGTAGGATACTGCAACGAAGGCAGCCAAAAGGGAATCATCTATGAGTACATGGCAAAAGGAAACTTAGGAATGCATCTATTTGGTAAATTTTTCCAAAAATCTATCATTTTAACAAAAATTACACATAAGTTCATTTACTAGTAGCTTTATTTCCTTTATTAGATGGAAGTCTAAATGTATTGGGCTGGAAGAAAAGGCTAGAAATAGCATATGATGCCGCACAAGGTCAGTAATCAGATTACTTTTAAGCTCCAGATACATACATGTCACTTATTAAAGTGTTAAAACAGCTTAAACATGCATTGGTTTTCTTTTTTTATAACAGGGCTAGAGTATATGCATCATGGTTGCAAGCCACCAATAGTACATAGAGATGTGAAGTGTTCAAACATATTATTAAATGAGGATTTTCAAGCAAAACTAGCAGATTTTGGTCTGTCAAGAGCTTTTGCAACTAAAGGTGCCACACACGTGTCAACAGTAATTTGTGGTACTCCTGGATACCTTGACCCTCAGTAAGTCTTTTTGTTACCAGTTATTTTACTTATGAAGTATACTTAATAACATGAAATTAGAATTTGACACATGAACTATTATTGTTGTGTAAGAACATCCTACCTGTGACCCTAGCTTGGCTCATAAGAATTTGGTTTTGGTTAAAAAAAAACTACGACTAAAGAACTTACCACTGTTGAATTTTGAAATATAAAAGAGTTAAGAATAACCAGATCCATTAAGAATAAAGTTGATATTGCCTGAACAGATTTGTCGTAAGATCATCTCGCATTAGCCAAGGTTCTTTTATTTTAATTTTATTTGTCTGTTTTGCAGTTATTACACAACAAACAGGTTGACAGAGAAAAGTGATGTATATAGCTTTGGAGTAGTACTTTTGGAGTTGATCACAGGCCGAAAAGCAATATCAGATGACATGTACATAGTTAACTGGGCTAAGTCAATGGTTGCAGAAGGAAATATTGAAAAATTAATCGATCCTAGGTTACATGGGGACTATGACATTAATACAGCCTGGAAGGTGGTAGAGTTGGCATTGACTTGTGTTGACAGTATATCTTCCGAAAGGCCAACCATGAATGACGTGGTGATGGACATAAAGAGCTGTGTGAAAGCTGATAAAGCTTTACATGGGGCCGAACAGATTGATTTGAATAGGCACATGTCGTTATGTTTGGAGAGTATGCAAGGTCCAAATCTACGATAGTCAAGTCGTAAATGTGTGAGAGAATTTATTATCACCAAGTGGTTGTGGGTATAAGTTCCATTGTGTGACATCTTTGTATTTTGTAATTCAAAGATTGTTATTTTTTTCCCTTTCAAATCGAAAGGTACGAATTCTAATATAGCTGGGGATAATATTAAATCTGGTATGAAACCTGAGTGATGTGGCTAGTTCAAGTGGTACGATAATTGTGACCTCAAATAATTCTGTTCTTAATATGGTTGAAAATGATGTTGAGATTATTCTGTTAGCTTTGCTATTTTAAGAGTTATACGTGAATTGGACTATATATGTCATATTGTTGCACCCGCAGGGACTAATAATGTACATGGGGCAAACTAGTAATGTCATGAGCCTATAAATACCCATCATGACTCTCCATGAGGAGTGTGGTAAATTTGTGTAGTTTCATTCTTTGATTTCATTTTAATAAAATACTTTTTCTTTACCTTTCTCTCTGCTTTCTCACCGTAGAATTCATTATGTTTCACATCTATTTCGACCAAACTAGACCTCCCGAGTGGTATTTTTTTATGCTAACAAGTGGTATTAAAGCTCCTCATGGGTGATTCGTGGTGTTTGTTTTGAAAATTCATTTTCGGTGACAAAGTTTTTAGTTCGTGAGCTTTTGTATCCAAAACTTGTTCTATTTCTTCTAAAAACAAGTTCTTGTGGTTTAAATCTTGAAAGGTTTCATTTTTATGATGTCTTAAGTGTTTTAGAAGGATTCTATGCAAAAAGAATGGGCAAAAACGAACTAAACGAGCTAACAGTGAGTCGTTATGCTGATTTTGGTGAAAACACACGTTTTCGATTTTTACTGAGTTTCTATTTGTTTCTCCGAGTTAGAATGCATTTTAATGAGTTTATATGCTTTTCTCCGAGTTTGGAGATTCCGAGTTTGTATTCCAAACTTGTATCCGAGTATAGTCCTCTAAGTTTTGGCCACCGAGTTTCCTAGGCTTCGAGTTTGGGGTGTTCCGAATTTGGTCCAACGAGTTTCCCAAGATCCTCCGAGTTTCTCGAGATCATCCGAGTTTCACCGAGATCCTCCTAGTTTCTAAGAAATGTTCCGAATTTCACCAAAACTTCTGAGTTTTTATGCCGATTTTGCCAAATTTATGCCATATCTTCCAAGTTTCAAGTGAACAAAGCTCTACCGAGTTTATGGGTTGCATATCATATCAAATTGTTTGGTTGCTTTTATCAGAGTTAGGTTTAGAGCTTAATTGCTCATTTATGCTTACCTTGTCACATTTAAACCCTACATATAAGAACCCTAATCACACATATTCACAAAAACACCAAAAATGTATCGGGTATTATTGCTTAATGCTTATCATTTAATCCAATTCAAAACAAACCACGTTTCACTTAAATGATCTCTGATCAAGATTCACTTCAAATGACAATGGCTAGTATCGTTTTTTTTTTTTTTTTTTTTTTTTTGACAATAGAGTTTTTGTACGGTATTGCTTATTTGGGTCTAAAGTTCATTTCACGGGCACGTGTACTTATTTATCTCAAAGTCTAGAGGTTAGTTGGATGCATGACTTTTGGAGATACTTGTTTGGGAATTCATTTATAGAAATGACTGAGACTTGACTATCTATTTATAGTTAATGTAAGGAGTTACGATATAGTGCTCACAGTGTAAAACTATCACTTTAAGAGGTTACCTTGTAGTGTTTAGTGTCACACGGAGATGTGGATAGTTCAAGAGGTAATTCAAACATATACTTTTCTAGGTTAGGTATATTGTATTCAGTGATAAATGTAGGTTGAACGACGTCATTCACATGACAAATAGGATTGCCAACATTAACATCTTAGGTCAATACACAAGAAAGGCATTTTAGAATCTTAGCAAATAAGTTTTATGCAACCACGTTGGCAACAGCTCATGCAGTTCGTGATTATCATCACCTCAACATATTACTTCAGGGTATTGAAAGTATGCAGTCAGCTTAGGAAAATACCAAAAAAATCTATAACTTGTAGCTTCTCCTTAACAATTGGCAGAACGTTTAGGATCAGAATGCTTATGGCTGCAACCATAATGTTTATGTGACTGCCTTGCCAAATAAGCTTCACAAATGCCATGCTGTAATCACATTGTATATTTAGTTACCTTGCCAAGATATACTGCAATATGTAATCATCATCGCCTTAACAGCTTAACCAAGGCCCATAGAAAGTATGCATTCTATGGTAAATCAGTGGATACTTTGGTTTTGAAAACGGAGGTTGCTAAGGAAACTATCTGTCGCACTCAACCATCCTTCCATACTATATACCAGCCAAAGCGGTTAAAAAAAAGCTCATGTCATCATGGTCACAAACATCACATCAAGTACATATACCATGGACATAAACAATACTATTGTCGAGTAACATACCTAGTTTAGAGCATTAGATGCATGTCAACGACTGCATAGCATACAATTAGTAGCTAATGCTCTAGATAAGATACTCAAAAGCAGCAGACTTGGGCATTACCTGTGTGACTCAACCACCACATTAAACCCCTGCAACGTAACATCCTAATAGGTTAAAACCTTTTTAACTTTGCCCAACAAACTTCTTAACAACAGATAATAATCCTATGTCGTTTAACTGTTAAAGCCACTATTTTTAATTATCGATAAACCCTCATTTGCATCGTTAAAAGTTATAATGGTTAATAAACAATAGTGTAAAAATATCAACATCTAATGTAAAATTTTATAGGTAAACACATCTTTTAAAAGTTACCTTAACATCAACAGTTATAAACATCAAACAACCAAGGCATTGTTAAAAAAACATGATCGTACGAAGTGAAACTAACCCAAAATTACATAGATCCAGGTAAATCGCATTCAAATCTATCAAACATGAGTTAGATCTATGCAAGATGGACGGTTACCGGTGAAGGAAATGACGGAACTGGTTACTATAGCTAGGGTTTCTACATAGATCAGAAATGCAAAAGAGTAAGATCTATCTAGAAACACACACATATGAAGCCAAATAGGTAGAAACTGGCATTAGCGAGTATATGGCACTGGCAAAACTGGAACTATAGCCATAATAAATGCCGCACTGTAGGTAGAGTCCTGTAGATTGAACAACGTCATTCGTGCAACAAATAGGATTATTAACAATATATATTCAATTTTTTTCTTTTATAATGCCGCATTGTTTTGCACTGTAGGTAGAGTCCCAAGTTGCATCTATCGTCCCTAATAGTTTAAAGTTGCATGGATCGTCCATAATTTTGAAAAGAATAACACTCATTGTCCTTTTTTTAATTGGTGTTAAGTAGATTCTGTTATCATTTACACATTATCCCTTTTGTCTAATGACCATTTGCATTGTCTATCCTTTAGAATAACGGTTGTTTATAATTTAAAGTTTTTCGTCCATTTTATATGTTTTTGTCAATTTTCGTACGTTTTCTTATGTTCTCGTACGTTTTTCCTGCTTTTATACGTTTTCAACGGTTTTTATATGTTTTTCTTACGTTTTCATATGTTTTATCCGTTTTTATATGATTTCTTAGGTTTCATACGTTTTTATCCATTTTTAGACATTTACGCCCGAATTCTTATGTTCTCATATGTTTTTTTTTTGCATTTTCTTACGTTTTGGTCCGTTTTTATACGTTTTCATCCGGTTTTATACGTTTTTCTTACATTTTCATACGTTTTTATACACTTTCGTTCGTTTTATATGATTTCTTCCGTTTTTATACGTTTTCGTACATTTTTATGTGTTTTCTTACGCTTTTATTCATTTTCATCGATTTTTATACGTTTTCATTTGTTTTTATAGGTTTTTGTTCGTTTTATACGCTTTCATCGGGTTTTATACGTTGTCTTACGTTTTTATACATTTTCTATCGTTTTCGTGCGTTTTTATCCATTTTCTTCATTTATATACGTTTTCATCCATTTTTATATGTATTCATATGCTTTTATACATTTTTGTTCATATTCTTATATTTTATACCTTTTCATCCATTTTTATACGTTTTCATATATTTTTCGTCTGCTTTCTTACATTTTAATATATTTTTCTTGCGTTTACATCCGTTCTCATACATTTTTATCCATATAAAAACGAAGAAAAACGTATGAAAATGGATAAAATAGTATAAAACGTATTAAAACGGAGGCAAACGTATAAAAACAGATGAAAACATATAGAAATAGACGAAAACGTATAAAAACGTAAGAAAATGGACAAAAACATATAAAAACGAACGACAATATTGGTAAACATATAAAAATGGATGAAAACATATAAAAACATAAGAAAGTAGATAAAACCGTATAAAAAAGGATGAAAACGGTGTAAAAACGGACGGAAACATATAAAAACAGACAAAAACGTAAAATAACAAATAAAAACCTAAGAAGACATATAAAAACGTAAGATAAATGTATAAAAAGGGACGAAAACCTATAAAAATAGATGAAAAGGTATAAAAACGTAAGAAAAAAGACAAAAACGTATAAGAACGGACAAAAATTTAAGAAAACGTATAAAAATAGACAAAAATGGATAAAACCGTATGAAAACGGATAAAAACGTAAGAAAAATGTATAAAAATGGACGAAAACGTATAAAAATGGACGAATACGTATAAAAACAGAAAAAAGACTTATGAAAACGTAAGAAAACGGATGAAAACGTATAAACCAGACGAAAACCTTTAAATTATAAACGACCATTATTATAAAGGATAGACGATGCAAATAGTCTTTAGCCTAAAGCACTAACGTGTAAATGATAACAAAATCCACTTAACACAGGTTAAAAAAAGGACCACTAGTGTTATTATTATTATTTTTTAATTAAGGACGATCCATGCAACTTTAAACTATTAAGGACGATAGATGCAACTTGAGACAAACCATAGGGACTATCCATGTAATTTACTCTATAATATATTTCTTATTCTTACGAATCCAAATCCTAATCCTAATCCTTAACCTGTGTAAAACTTTTTAAAAGCATCCACAATAGGTCAAATGAGTAAAAACTTTTCACTATTATAATATAATATAATAGGTAAAGATGATGTGACACAAAGCAAATTTCTTAAATGTGCTTAGACCCCTTAAACATTGCCTCCATTGGTTCCCCATTGTGATTAATACATGTTTAGTGACCCAACAATGTATATTCTTGGGCTTGGCTGCAGCCCATTGGCTGCCAAACATGGAGCGTTATACTGTTCATGGATTAGCATCGCTAATCCTTTTGCTAATGAACCAAACCTGCCTTTATTTTCAAACCCACGAGGGATATAGACCTAATACAAGGTACAATTGCATGTGGAGAAAACAAGTGTCCCTAACAGTGTTTTGAGGCATGGTGTGCCAATGAGTTACTGTTTAGAAGGTTCATGAATCACTTTTGCAGCATGTAGTAATACATAGAAACATTGTCTCTGCATTATTAAAAAAAAAATCGCCAAGAAGAAAAGTGCAACACTCCAGATTTGTGTAGAAAAAAAAGAAAAAAAAAGTTTTGTTGATGAAAGTAGCAGACTGCATTATCATCATGGAACGACTCGTAGGTATGTTGTTTGGACTATTTTTCTCTTTTTCCTTTTCATGCATGCATGTAGGATCACTCAGCTTGCATACGGGTTTGGTGTGATGTGTTTTCTCTATGCTGCTGTGCATTCTTTGTTTGCTAGAAAGTCCATGTCCTAAAAAAAAGGTTCATGCAAGTTAGAAAAAACCTACAAAAGAACTACAGAGAAATCAGAAACTAGGTAGAACTTAAAAGTATCATTAGTTGTGGTAGAAAAAAGAAACTATAAAAGTGATGCCTAAAAAAACAATCATCCAATATTGAGCCTTTGGTAAGGGGTGCTGCAAACAAAAGACCCGTGCATGTTCCGAACATGCATTCACCACATGTAAATTTGCATGGACCGTTTTGGGATGTTTCCGATTTAAATAAACATGGATCTGCTGGGGATGAGGTGCAAGGTGTATCACACTGTAGTCAGAAGAGTCTTTTTGGACACAATCAGTGTACATTAAGTGAACAGAACCCGTTCGAGTCTTCACAGGCTGTGGTGAACAACAACGGCTGTCACAGGAGGTTTGGGAAGGAAAAAATGACATCTTCGGTGTTACATCCCGTTGAAGATGCAGGTCCTTATACTTTAGGTAATATTAGTCCTTATGATGGTTTTGCTTATACATTGTAGCATGCTTATGTTGGTTAAACTAATTTTTTGCCGTGCAGGTACTACACGTGCCAACTCGGTGCATGGGTTTCAAACGTATGAGAATATACTATTTCAAGCAAGAGGGTCTATTCCACCTGATATTGAGGCTGCTGGTTTGGCCTATACTGAAGATTTAGGTACTTATACTCTAGGTAATGTTGGTCCTTCTGATGGTTCTGCTTATACACTGTTGCATGGTTATGTCGGCTAAACTGTTTTTTCCCAAACATGTCCTACAACTAGAAACCCGGTGCATGTGTTTCAAACCTTTGAGAATACACTATTTCAAGCGAGGGATTCCACCTAATATTGAGGCTGCCGATTTGGCCTACACTGATTGTCACCAGAGTCATCAATTAGAAAGAACAATGCATCCATTAACCTCAAAGGGTCAACTGTACTAGAAGAAGGCGAGTATGCTTGGCCAGGGTCTTATGTTACAGGCCAAAAGAAGGAAAGGTTAGTCGTATTTACTTAAAACTAATAGCAACTATTATATTTAGCGACTAAATTACGCTTGGATTCTGATTCTAGGTGCACATACAGAACAACGACAACCAGATGTTGGTAGCGGAGAAGGAAATTCACATTATGCGAATGAAATGTGTTACCTCTATAGCGATGATGTATCTTTTGACCTAGAAGGCCATGTGGCAATGCCACAAACTGCTGCTGCTCAAGCCATGCATTATTCGCATGCGCGTCTGCCAATGAATGAGCACCTATTCCATTCACAAAATGGCCAAGAAAATGACCCAGGTTCTATTAGTGTGTTTACTATGATGTCATTTACAAAATTAGCAATTCATAGGAAAGAACTTAACTTGAATTATTTTGCAGATGCTGCAACGTCTACCTTTATGTTGCAACCTGACGTGCCAGACCCTGCAGTTGTTACCAATGTAGCGGGTCCATCATCTTATAGAGGTAAGTATTAGAGGTTTAATGAAACTTCAATTGTTAGGTTTAGTTCTTTCCAAGTTTTAGATCATACCAAATTTAATTTTTGTCATAAACTTACAGGAGAGGAGCAAGATATGAGCTTTCAAACGGCTCCGTGTAGACCACAGAAAAACTCAAGAAAGCGCCATTCTAATCATGCATCTAGAACTACTCTTAATGGTCAAGGTAAATTCAGTCATGTAACGTGTTTACTCTATACTAATTGACACCACTTACATTGCAGTCGTTTCATGTAGCCATGTTTATGTCGTCTATTACAGGTATGTCACCTACGTATATTGATATTGGTGATGCTGATTGGAGGTGTCACTGGTGCGGAGCAGTTAGCACAGGTTCGAAGATCCATTATAGCCGGTGCTGTGGAGAGGGCAAGGTGCATCTTCAGCAAGAAAGGGACCCACCAGATTCTATAAAACAGTTATTCAAGGACAAACACTTTATGGAAAACATTAGAGCGTACAACCAAATGTTCAATATGACCTCATTTGGTGCACAGATAGATGAGACAGTCAATAATGGGAGGGGTCCATATGTGTTCAAAGTTTCAGGGGAGATACGTCACCAGATACGAGCACCGTGTCCACCAGATAATGAGAGACCAAAATTCTTGCAGCTGTACATATATGACACCCGTAATCAGGTGGCAAATACACTGCTCCACTTCGGCGGAGCTACTTCAAGGTCTTTGAAACCTGAGATTGTTGAACACCTGATACAAATTTTGGATACTCATAATGAATTGGTGGCATTGTTCAGGACAGCGAGAGACATATGCAATGAAAATGACGTACCTGATTTCACTGTTCGACTTTATAATGTAGATGTAGCTCGCCAATATGAGCTACCATCAACAGACATCCTCGGTGCTATTGTATTTGAAAGTGGCCCTGAAACAAATACAGACTACGATGTCATAATACAGAAGAAAAGTGAGCAGCCACAACGGATTAACAAGCTGCATTCTACCTACATGGCATTACAATTCACGCTCCTGTTTGTGTATGGTCAGCCAGGGTACACTACAAAATTAACACTGGAAACGCGTAAGCCAGATGGAGAGAAACCTAAAATGACTATGAAGACCTACTACACGTACCAGATACATCAAAGGGCTCATTTCAGTAATATGTTGTGTCAGTTTATTGTGCCTTGGAGCAAGAACGGCTTGATTTTGTGAGAGCAAAGCAAAATTATATAAGAAGTGAGTATTTGTCCGGAATCAAAGATGCTATTTCAAGGGGAGATCGTTCAGGATCAAACATAGGAAAGAGATTGCTATTTTTCGAGTTCTTGGTAATCCTCAATTTTTCATCACGTTCACGTGCAACGTGAAATGGCAAACAGGTTTACACATCTGTTTAATGGCAAACTATGAACTATGTAAATAGCTATCACTACTATCAACAGTCATGTGGCATGCCTTATGTAAACCTCTAGACCAACTAGCACTACTATCAACAGTCATGTGGCATTGCCATTAAACAGATGTGTCGTCCTTTTTTGTATAACAGCTGGAAAACATCGGGTATATAAACTTAACTGTTAATGGCTAATGAACTATGTATTTAGTGCAAATACTCTTCGCTTTGTTAGTTTCTTAACTTCTAATGCAACATTTTCATTGTTATGTCATTTAAACTCTCATATGACTGCTACAAATTCCAAAAAAAAAGGGTTACCAACAGTTGACTAAACATCAAGTTACACAGACCAAATTACTAGACATCTTCCAAATGATCATATGTAACTGTCACAAACTTTTGATAATGGCATAATGCAACGCAACACTCTCAAAATGACATTCAAATGGTATATTAGTAAACACAGATACAACAACTTACGTAAGTTCAGACGAAGCCATTCTTATAGCAACAGATGGGGCCGCAAATGAGTTGTTATATCCACCAGAGTTAAAAAAAATTCAAAATAAAGACGTTGTTACAATTATCTTATGACAATCTGTTTTAATGCAACTAGGGCGATGCGATACAAGCAAACATGTCTGATGATGACATACACCACTTCAGACCTATTCTTATACCTGGCAAAGCATTTCGGATATCGAATTTCAAGTGCATTGAAACAGAGAAATGGCAACAGACTCTTGAGAACACAACATCACTCTCCTTTACAAGGCTAACAAAATTTGATCCTATACCTGCTGAATCATTTCCAAACCACTACTTCCATTTCACCTCTTACAATCAGTTACCTAAAAAGGTTTGGGATCCACGCGAAAAGGGCAAAAAACACTATCTAGTGCTTACAGGTAACACCTAAGAAACTTTAATATTATCACCTGATATGAGCACAACATATTGATTAATTTAAAATAAATAATTACATCATCTTCATTACATCATCGTGATTAAACAAGAATTGATCATAGGTTAAAACAGCAAAAGACTAGCAAAAGATACCACAAAAGACAACCTCCAACAAAGGCCTAATCATAAACTTCAAGAATGGAGATGTGCTCCTCCTTCTCCTTTAACCCTGGACGAAGCTCC
This sequence comes from Artemisia argyi, assembly GCA_030686995.1. NCBI lineage: Eukaryota > Viridiplantae > Streptophyta > Magnoliopsida > Asterales > Asteraceae > Artemisia > Artemisia argyi. The sequence continues at coordinate 188,100,049 of CM060688.1, read as the reverse complement.
ACCAAGAGAGCAGTCACCACCTCCAACCTCCCACGCAGCCTCACTAGAACACTATGCTCACAATCATACACATCACCAGCAGACTCTTCTTCATCATGATTCAGAGACCATAGCTATGCCAATCGAGCTGTTTTTTTGTTGGATTGTGGATTGTATTTCATCGCGTCATTCTCCAAGAAACCTTATGAAAACTTCGTCTTCCACATGCTCATGACCATACAGAAACTTGAAAGCTTTGTGCAATTCTTTAGACCCAGAAACATTTTTTAGTTCAGTGAGAAGAGGAGTTTGATCATCAGCCGCCATTGATTAAATGATTAGGGCACAAATGCTTAATTTGGGTGAAAAGTTAAGTATAAAAAGGATGAAAGAAATGAATAGTTATAGGTGTATCAAAATTCATACCAATAGTCGTGAATCATGATTACAGAAATTAACTCATCAATTAATTTGCAGAGATGGTTTATTTTCCCATACAGAAACATCAAATAGCTTTCATACATAAAATTAGTAAATAACACATTCAACCCTTCAACTTATGATAATCACAACTTACAAAACAAAGTGGTACTTAAAAAATAGATGATACAATGACAACTTACAAAACAAATAATAACAAAATTTACCAAAAATTATACTATAGTAAATTAGATATAACTATATATAAAAACTTTTTATTTTAAAAGTTACAAACCTTTAAAAATAAAATACAAAATACTTCACGCAATACTCTAAAAACAACTGAAATAAAACAAAACAAACAATTGTATAAATTATATCAGAAAACATGTAATGTCAAGAAAAACACGATGTAATGGGTAAAGCTTATATCGTGGTACAGTTACAGATACTATTAACGGAAAACATGGTTTACAATAATTAAACTGAAATAACTTTAAACAAATATAAGATGTAAAAAAAAAACAAAATGACTTCCATAAAAACATAATGTCACAGGCTATTTTGCTCGTTATAAATAAATAGGATCGTTTTTACTTTTTTGCATTGCATCAAAGGTTTTTTGTAAAGCTTTTTTACAAGACTTGATGAACTTCAAGACTTTTTTAAAAGATTTTTGTAATTAAATATTTTAAGCATTAAATGCATAAACCTTTAAAGGCTATGTTTGGCGTGGAGCTTTTTGGGGCGATGAGCGGTGATAAATGAACTTTTTGATTTTAATTCTTCGTTCGGCAAATGAGTGGTGAGCTTTGGTATTTTTTAGGAAAGCTTATTTTTCTAATGCTTATTGAAGCTGTGAGCTGTGGCAACACACCCAAAGACTTGATAGGAAGTGTTGGTGTACTTATGAAAAATGTATAAAAACGTAAGAAAATTGATAAAAACGTATAAAAAGGGAAGAAAACGTTGTAAAAACGGACGGAAACATATATAAGCAAAAAAAAAAAAAACATATAAGAACAAATGAAAACGTAAGAAAACATATAAAAACGTAAGATAAATGTATAAAAATGGACAAAAACGTATAAAAACAGACGAAAAAGTATAAAAACGTAAGAAAACGGACAAAAACGTTTAAAAATGGAAAAAATGTAAGAAAACGTATAGAAACGAATGAAAACTGATAAAAAGATATAAAACGGATAAAAAAGTAAGAAAAATGTATAAAAATGGACGAAAATGTATAAAAACAGACAAACACTTATGAAAACGAAAGAAAATAGATGAAAACGTATAAAAACGGACAAAAACTTATGAAAACGCAAGAAAACGGACGAAAACGTATAAAACGGACGAAAAATTTAAATTATAGACGACCGTTATTATAAAAGATAGACGATGCAAATGGTCATTAGCCAAAAGCACTAACGTGTAAATGATAACAGAATCCCCTTAGCCGTCTCTCCCACTGGCGATATTGGCGAATTCAACTATTGGTCGATTATTATAACTATTCCATTGATCCAAAAAGTTTCTTAGATTATTTTAAGATTCATAATGGGTCGGTGGTTTTAATTATGATATCGTTTCGCACTTTTCATCGCTAAGGTTTTTTAATATTAATAATGCATATTGATTGTGGGCTGTCTTGGCTTATTCTCATTAATACGCAATCATTGTTACCTCCAATCATGTGATTTAATCATCAGTTTTGTTTTCTTAAAACCCTAATTCGTTTTAGGTTTTTTAGCGTAAAAGAAGTTAGACGCATATTAGTTTCTTCTTGTTTGATTTAGATCTTGATAATTCTGTTCTTTGCTTGATGGAGGGTTTGGGAGAGAAGAATGCAGAGTTGCTACGATTTGCAGCAGATCTTGATAGTGATAGTGTTTTGATGTCGAGTTTGGGAGAGGAGCAAAATATTTTGTCACGCCCTATGGCTGAAGATAACAGTGCTACTGTTGATTTGTCGAAGGTGACTATTAGGAAACATAAGAAGTCTCAACCTAAGGATGTTGCAGGTGTGGCGACACAGCCTATAGCTAAAATTCTTATGATACATCTCCTCATGTTCAGGTTGAGAGTTCTAAAGGACTGATTGCTGATGAAACATCCCATTTGAACGTGGGTACTGGTCCTTTTATTGAGATTAATTCTATCAAAAGCAAATATGATTTTATTAAATTGGTGCTTGGTGTCTCGCTGAAATCAACATTATATTGATTTACTCCATAAGGATGTTGAAGCTGGTAAATATCCAATATGGTCTAATTTGGATATTGATACTCGTTCAAAGGTTCATGAAGCTATGAGTGGTTTGCTTGAGGTTTATGAGATGAATACTAATGCATCAAATTCTAATTCTGATGAGAGTATCAAAGATACAACACTCAATGTTGTAAATGTGGATGTGAATGCAAAGGATAAATCTATTCCAAATTCTACTTTTCGTCCTTTGGTTGCTGATTCATTTTGTGAAGGAGTAAACGTTTCTATTCCACGTAGTGTGGTTGAAAAGGTTAGTGCACGTCTTGAACATACCCTATATGGCTTCTTTATTTGTAATAGAATGACGTTTCCAGTGGTTGAGTACTATGTTAAAAACAATTGGGCTAAATATGGGTTGAAAAAGATTATGATGAATGAAAAAGTCTTTCTCTTTTTCAAATTCGATACTCAGTCTGGTTTAGAAGCAGTTTTGGAAGGTGGCCCTTGGATGATACGTAAATCGCCGATCATTCTTAAGAAATGGTCAATTGATACTAGTTTGTGTAAGGAAGAAATGACTCGTATTCTGGTATGGGTTAAATTACATGATGTACCTATTCAAGTGTTTGAAGAGGATGATATTAGCTTAATTACCTCATTTATTGGCAAACCTATTATGCTTGATTCGTATACGAGCTCAATGTGTAAGGATTCTTGGGATAGGAGTAGTTTTGCTCGGTGCTTAATTGATGTTAGTTTAGCGGCTGAACTCGTAGAGGTTGTTACTATTGGTGTCCTCTCTCTTATAGGGGATGGTTTTACTAAAGATACTATCCGAGTTGAGTATGAATGGAGGCCTCCCAGGTGTACATTATGCAAGATTTTTGGCCATATCCATGATCACTGCCCTAATAAAGTGGTCAATCATCCTGTTGCTACTACTTCAAATGTTGCTAATCCTTCTACTGTGCCTGCCAATGGTGGTTTCCAAACGGTGAGTCATAAGAAGAACAAAGGTAAAGCCCAATCTACTAAAGGTAGTCATTTTGCTAGTACTTCAGTCAAACAAAATTTCAAGTATGAGCCAAAGAAAACTACTAGTGAACCAATGAAGGGAGTTAATACTCGGTTTAATGTGCATACAATGTCGTTTAAGTTGAAATCTACTGGTTCTAATTCTAAGGAAGGTATTGCTACTACATCTAATTCTTATGCTGCATTGGTGAACGATGATGAGGAAGATGGAGAACATGTCACATATGTGAATGAAGATTTGGCTAATCCAAACACAGGTGGAAGTTCTTCTTTCACGGTAGCTGCTGGTTAGCTGGTTTGTGTTATTTCTTGAGGTGTAAGTGCTTATGGCATGTCATAAGCACTAGTTATTTTCAAGCTTCTTAGCTGTCTACCCTGTTATATAAGCTTTATCGCCTATGTAACGGGTTGAGATATGAGATTTCACCCATATCCTTTGTACTTAAACGTTTTTGGTTTAATATATTTACCAGAGTGCAGGATTACTCCCCTTTACCCCAAAAAAATAACAGAATCCACTTAACACCAGTTTAAAAAAGAACCACGAGTGTTATTTATTTATTATTTTTTTTTCAAAATTAAGGACGATTTATGCAACTTTAAACTATTAAGGACGATAGATGCAACTTGAGACAAACCATAGGGACTATCCATGTAATTTACTCTATAATATACTCCATCCGTCTCAAAATTATTGTCATAAGTGAGAAATTACAAAGTTTAATAAAAGTGAATCCACAACTAATCTCAACCACTCAAAGAGAATATTCCCCTAATATATTCTCTAGTTTTTACTTAAAAGAGAAAGTGGACAATTATTTTGAGACATCCAAAAAGGAAATGTGGACAATAATTTTGAGACGGAGGGAGTATGTTTTCTTCTTACAAATCCAAATCCCAATCCTTAACCAGTCTAAAACTTTTTAATAGCATCCACAATGGGTCAAATGAGTAAAAAAATTTCACTATTATAAAAAACTTTTTAAAATAGTTTTTACTTTTTTGCATAGCATCAAATGTTTTTTTGTTAAGCTTTTTACAAGACTGGTGAACTTCAACTCTTTTTTAAAAGCTTTTTGTAATTAAATGTTTTAAAGTCGATAGGAAGTGGAGTTGGTGTACTTCTGTAAAACATTTGCACTTTATCCAAACACTCTAAAACCCTAAACCACCACCACCGTCCAATGACGGCCATTATCCCAAACACCACCCTCCGCCACCTCCCACACCTCACCACCAAACTCCAACCACTTCTCTCTCTCAAACCGCCACGTCATCACCGCTACTCTTCTCTAAACGCCGTCGTTTCACCAATCCAACATTCAAATGAACCTGAATCAACTAAAGATAGTAATAAGAAAGTGATGAAAGGTGGTAGAAGGTTGTTTCCGAAGAGAGGGGAGGAAGTGGAGTTGGTGTGTGAGAGTTTGGCGTTTAAAGGAAAAGGATTGTGTAAAGTGGAGGAGACTGGTTATGTTGTTATGTGCGACCGTGCGCTTCCTGGGGAGCGGTTTGTGGGGCGGGTTACGCGTAAAAAGAATAATTACTCCGAGGTTGTTAGACTGTTAGTTTTTGTCTGTACTATTCAAATATTTGTTAAGTTTTAACGTAATTACGCACATTTTAGTGCTTCTAGATATTGGTTAAGGATATTTGGCTCATTACCATTTAGAAATGATTGTTACGCATAAAAAGAATAATTACTCCGAGGTTGTTAGACTGTTAGTTTTTGTCTCTGCTATTCAAATATTTGTTAAGTTTTAACGTAATTATGGACAGTTTGGGTTTTAGGATATTGGTTAAGGATATTTGGCTCATTACCATTTAGAAATGATTGTTAACTGTAACATCCCGAAAAAGAATAATTACTCCTAGGTATTGTTATATTTATTCGTAGAGTTGTAAGCAATAAGGCTATGTTTGGCGCAGAGCTTTTTGGAGCTTTTAGGGCAATGAGCGGTAAACAATGAGCTTTTTGAATTTTAGTGTTCGTTTGGCATGAGAGCTGCGAGCTTTCCTATTTTTTAAGAAAGCTCATTTTTCCAATGCTTCTTTATGAAGCTGTGAGCGTTGAGCAATGAGCTGTGGCTACAGCTCACAGCTCACAGCTATTGCTCACTGCTACTTTTGCCAAACATAGCCATAGTAGAGTAGTTCGCGGTAGCTGTTTTGTTCTATAAAAGTGTTTATAAGGTAGATGTAATTAAATTAATAAATTATAATGTATTAAATGAAGTAAAAGTAACATTTTAATGTTAAAGCTTCTTTTAGTAGCGTTGGAAAAAGTAATGCTAGTTTTAACTTGTTGCAACCGTTGTGTGTGAATATAAGTAAAAGGTGGATGAGTGAGGGTTACGGGTAGTCTTAGGGAGGTTTTGTGTAGGTATGGACGAATGGTGTTTAGAGGAGTAATGTAAGCATTCTTGAAATGATTATGTTTTGTGGGTAATGAAGTTAGTAAGGGCATGGGAGTCAAGTTCGAATCTGGTAATGTGCTACTCCCCAGGGCCACCTGCCCTAGACATATGATCGAGAATCATAGAGGGCTAGTGATTTACCAGGATTTACGGGTCTTGCGGGTGGTGGTGTGTAGTGTCCGGTGTTTACATGCCAGGTCACAAAAAGTAACTCAAGTGGGGTTTCTTCGTGTACCAAAAAAAGTTAGTTAGGGCTTCAAATTAACGTTTGATTGGAGCCTAAGATGTTGCAGATGATATTGAATTGTTTATCTGCTTTTGAATAGTTCAATAGGGATATAGGTGCGAGCAATTCCTACTTGTCTACTCTGAACAGAGTTATAATGGGGTGTTTGGGATTTTCATTTTCCTAGTTGAAAGCACATTTCTGCTTATGTTGAGTTGATTGCGTTTTGATATAGTAGATGGGCTGTTTGAGGGTCTTTAGGATCGCTTATTCTGCTTATCTGATTATTTGTGAGTGAAATGATCTGTTTTGTACAAGGGGGTGTTTGGGAGCTTATTCCTAAGTTCTTACTAACCGCATGCTCCAAAATGTACATCACCATGTACGAACCATGCAGAAGTTGACTTAAAACACATATAACATATTATAAGTTCGCTAGTTAGGATTTAAAGACTCACAATTCGTATTATTATAAGAAAATGCAACGATAGTTGTGTTAATCGTAGAATATGTTTATGTGCATTGTTTGATGTTGTATCGCCTTGTTAGAATTGCAGGTGACTAAAGTGAAGACACTAAGTCCTCATACCGACATGGTGGAGGCACCATGTGAATATGCTGCACATTGCGGAGGTTGCAAGACACAAAGCCTATTATACGAGGCTCAGGTCAGAGCTAAGGAAGAACAAGTTCGAGATTTAGTGGTACATGTTGGAAAGTTCTCGCTTAAGGATCCAGAATATGAGAATGTAATGAAGCCGATTGTTCCTTGTGATATGCAATTTCACTACCGAAACAAGGTTAGTAAAGACCAAGCTGCTTCCCCTTTGTCTCATACCCGTTTGACATGACCAGTGATGGCCTTTTGTCTAGTCTTAACCCGTCAGTTTTGCCACATTTGATAAAAAAGAACGTTTTGATGTTTATGCAGATGGAATTTTCTTTTGGCACAAAAAGATGGCTGCCCAAAGAACAGTTGCTCGATAAAAGCCAAGATGCCAATGTCTATTCTTTGGGACTACATGCTCCCGGCTTTTTTGACAAGGTGCTAAATGTTGACAAGTGTTTTTTACAAAGTGAACCGGCGAATAAGGTAATAATATACAGGCATATTACAATAGTGCAATTCTTTAGGATACTTTCTGTTTAAATTACATTTCTGATTTATAGGTTCTTGCAGCCGTTCAAGAATGTTGGAGGGATCCTGAACTAGGATTATCACCATATGATTGCCATACTCATGCTGGATTTTTCAAGCACCTGATGATAAGAAGCGGAAGGTACTAATATTGACACCTTGAACTTCACGATATTCTTACTTATAAATTTATTTTTTCCTTATGTGTCAACTTACAAGTCTGATACTTTTGATAGAGACGTCGAGACCCGGCTCCCTCAGCTTATGGTTAATTTCGTTACGTCTTCCTACAAGCCAGAGCTGCTGAAGCCTCTTGTTGACAAACTCACAGTTTTCCCAGAAGTGGTATGTAACCTCTATACATAATTTTTTGTTAGCTTTCTGGTGTTTGATGCCAGTAGAGGTGGCAAAACTGGCAGATTTGGGTATGGGTCAAGATGGACGGGTCAATAATACATTTTTGTCGACTTGCAACACATTTGGCATTTTGACTCGTTCCTTTTTATATTTGACTTGGTACTTTGGTAGTTATCCCTTCAGTTGTTTCATCAGGTAGTTTTTTTTCTTCAGGTAAGCATCGTGAACAATATAAATACTTCTGTTGGTAACACATCCGTTGGAGAGCAAGAGTACACGTTATATGGGAAAGCTACTATCACAGAGATCTTAAGAGGATTAGCATTCGAAATTTCTGCCAACTCTTTCTTCCAGACAAACGCACACCAGGTATATATCAACATAGATATTAATTTTTCTAGAACTTGTTTAATTAAATCATTATGTTAAGTGATTGTGGCGTGCTTGCCTCTAATTGTTACTAATTGTAATACTTGACTCTAGGTGTCAAAATGGGCAGATCAAGTGGGTTGGGTAATGGGTCAAAACGGGTTCGGGTTAAATGGGTAAATCAAAGGACAAGTCAATATGGGTTGGGTTGTACTGGCTTGCCCGGCCAACTCCCAACACTATGTTATATCTACCACGGTAATTGGGTTAACTTTAGAAACTTGGTTAAAATGTAACGGGTCGACTGTTTTGGGACAAGGGAGTGACATCGTGATACAAAGTGTATTTAAAGCTTACACCCTTTTAAAATCCTATATAAAAAAAGTTAGATTAATATAAATTTATATAATACGTTTGTTATTTAAGTAGTTTAAGAAAAAATGGTAAAAAAAATGTTGACGGAACCGAACCGAACAGGGAAAACAATAATGTTACTTGACAGGGAAAAAGCTTCTCCATTTACCCGTTTTAACAATAATGTCAACATGGTGGTGCAGGCTGAGATTCTTTACAAGCTTGTAGAAGAATGTGCTGGTCTTAAAGGAGATGGTTCAGAAATAGTTCTTGACCTGTTTTGTGGAACTGGAACAATCGGCCTGACACTAGCTAAAAAGTACAATCACTTATCTCTCTCAGGTCAAACGTATTGAATATCTTTTACTATGTTTGTGACGTTGGTATTTTCGATTTTATACAGGGTAAAACATGTTTATGGCTATGAAGTAGTTCCTGAAGCAATCTCTGATGCTCGACGGAATGCCAAGCTTAATGGTCTCGACAATGCCACATTTATCCAAGGGGATCTGAATAAAATTAGTGATAGTTTTGGGAAGGAATTTCCGAAACCAGACATCGTCATCTCAGGTATGGATCCTTGATGCGATGAATATTTTCTTTGCTTGTTTCATGTAGTAGTGAATTAGATCTGGCTAGATTGTTCTAAACAGATCTTTTTCGGAATGGGTTAAAGCGGTTTAATTGGGTGGGGCCGACCCTCTTAATACTTTCTTGTCCATCTATGATTGTTTATACAGCGATTTCTCGATGTGCTTATGTGTATCTAGGCACATACACATGTCTGCATAAAGATATTTGTAGTCTGATAAAGTCGGATTTGCTGGCAAGTGATTGGAAAACAAAAGTTACATGTTGTGCTACCTATCATTGTTTTCTAACTTATTACTGAAACTTTCATATCTATCTGCAGATCCCAACAGACCAGGCATGCATACTAACTTGATTAAATACTTGCTAAAGCTGAAAGCACCACGGATTGTGTATGTATCATGTAACCCTGCCACATGTGCACGTGACCTTGATTATCTTTGTCATGGTTCGGTGAGTATCTTTTTTACTATCAATTTTCTTGTCTCATGGTTGGGTGAGTGTCTCTGTTACTACCAATTATAGACTGAGTTATCACCAATACTGTTTTCTCTGCTACACACCCGGTTTGGTTCTTTGGTGTAGCTGGTATAGGTCGATTTTTGCAGCACACTAATTGTAACATACTAAAAGAAATTATATTCATAAATTCAACTAGCCTACCCAATCTCGGTGCTTTTTAACCCTTTTGACCTGCCACCACAGTTAGATGAACGGGTTACAAGAGTTTGGGCCCGGGTAACCTAGGTCAAACTTGTCCAAGTTTGGGTTGGGAGTTACGCTTAACTAAATTGGCCGTGCTTGGGCTAGGTGATGCCAACCCCCCAGCCCGTACCCTATCAAAATTGCTTGCAACTATGTAAATACAATATATTTGATTTTGACCCGTTTGACCCATTTTGTTTTTAGTTATGTTTTCGTAATTTTACTCGGTGTTTATTATTCACAACCCAAGATGACTTGTCTTTTGTTCATATCGAAGTTGCGTCTTTAATTTGTATTGTAACCGTCTTTTTGCAGGTGGAACAAAAATTAGAGGGTTGTTACAAACTTAAAAGCGTACAGCCTGTAGACATGTTTCCACACACTCCTCATATTGAATGTGTTTGCTTGCTTGAGCTTCGATGATTGCTATGTATTTCACCATCTACAGTTTTGTGTCCACTCGAGTTGAGAATGAAAACACGATCTAGCTTAACATTTAGCCGTAAGGTAACATCCAATTTTGCTCATCAAGTTTTCTTATGTGGTTGCATTTTTGTTCAATAGAATTGAACCCCAAAAGGATCTATTTGTATAATATCATGTCGTGTTTCTCCCGGCACATTTATTGTCCATACTAGTTAGTGTTGATTTCTAGTAGATTGAACATAATATCTTTACAGTGTAATGGTGTATAAGGATAAATATTGTTTCTTGTTACTTTCTTATGTCGATGAATATGTATGTTTGTCACTAGTCATCCCATTTTCATTCTATTTGCCTCTTTATCAGCTAGGTTGATTTACCAGAATTATGGTGTTGGTTCCACTCTATTAAGAAAACATGTCACAGTAGCGCAGGGTGATTTTGCAGTTCGTTGTCAGCAGTGCCGTAGCTGGGCTAGCGGCTGCCTTGTGCAAAAGTCTTATGTGATAATAAACATGACAAATAAAAATCTATTGTAACGATCTAGCTTTAATTTTTTGTGAGTTTTTCATCTCTCACCCACTTGAAGTTAAGTTTAATAAATGTTTAGAACAAAATTTCATATCTCATCAACATTTTGATGTTGGAAATGATTTTTTAGGAAACAACTATATAAAGAAATATATATATTTTGAGGCACCTAAAACTTTTGAGGCTTTGTGCAGTACACATTTGTATACGGCTCTGGTTATCGATGTTCATTGAAATGAGAACATAGCTATAAACACTAGTCAAATGACTGAAGTTTACTCAATGTGTGTATAATAAGATCCAAGTTAATAAGATCATTAGCTTTACAATTTGAGTGTATTAGCTTTTCAAAGTCCAATAAGCCTGTAAGCCGAACAACTAAGCTAAAATAATCACCTACATATATGATTTTAGATTGTAAGGAACTTAGATAAGGTTATAACATCAAGTAGATAAGCTCATAAGCCTTACAAATTGCATGTATTAGCTTTTCAAAGTCCAATAAGCCCGTATGCTGAACAACTAAGATAAAAAAACACCTCGGTATATGATTGAAGAGTGTAAATAAGGAACTTAGGTTATAGGCTCAACTTGATAAGTTCATAACCCCTAGAATTTGAGCTTATTACCTTTTCAAAAGTTTTGTAAGCTCACAAGCAGGAAAAGTAAGCTAAAACAAACAATTTCTTATTCAAATTAGTAAAAAATGAAAACAAATTTCAATTTCTTATTCAAATTAGTAAAAAATAAAAACAAATTTCATGTTTCGTCCTGTAATCACACTAGTTGTTTCTATTTGATTTGAATTACGTAAATAATCCCTATTCAAACTATTTGGATTGATAGTTCTTATTTTGAAGAATAGGGATTATCCGTGTAATAACGATAGAGACTATCCGTGTAATAAAAAACTATAGATTATTACACACATGATCCATATTTTTCAAAATAGGGACCATCGATGCAGCTAGTTTAAAAATTAGGTATCATTGGTGTAATTAAAATCGAATAGGAACGACCAGTGGGATTTTGGGTAAACCACGCACACGAAACATGTAATTTTTTTCTTCAAATAATCATATACTTTCTACAAACTATATGATATACTGTATAAAACCAATTGAGTTAACCTGTATTAAGAATTTTTCATTTAATTCCTACCCAATCAACTACTCATGAGTCATGACAAACTTCTTTTGGATATGTATCCTAACAATCCTCTATCTACACTATTGGCAAAATGTATAAAACAAAGCAATTGATCTGCATTGATGAACAACTACACCTCATCATTGGTTTGTACCTATCTTGTGATTTTAGCATCTGTACGTATGGGATACATTTGTTATTTCCAGAAGGCTCTATAATGATGATAAACCAAACAATACTTGCTGCGATTGTGACCGAATTCTGATCATGCCAAATTAAACAAGATAAGGGGGGCTTCAGGGTCGGGGTCCCCTATACAGTGACGATAGCTAGACATTCATGGAACTGAGAACTATGAGCTGTTTCATTATGGAAACATGTTGTGAATCATAGAATTTGTCTTACTCTACTCATGCTACTCATATTGTAGACAAAGTCATTTACCGACAAAGTTATCCATAGACGTTGGGTAGGCGACAGTAATGGCACATGATTAATACACACTCCCAACTCCGCTCTAGCGCGCTAGACGATATTTAGGAATCAATATAAGACATGTATGTAAAACGGTTTGATCTCAAACCGGACGGTAAATTGAATACTTATCTGGAGAAGGGTATTGTTGTACTTAGAGATTTTATCATGTATAGAGTTCGACATTGTCACATTTGTAACTTAAAATACTTATACGTGACTCGTCCAGCTCTATACATGATACAAAAACTATTGATATGTTCGGAATTTGTAGCCGATGTTACATGATGATGTAAGGCTCACCTCAATCGACTGAACCATGTTTTTTTTTTTTTTTTTTTTTTTTTTTTTTTTTTTTTTTTTAATTTATTATTATTATTATTATTATTATTATTATTATTATTATTATTATTATTATTATTATTATTTCTTATATATTATTCTTTTTATTGCTAGCAAGAAGTACTTGTTGAATTTTTAAGCAACCCCAAAATATTAGATACTTTTCTATTAAACGAATCATATCTTGGGCCTCAAATGTAATGTGCCACGTAGGTTTAGTAAATCTGAACTCAACCAATATACTTACGCCACGTCGCGAGAACCACATGAAGTTCATGTGTGTGCCAGGCCACGTCAGATGAAGTAAGAAAATGATGATACATGTCGTAGCAAGATTGTACAACCTAGCAAACATAATGACACATCAAGAGCATATATAACATTATTTCTGATATTGACAGTTTGATACTATATAGTTGGGTCATATATACTCATATTCAATGTTTTCCATGTGTTTATAAGTTTATTAATTACAATTACTTATAATTAAAGAATGTTTTGTTGAGCAAATAGTATATGAAATTGTGAAGATTTTGTCATTCATTTTCAAGAAGTCTATATATGTTATCCTAAAAGATTCCAAACAGTATAATAAGTCCAATTGGGTAGTCGACATAATTTTTGATTATTTCATGTATAGGTATGATAAACTAAGCATATTTATCAGGAATAACCACATGCTTTATAACATAAAATTCTGTGACATTGAGCATATTATATATAACAAATTAATTTGGTTTTTTATTATGTCTTTTTCTTGAGACTTTTTATGTAGATCCAGCCAAAAATGTGAATGAAAGTGGTGTAAAAACAAAGTTATTTGTCCTTATTAAAAATAAAAAATGAAGAAAAACAAAAAGAGAGTTGACAATCAAGACTTGGAGAATTGAAGTTGCAATCTTCTTAATTAGAAAACTTCAAATGGATACCCATTCATTGAGCTGTAGTCATGGGCTGCATGTGGTAAGGATATTGAAACCTCCACAAGTGAAAGAAAACATATAATCAAAATCAAGGCATGTTCTATCTAACAAGCAAGTACATGCTAATAAAACTTACTTTTTCGTGTCTAATTTAACCGGTAGAGTTAACTACATAAATGGTCCCTGTGGTTTGCCGGTTTTACAGATCCAGTCCATTTTTCAATTTCGTTACGGGTCCAGTCATTGTAGTTTTGACATGTTACAGATCCGGTCCATTTTGCCCAAATCTGTTAGTTTTTGCTGTTAGCTCGAATAAAATGACAAAAATACCCTCATTTGCATCTTTTTTAATTTAGAGTTAACTAGGTCATACTAACCGAGTTAAGCAAATTGGATTGGATACGAGACAAGTCAAAACCACAGTGACTGGACCCGTACAAAATTGAAAAACATAACTTATTCGTGAGAGGAAAGATTTTCGCTCCATGCTAATAATTTCTAGCAAGATATATAGACAAACTTACATGGACAAAATTTTCAATTTACTCTAAAACTTAAAACTAATTGTATGGGGGTTTTGATTCAGAAACCAAAAAGGTGAAGAGTAAATTTTTAATCAAACTACACTAGAAACTAGAACAAAAACCGAATATTGTAAAAGGTGAAATGACCATATAAAAATAAAATAAAAGTCATAAATCGGATTATGATGAAAGTATGATTAAAAGTCGAAACTAGAAAGTGGTTTCTGCCAAAGATGCTGAGTGCTCGACTCTTACTCGTAGTCTTCACTACTTTACAGAGCGCATGAAATATGCCACCAAAACTAATTTTGCAGCTTTATTCACTTGCATGCATATGTCACACATTATTTATTTATTTGCTATCATTTTAATATCATATCTAGCTTTGCCAAAACATATTCTTAGTTATATACATGTACTTGCTAGATTCTTTATTCCAATTGTCCTAGTTCGATCGCATTTGTATGTGTCTAGAAATATAAAATACCTATATAAATAAAACACATAGTGATAGATTTAGAGTTAGGCTATTGGGTTCTGATACACCATTTGAAACCAAGACAGTTTGACATCTTGGAACTGAGTGTGCTTCGACTCAAAACCTCCTCGAAAAGACAATGTTGGAGATGATGTTTAGATCTTCTCTGATGGTTAGATCCTTCATGGCAATATATAGGATTGTGAAGCCGAAATGGCTTTAATGGATATATGATCGATCCTCTCTTGTACAAATACTTGCAACTTTTTCTCCTAGCATCAATGACATTAGCCGTTCCCAAAAAATAAATAAATAAATAAAATTCATGAAGGTTACATGACATGCACATTAGATAACAAGATCTTCATAGTACTTTTTTTTTTTTTTTTTTTTTTTTTTTTTTTTTTTTTTTTTTTTTTTTTCTGAGTTCCGACTCGACATTGCGAGCCGACTAATCCCAAGGTGAATACCTTTTCGGATAGCCCGGAGTCGATGCAAGTGAACCTCCGTGGCCACAAGGTATTAATTTTCTCTCCGTTGGATTCGAACCTTGACCTCCGTTTTGAAAGGTTGGTATTCTTATCGTTGGTTCACCTTGTGGTTACATAGTACTAGGTTGTCAATGAACAATGCCAAAATTTTCTGCAAATATATATATTTTTTTAACTAGCGAGAAAACAGAGATTACAGTCACTACTAAAAAAAAGCTAGTTAGATCGGTTAGAAAGCCTCATATAGATCGGTAACCAACCGATCTAAAAAAGAAACTAGTACACCAACAAAATTTGATCCAAAACACATGAAAACACTTCAAAAACTCACTCACAAAAACAATCTAGTAAAGTTCCAGTTATTTAGGGACTTACATGATCTTGAGTTACCATGTACTAAACTGGTGGTGTGTAGCAGATTTCAATTTCGACTTATTTTATCCATATGATATTCTACCTCTAGTTTTCTGTCATTTCTCGTGTTATATATACATAGTTGGAAATTTTTGAAATTCGAGTAACATAAACAATGTCCAGGGCCGTCTTATAGTTTTCGGTGGCTTAGGCAATAACAACAAAGAAACTCTATTACACTTGGAAACTAAAGAGGATTTATATACAAACTTAAATTATATGACTAATATATGTTTAGTATCATACGTATTTATATGCAAAACTAATAAAAATGTACCCCTTTTAAGTGAAAGCTATGTGCGACGGCCTCTATTGCACACTCTCTAAGACCTCTCTGACGATGTCATTGTCAAAATTTCGTATTTTTGTTCATTTGATATCTTTTGTATTCAGATTTTTTTACGGATTACAATATATGGAGATATATAATG
The DNA here is from genome assembly GCA_030686995.1 of Artemisia argyi. NCBI lineage: Eukaryota > Viridiplantae > Streptophyta > Magnoliopsida > Asterales > Asteraceae > Artemisia > Artemisia argyi. Next base: position 188,084,067 of record CM060688.1, on the reverse strand, counting down.
AATACATACCCAATTTTGGATATTGAAAAGAAATAAAATAAATCCAAATGGCCAAAAAAAATTGGATTGGGACCTTATCTTTTTGAAACCCTACCTTGATTTCAAGTTTCAACTTCAATTTTTGTTTGAAACTAAGACCTTTGTTGTACTTTCTTTCCTTGTGCGTTCGTGTGCCTTTGCGTATGTATGTCCATGTGCATTTCTCTCTCACACGCACATCTAACAAATTTAAGAAAAATCATATTCAAATACTATACTTATATGTCAAAAAGATGAAAACTTTAAACATGACACTATTTTTTGTATATTGGCTCTAGAAATTTTTACTGCTTTAATTTTTAGTCAAAGCATTGGTTCAATGAACCTTATCAATGTTGGACGTGCAAATATATTTACATCACTAAAATGATAATTTAAAATTAACATATAAATTTGATAGTTATTTAATTAGTCTAGCTACTGCCAATTGATTTTACAAAATGGAAGCCTAATTCTATGTGACATTGCATGGTTTACTCATGCAAAAGAAAGTGAGAAAAAAATGAGTTAAGAGTCTAGTAAGGTTTTTCTTACATTTCAGCTTTTGCTATATTTCTATTGATTCTATTGCAGGTTTTTTTTTGAACATCAATATGTACATGAAACAACTTGCATAAAACCAACTAGAGGAAAAAAGATTTTATCGATTTCGTACAAGCATGCTTTGAATCACAAATCAGTCGAACGACCAAAGTTTTTTTACAAGCCAGAACAAGAAAAAAGATTTTATTGATTTTTACAAGCTAAGGCAAATCATGTCAGCAATTGAGAATTCTATGTTCAAATTTTTTTTCCAAGCCAGAACAAGAAAACCAAAAGTTATTTCTGGTTGATTCATTCTTAAACCTTATAACAAAGATATACTCCCTCCGTCCCATATTAAGTGTCCACAATAGAATCTTGGGATGTCCCAAATTAAATGTCCATATTGTATTCCAACCGATGAGATGAGACTTAATTAAGTGGGTAAAAATGATATTTGATTGATGGAGAGAGTAATTAGTGGAATTTTCTAAAACTTTATACATTTTGAAAGTTGACACTTAATATGGAACAGAGGGAGTATTAAATAAGAAAATAAATTGATCATAAAAATAAGTATTTTGGTACCGGCTGTACACACCCATATATATAAAGCACTATACATGTGCAAGCATAGACATTGTTAATTTCCAAACATTGTCAAAGTTTGCACCAAAAATTTTCTAAAGCTTCAAACATCAATTATTTGAGTATCATATTCAAACATTCATCTTAAATTAGATTGATTCTTAAATATAAGCTTCTATTACCATGGATGATTTACAATTTTCCTGGTACAACATGATTCATGCTCATGATCATCAACAACAAACCTTCGATTTCAATTCAGACAATATTTTCTTGAATCAACTACCCCATTTATCACCTACCGATTGGACCGATCAAGCCATTGAAAATGACTTGATTTGCGCTAATGGCTTCCAAGAGATCAAGAATGTAATTTCTTCCAACAACAATGCAGCTGCCTCGTTGGAACGTTTGCTTTCTGGCCCAAATAGTAGCAATGATGCATCGGATGACGGTGTCTCCATTATTTTCCCGGACGGCAAGACTTCTTTATGGCGTAAAAACGTTAATGTGGCTAGAAATAATAACGGTAGTGGAGTTTCTTCTGCTGATTCTGTCACGGATGATGGTGTTGTTTCGCAAACACTGCAACAGATTAGTCAATTGTATGCACTTTTCTTTACATATTCACAACCACATAACACATTTCTTACTGCTAGCTAGATAAACTATATATATCTAGTTTCTCACAAAGTTTTTTTTTATCAATTAAAATGTTTCAGTTGAAAAAACAGATATTTTATTTCCAGGTAGCATCTCACTATTTTGCTATTTTTAGAAAATATGATAAATCATATATTTCTGGCTTCCTGCTAGTTTTTTCGATAAAATTTCTTTGCAGTTGCAAAAATTTTCTTGAGAACCACAAGTGCAAATCTTTCTTTTCCCAACAGCTACATGCTTAAAGGACTTTGTACAGTTTATAATTTTCACATTTTTAGATAGGAAATATAGGGATTGTTACATGTTTTCTTGTTTATAATGTCAATATTATTTACACATTTTGTAGCTAATTAAAGTGTACATTTTATCTAATTGTTGTAGTGAATGCTCGTCTGGAAAACGTACGAGAGAAACAGTCGAGATTTCAGACTACCAATCAAACCCAAAAAGATCCAGATCAAATCCAAGCCGACCCACTTCATCAAATATCAACTTCCAACAACCCGGGAATCCATCAGAAACCGATACCGAAGCAATTGCGCAAATGAAGGAAATGATATATAGAGAAGCAGCCTTTCGGCCAGTGAGTTTCGCGGCTGAGATAGTGGTAGAAAAACCTAAAAGAAAAAATGTGAGAATATCAAGTGACCCTCAAACCGCGGCAGCTCGACAACGACGTGAGAGGATTAGTGAAAGAATTAGGGTTTTGCAAAAACTGGTGCCTGGTGGAAACAAGATGGATACAGCATCAATGCTTGATGAAGCTGCAAATTATCTTAAGTTCTTGAGGTCACAAGTGAAAGCCTTGGAGCAATTAGGGCATAATAGTAAAACTATTAATGCACATTCTTATGCTTCATTGGTTGCACCTTCTACTCAAACCCCATTTTCTATGCAAACCCAATATTCATTTCCTTGTGAAAATTTGTACCCTAATCCACCATCATCAGTTCATCATTAGCAAATGCAAAGAAAGAAATAATAAAGAAACCCTAGCCAGTTAGCTAACCCCAAGAACCATGATATAATCATCATATCATCATGAAAGATCAAGCACCTTTTTTTTGTTAAAGATTTTTCTGACAATTGTTATTATCACTTGTATTTTTTAATGTTATGAACATAATGATCACACTCATTATTAGTGCATTACCATTCTACTAACTTTCTATTTATGTATTTATTAGTTTTTACTTTTGATCACACTCTAAGTTAACATATATGTACTCAGTCTTATCAAATTTTAGAGCAACAAATGACACAAAATCTTTAGAATTAATTCAACAGTGAAATCTATTTTATATTAGTTTAATCAAAATTGAATCAAGGTCGACTACAAAAACAAACTCAAACCGTATGAAGAGTCAGGTTCACGATATTAGATCGACCTATGTTTAATCTTATCAAGGTTTTCAGTACATCTTATGTTAACATTATTATGCGATTTCTTTTCTTTCGAACGGCAATTTTGCATTAGCAACCTAGCAAGATGCTAGGAGTGCAAGAAGCAAGAGTTTTACAAGTGTTACAAGGCATGCAAATAATCAAATCAATAAAACGCCGTTTCTCCTTGTGCAACTTTACCCTAACTTCTTGCTAGCCTTTTAATACAGCTTTTCTTTTAAAAAAACTCATTATTTATATCAAGCGCAATTAATTATAGTAGAGATTTTCATAATTTATTGGAACATATTATTTTTATTCATGATTCTATCATGTTACTCTCACTATGAAAGTTCCAAAACTTATTTCCTGACAATGTTTGAAAATAGTTTGGGTCACATGTTATTGTTTGTTAAATTCATCTATCAAAGTTAAGTATAGAAAATAATTGGACTTACTGTGTTTACAAACCCATTTGATGTATCTTCAAGCATGTGTGATACATTTGCCCTAATTAATCGTATGCATGCAATGCTTTTAGATTATGCATTAGTATAACTAACTAGGAGTTTACAAAAGGTTTACAAAAGGTTATGATGAATGCTAAGGGGTTCTTTTTCTTCAAGTTTAACTCGAAGAAAGGTGTCGATGATGTTCTTGATAATGGTCCTTGGTTGATTCGTAATGTTCCTATTATTCTTAAACCATGGACATTGAACACAAACTTACGTAAGGAGGATTTGACTAACATTCCGGTGTGGGTTAAATTCCATGATGTTCCTTTAGCTATATTTTCGGATGACAGGCTTAGTCTTCTTGCTACTTTGATTGGGACGTCCAAAAGGTTAGATGCTTTTACCAGCCAAATGTGCAAGGAATCGTGGGGCCGTAGTAGCTTTGCTAGATGCATGATTGAAGTAAAGTCGGATGAGGTGCTTAGGGATAGCATTACTGTTGAGATACCTTTACTTGATGGTACGGGTTCGACTATTGAGAAGATTCGGCTTGAATATGAGTGAAAACCACCGCGTTGTGATAAGTGTAAGGTTTTTGGTCATACTATTATTGATTGTCCGAAAGTTGTTGTTCCTCCAGTTCAACCTACTAAGCCGGTTAATGATGGTTTCACGGCTGTCAATAACAAAAAGAAAGGTAAATAAGGTGGTTCTACAACTCAGGGTAAAGGAGGCTTTACTAAACTTGTTGTGGGTAAGCAATTTCATTACCAACCCAAAAAGAACCCTCCTGAACCAAAGAAGGTAGATGGAACTAAGAAGAAGGCTTCTGATGTGGCTTGTACGAGTGGAACCAAGATCACTACTTCTAATCAGTTTGACGCTCTTGATATGGATGATACTGATGGCTTTGGTATTCCTAAGGTTGTTACTAACAAGGATGTGGATGTTGGCAGTACAATGGAAGTTAATAAGGATGAGTCGGTTAAGACTGGTACTACATCACAAGTCCCTCTTGTGAGTGATATGCAATAACCGTTTGTAAGTGATTTTGTGGGAACAATGGAAGGTGGTTCTACTCCTATTGTTGAGAAAATTAGTAAGCTTGAAAAGCTACTGATCGATGGGAAAGCTACTCTTGTGGATGATGTTGGTCTTCCTATTCCGTCTACCTCTATCACTAAGAGGGCTAACCCATTTTCAAAGGTGGGTGAGGTTGTGGTCTCTGATAGTGATGAGGATGAGGTTCTTAACACGTTCGACGAATCAGCAAATCTTTTTGGTGGTGGTCATGAGCGTGAAGATGAGTATGACTATAATGATTATTCGAAGCAAATTTATGATCTTCCGGGGGAATTGGATGCTCTTAATGCCATTTATGGTTTTAATCTCCAAGGTCGTAGGAAGTAGTTTATCTTTTGTAAGAGTCACTACTATCATGTGAGTAATGGTTTTTTCTTGTTTTGAAAATAGGAAGTATCTTGTTATGTAAGCTTTTCGCCTATGTAACGAGCTGAGATATGGGATTCACCCATATCCGTTGTACTTAAACGTTTTTTGGAGTAATATATTTACCGGGTCGTTGACCTTTTACCCAAAAAAATAACTAACTAGGAGTTATTCATTCATAAGTTTTTTTGAGCTTGTGATTAGTTTGCCTACTTGATCTTTTAAAAAACCTACATACACTTCATACTCTTTTGTTTGAGAGGTTCATTGATGAACGAATTTGGAATCCTCGAAAGTGTCGATCTCTAGTCAATGACGGAACTTTAGCATTTTTCTTGTGGGGGGGGGGGGGGGGGGGGGGGGGGCGGATGCGCGGAGGGGGCCGGATTGGAGAATCGGATATGATGGGTATTTTAAACATTGTCTATTTCAAGCATCCTGTGACAACTGGCAAAATAGGGAGCCGTTTTATAAAACCCGCATTACATTAAAAATTATAATTTGGAATTTTTGAATGTTTATTGTGACGAGATATCTTACGAACATTGGTACGTGATTTTTAATCGTACGATATTTATGAGATTTGGTTATTTTTTTATGGTTTGGTTTGATTCGGTCGTGATGATTTATTGTGAGATCGTTATTTTTGGCACTACATTGACTCCGGCACTAGGTTAACCTAACAATTTTAATTTCATTTTATTATTGGATCGGATATTATTATTTTGGAACGGGTTCGGTTTGAAAGTTATTTGGTTATTTAAGTTTCGGGTTTGGTCCGTGTATTGACATTGGGCTACTAAATCCCCTACACACCACACAAGTATTATTATTATTGTACAAAAAGGATTTTTTTGAAAAGAGTAAATACATGAAATCGTCCCTGTGATAACATAACAACACACCCATCACCAACCTTATCTCTCTCTCTCTTTTTTCTTTATACACCACCGCCGCCCCCTTAAATCCACCATAGCGCCACCACCGCCGCCCTCACCATAAAAATAACACCACCATCTTTTCGAGATCTATCTATTGGTACCAACCACGCGCTCTAACTCCCACTCTAACACCTAATTCGATTTTAATCCTCACGAGTTCATCACCACTTTTTATTATTTCTTGGAGATCTATTCGTTTGGCTTTGGTTTTTGAAGGTAGGCCGAGTTTTCGACTCGTGTTTGTGTTCGAATCGTGACTATGGGTCACGGTTTTCATTTTCTCTTTCGGGTTTTCATGGATTTTGAGGCAATAATCAAATGGGTTTTGATAATAATGGTTAAATGGAAGTTTGGTATCCGGGAGTGAAGGTTTCCGATGGGTCGAACCGGCCGAGAGGTTATGCTCTCGGTTTGGGTAGTATTTGGTCGATTTTTCTTGGCCATTTGTTGTATTTTGATCTTGGATTCTTGTTTGGTTGCTCTCGGTTATGATTGGTCGACCCTTGTGGTCGTTGGTATCTTTGGCCGAACACCCCCAAGGGGCTGTTTTGGTTCGATTGAGCTCAAGGAGCTAGCCGAGACTCATTAGTCTCGGGTGTGGCTCCATTTCATGTTTTGAGCTTATGATTGACCCGGGTTGACTTGGTAACTCAACCCGTTGCTACTTGGTTTTCGGACAATATATGTTACTTGTCATTATTATTTATTTTTGTTGTGATTGTGTTATGGGCATTTGGTATATTATTCGGACGCGATGCGGTATTTCTTGATTATGAGTATATTTGGAGTTGTGTTGACGAGTATAGAATTGGGGACCGATTGTGAGACGGTCAATTAGATGACGGAGATAGGTTAGTTGGGTGCCGTAGTCGGACCCTCATGTTGTAGCACGTGGTTATGGGATTGTTTGGACGGAGTTGATTTATTATTGTGACTTGATTTTATTATTTGGACTTGGACTATGAGCCGAGGGTCATGACTCGGACATGTGACCAAATTCTATGACTCGATAAATATTTAAAAGTCGATATTAAAAATAATACTCGTAATAATATTATTAAGAATATAATCGTTTATATACGTATATAGACGTGTTAAACGTATATATATATATATATATATATATATATATATATATATATATATATATATATATATATATATATATATATATATATATATATATATATATATATATATATATATGAATGCGTATATTAATAATAAAACGATCACGAGTAAACGTTATAATAATATAACGATAGTTATTATACTATGCAAATAGTGTAATAAATGTCGGACTATTGTTATAAATAATAACTATATAAATAATGGCGAAATATAAGTCGGGTAACTAATAATTAAAAATGTGGTTTTGTTTATAAATTAGAAACTTATCGAGTTATGCGAGTTGTGGGTCCTTAAAGTCCAAGTGGGCTTTATATTGTGACTTTTGTGTTGTCACGGATATATGACGATTAATATAAACATTTTATATATCAAGTGACTCATTCTAGATCGAGTTATTTGACGATATAAAATGAGAATATTAATGGGCATCGTATCCCACGACGCCCATAGGATGTGGTATATATTCTAGGGTAATAAATTACTATATATCTCGTGGAATTTGGCCGATTCGACAATATATATAGGGAATTCATTGGACTACGATATATATCAAATAGAATCTTTTGTGCAATGTGCTTTAGGTTGGGTATAATTTTGGAACGATATTTTACGTAAATAAATATGGGAGATTATCAAATCGACGGATTTAATAAGCTTCGATAATTATTTAAATAATATGTTGGGCTAACATTAGACATATAGTTGGTTTATTATTTTGTTTGTTGTGGCTTTTTGGTTTGAGTTGTGCCGACCCTCCACCCATATGGATACCAAACGTCGAATTTCAAATTGATATGAAGTTAATTCGAGAAATGGATATTTTTGGAAAGTAAAATGGATTACGTTCGGGAATGGGAATATTTGATTTTGAGGAAATGATTTCTGAACGAGTTTGATATTGTTAGGAAGTGCCGAGTCTGTAGTCGCCGTTACGTGAGTTGCTTGAGATTACTTACGTCTTTCTTCTATCATTTCTTTTGAGGATTTCTGGACTTGAGGTGAGTCATAGCCCCACTTTTACTCTTAAATTTTGTTTTCAATATTTGGGGTGAGAAACGTGCAAATGTTTTATGTGGACTATTATCGCTTCGTTTATTTTAAAACTTGCTATGCTTATAGAACTAGGTAGGATTAAGCGAGGCCTAGTCCTGAACTAGGTAAGCTATTGATTTGGTTATTGAGCGAGGCCTAGACATGAGCTAGGTAAGCTATTGATTTGGTTATTGAGCGAGGCCTAGTCCCGAACTAGGTAAGCTATTGATTGGTTGTTGAGCGAGGCCTAGTCCCGAACTAGGTAAGCTATTGGATTGATTTTAGAGCGAGGCCTAGACTTGAGCTAGGTAAGCTATTGATTGGATTGATTTGAGCTATAGCGTGCACCTATAGGATTGATTGATTTGATTTGGTTGGATTATATTGGTTGGATATTTTGGTTGGATGATTGAGGCCTAGTCTAGCTAGCAAGCGTTTTGCGTATATGTCCACTATATTGAATTATGAATCTAAACCTATGATCTCACCAGCGAAAGCTGACTTTTAGCACGTTTTCTCAGGTAATTAAGTGATGCTCTATGGATGCTTGGGATTGGAGGCTTGGCACTTGGCACCGGTTATGGATCTTTATTTCTAAAACTCTGATAACTATTGTGGACCTATATTTATTTTCTTTTGGGCCTGACTTTGGATGATTTTGGGATAATGTAAACTTTAAAACCCCGCGTGGTTGTATTTTGTTATGTTTACTTTATCTCGTTCTTTTATGTCTTGTGTTTGGATACCAATCCCCGTAGCACCCCGAAAGCTTGTTGAGTCTTCCGCTGTACCAAATTTTGGGGGTGTTACAGATTGGTATCAGAGCCAAGGTTATAGAGAATTAGGTAAATAGACACCTAAACTATAACCGATTTTTATAGAAAACGATCCTCGACCATTGCCCGCCAGCCGCCAAGCCGAAGCATCATTGTTTATTATTGAGGTATTATGAGATTATTGAGATGATTATAGATTTGGGATTTCTTGAGATGATTTGAGGTTTTGAGGTTTATTGATTTAGTGATATGATGGCGTTTTGAGGAATTATATGCGTTTTTGAGGAATTATATGGCTTAATTGTTTTGCGAACGGTTTTAGTAATGCGGTATTTTAAATCTTTCTTGATTATATACGATTTGGAATTATATGATGATTTGTGGATATGGTATTTTGAGTTCGCGGTTTAGTTGTTTTTGAAACACTTACACCTACCCTACGCCGTTGTCACAGACTATGGCCTCCCATACGCCTGATGTTGTTGAGGATATTCTTACTACACCGGTATTGCCAGCACAGTTCACCATGGCTCCTGATGACCCTTACCAGGTTGCCATGCATTCACCTACTATGACACCGACAGGTTCTACTTCAGCACCATCTGCTGCATCTACGCAGGGACCCTCATCTTCTCTAGGGCTCCCTGGTACATCGAGGCAGCTTACTCTTCATCAGGCTTTGGCTCGTGTGGCTCCACGTTTTGCCCACCGAGCTACGGCACGTATGTCGGTACGCCCTACTTCACCACCCTTACAGATTGATGCTCACTCTCTTCTGTCTGAGGCGCCACCTGCATCATTGCGTCGTCGTCCTAGATCACCTACCCCTTCACCACATGGTTCACCTGTTAGGAGACGACGATTGATGATGTACTCTTCCGATGAGGAGGAGGAGTACGAGGGTGAGGATGAGGCTGATGACCCTCAGGAGGCTGAGCAGGGTGATGATGATGACCCTGAGGAGGAGGATGACCCTCAGGAGGAGGAGATGCCTGATGATGATGATGATTTGATTGTACCGCCAGCACAGGCTGAGGAGCCTGATTCACCTATACATCCGATTGAGCCTGATTCACCTGATCATCCGTTTTTGTTTGAGTTGCCACCTGGTAGTCCTGTTGAGTCGGATGCACCTTCTGAGGTTTCTGCTGAGCATGCAGAGTTAGGTGAGATTAGTAGGTTATGGACTCAGGTTACGGATCTTGGTGAGAGAGTTGCACGTATATCTGATCGACTTGAGAGAGTTATTGGAGAGTTCATAGCGGATCTGAGAGTGGATATGACTGTGGTTGTGGGCAGGACTACTGAGATGAGGAGAGTTTTGATGGAGGTTCATGAGCATATCGATAGTTTACAGCGAGGTTTCGTTACAGCTCGAGAGGCCGACCGCAAGCTATGGCAAAGGAATGCCGAGCTGGAGAAGGAGGTGGCTGACCTCAAGAGAGACCGAGACACCCATAGTGTGGAGTTAGGATCATTATGGAGGGATCTTGATGGCTTGAGGCAGGAGTTGAGGAACCTCCGCCAGCAACGTGGCTAGACGTTTGAGCTATGTTATCTTGTTGCTTTCTTAACCGAGGAGTGTTCGGTTAGAAAAGCTAGTTATCTTATTTTGATGTATTTCCGTTGATTACTCGTCTCGTTGGAACGATTGTTATCTTGTGTTTTTGGTAGTTGGAACAATGTTGGATCTTTATTGTACGATCGATGGTTATTATTTTATGGTATTATGTGGATGCTGGATATTATGGAAATTGAGTTCTTATGCGCCTTATTGATGTCTTATGGTGTATTGTTGATATTCTTTCCATGACTTGGCTTCGTTGATTTAATTCTTGTTGAGCATATATAAGTTCTATCGGAGACTCACGAACTTGTATGATGTTTCAGATCAATGGCCCCTCGAAGAAACCCTGTTAGAGCTACCAGAACTGGACCTGCAACGACTACCCCTGGTCGTCGAGGACGCCGTCCTACTCGAAATGTTGAGACCCCTACTCCTGATAACCTGGACACTACTAACCGCAACAACAGGAATCAAAATATTGATGTCCAGGGAGACAATGATCATGTTCCACTTAATGCACCTACTGTGGATCAAGCAATGATCAATCAACTTGTGGAGCAACGAGTTGCTGAGCTACTAGCTGAGTCAAATCATTCCAACAATTCTGCTGGAACATTTCCACCTGTTCGTGCTAACGGATGTCACTACAAGGAGTTTAAGATTTGTGGACCTATTGAGTTTGGTGGAATTGAAGGAGTGGTTTACTTGGTTAGGTGGATTGAGAAGACTGAGTCAGTGTTTAATGTCAGTGGTTGTGCGGAGAATGCGAAGGTAAAGTTTGCTTCTTTTACTTTCAAGGATGAAGCTTTAACTTGGTGGAACAATTACCGTAACTCGGTTGGGAGTGATGTGGCTTATGCCATGACTTGGGAGCAATTTAAGTCTTTACTGATTCAGACTTACTGCCCAAGGAATGAGATCAAGAAGCTGGAGGTTGAATTCTGGAACCACAAGGTGAAAGGTACCGATATGGCAACTTACAATCACCGTTATCGAGAGTTGGCCTTACTCTGTCCCGATATGGTTAGGACTGAGACCCAAAAGATTGAGAGGTATACCGATGGATTGCCGGTAGCTACAAGGAACGATGTGATTTCTGCTAAGCCTGCAAACATTCATGAGGCTATCACTATCGCTCAACAATTGATGGACTCTTTGGCATTGGAAGAAGCTGAGAAGGATAAGAATGGAAAGAGAAAGAGGGATGATCACTCTAAGGGTAATGACCGTCAAAACAAGAGACAAACAACTACTAGAGCTTATGCCATGGGAGATGGAGATAAGAAGAACTACAATGGAGATGCACCCAAATGTAACCGATGTTACAAGCATCATTCTGGTCGATGTACTGTAATGTGCAAGAATTGCTCTAAGTTGGGACACATAGCTAAGGATTGTAGAGCTCGACCACTTGCTATGGTTCAAGCTACTCCTGAAACTATGAGCAAAGCAAATGTTACTTGCTATGGATGTGGAAAGAAAGGACATTATCGGAATGAGTGTAGGGAATCGTGGAACCGAGGAAATCAAGGATCGGGTGGTAATGGGTACAATAATGGAAACCGTGGAGCTGGAGGAAACCGTGGACGACAAGATAATGGGGACCAACGTGTGGAAGCTGGAGCTGCTCATGGAAGAGTGTATGCACTTGGGAACGAGAGAGGAGAAGATCCGAATGTTGTTACAGGTACGTTCCTTCTCAATAATCGTTATGCTTCCATACTATTTGATACTGGTGCCGATAAGAGTTTTGTGTCCACTAAGTTTGCACCCTTACTTGAGAAACCCCCGATGGCCTTAGGAATTGGGTATGATGTAGAGTTAGCTAATGGGAACATAGAGAGGATTAGGACTATCATTCGCGGCTGCACGTTAAACTTTCTGAACCGTCCTTTCAACATAGATCTTCTACCCGTCACGTTGGGAAGTTTTGATGTTATTATTGGTATGGATTGGTTGTCGAAGTATCGTGCTCATATAATTTGTGATGAGAAGATCGTGCGTGTGCCATACGGCAAGGAGATTCTGAACATACCAGGAGATAGAAAGGATTTGAGAGGCCCATCTATATTAGCGGTCATATCTTGCACTAAGTTGCCGAAGCTAATGGAAAAAGGAAGTTGCCTTTTCTTAGCTCAAATTTCTGAGAAAGGAGAAAAGGAGAAGAAGGAAAGGTGCATTGGAGATGTACCTATGGTTCGTGATTTTGCGGATGTGTTTCCCGATGATTTGTCGGGAATTCCACCTACTAGACAAGTGGAATTTCAGATTGAGTTGATACCTGGTGCTGCACCTGTAGCACGAGCGCCTTATCGTCTTGCACCTACTGAACTGGAAGAGTTGTCGAAGCAATTAGCGGAGTTAGCCGAAAAGGGATTCATAAGACCAAGTTCTTCGCCTTGGGGAGCCCCGGTCTTATTTGTGAAGAAGAAGGATGGATCGTTTCACATGTGTATTGATTATCGAGAGTTGAACAAGATAACGGTGAAGAATAGATACCCGTTACCGAGGATCGACGATTTGTTCGATCAACTTCAAGGATCGAGTGTGTATTCGAAGATCGATTTGAGATCGGGATATCATCAGCTTCGAGTTCGCGAGGAGGATATTCCGAAAACGGCTTTCAGAACCCGATACGGGCATTACGAGTTTCAGGTGATGCCGTTTGGGTTGACTAACGCACCGGCGGTATTCATGGATCTCATGAATCGGGTGTGTAAGCTTTACTTAGATAAGTTTGTGATTGTGTTCATCGATGACATTCTGATTTATTCGAAGAATGAGAAGGAGCATGAGGAGCATCTAAGACTTATCTTAGAATTGCTCAGGAAGGAGAAACTGTATGCAAAGTTTTCGAAATGTGAATTTTGGATTCCGACGGTACAATTTCTAGGTCATGTGATTGATAGACAAGGAGTTCATGTGGATCCTGCTAAGATTGAAGCGATTAAAGATTGGGCTGCACCTACGACCCCAACAGAAGTTCGTCAATTTTTGGGATTAGCCGGTTATTACCGAAGATTCATTGAGGGATTTTCGAAGATAGCAAAACCGTTGACCAAATTGACTCAAAAGAGTGTTAAGTATGAATGGGGAGATAAGGAAGAGGAAGCCTTTCAGTTACTTAAGGAGATGTTGTGTAGTGCTCCTATCTTGGCGTTACCCGAAGGTAACGAGGATTTTGTCGTCTATTGTGACGCTTCACATAAAGGTTTAGGAGCTGTGTTAATGCAACGAGAGAAAGTGATAGCTTATGCTTCCCGACAGCTCAAGAAGCATGAGAAGAACTACACCACCCATGATTTGGAGTTAGGTGCTGTGGTTTTTGCTTTGAGGATATGGAGACATTACTTGTATGGAACCAAGTGTGTAGTGTTTACTGACCACAAAAGTCTGCAACACATTCTGAACCAAAAAGAGCTTAACATAAGGCAGCGACGTTGGATTGAGTTGCTAAGCGATTACGATTGTGAAATTCGCTACCATCCGGGTAAAGCAAACGTTGTTGCTGATGCTCTTAGTCGAAAGGAGAGAATTCCACCGTTACGAGTTAGGTCATTAGGAATGACTATCGTATCGCCATTACCGTCTCAAATATTAGAAGCTCAAACGGAAGCGTTGAAAGCAGAAAATAGATCTGCTGAAAACATATTTGGGATGGCAGAAAATGAGAAGGGATTTGTTAGACGTTCTGATGGAGTATTATGTTTTGGAGAGCGAAGTTGGGTACCATTGTATGGAGGAATTTGAGAGTTGATTATGCGTGAGTCGCATAAGTCAAGATACTCTATTCATCCTGGGTCTGACAAAATGTACCAGGATTTGAAAAAGTTATATTGGTGGCCAAATATGAAGGCAGATATAGCATTGTATGTTAGTAAGTGTTTGACATGTTCTAAAGTTAAGGCAGAATATCAAAGACCGTCAGGATTATTGACGCAGCCAGAACTCCCGGTTTGGAAATGGGAGCTGATTACGATGGACTTTATTACCAAATTACCAAAGACAGCTAGCGGTTGCGATGCTATATGGGTAATTGTGGATCGTTTGACTAAGTCTGCTCATTTCCTGGCGATTAGTAAAGATGATAGTGTGGATAAACTTGCGAGGTTGTATGTGAAGGAGATTATTTCTCGTCATGGAGTTCCGATATCGATTATTTCGGATCGCGACAGCCGCTTCACGTCAGCATTGTGGCGATCACTTCAAACTGCTTTGGGGACGAGACTTGATATGAGTACTGCATATCACCCCCAAACCGATGGTTAAAGTGAGAGAACTATTCAGACTTTGGAGGATATGCTTCGTGCATGCATCATAGACTTTGGTAAAGGCTGGGAGAAATATCTACCCCTTGCGGAGTTCTCCTACAACAATAGCTACCACACAAGTCTTAAGGCTGCACCATTTGAAGCTTTGTATGGTCGTAAATGTCGTTCACCTATTGGTTGGGCAGAAGTTGGAGATAGCCAACTCACAGGCCCTGAGCTTATTTTGGAAACTACTGAGAAAGTAACGCAAATTCGAGATCGACTGCAAGCAGCTAGAGATAGGCAGAAAAGCTATGCCGATCAGAGGCGTAAACCCTTAGAATTCCAGGTTGGAGACAAAGTGATGTTGAAAGTCTCGCCTTGGAAGGGTGTGATACGTTTTGGGAAACGTGGGAAACTTAATCCCCGCTACATCGGACCATTTCTTATTTTGGAAAGAATTGGGCCCGTAGCTTATCGTTTGGAATTACCAATGGAATTGAGTAAAGTTCATGATGTGTTTCATGTTAGCAATCTGAAGAAATGTCTTTCGGATGAAACACCAGTTATACCAATTAAGGATATTCGTGTGGATAAGAGTTTGAATTTCGTGGAAGAGCCGATTGAGATAATGGATAGAGAGATCAAACGACTCAAGAGGAGTCGTATTCCGCTCATCAAAGCTCGTTGGAATTCGCGGCACGGACCGGAATTCACGTGGGAACGTGAGGATGAGTTTCGAAAGAGATATCCGAAGCTTTTCACTTCGTAGATGGGTTATTTCGAGAGAAACCCGGGACGGGTTCCTTCTGAGGCTGGGAGGATGTGACAATTGGCAAAATAGGGAGCCGTTTTATAAAACCCGCATTACATTAAAAATTATAATTTGGAATTTTTGAATGTTTATTGTGACGAGATATCTTACGAATGTTGGTACGTGATTTTTAATCGTACGATATTTATGAGATTTGGTTATTTTTTTATGGTTTGGTTTGATTCGGTCGTGATGATTTATTGTGAGATCGTTATTTTTGGCACTACATTGACTCCGGCACTAGGTTAACCTAACAATTTTAATTTCATTTTATTATTGGATCGGATATTATTATTTTGGAACGGGTTCGGTTTGAAAGTTATTTGGTTATTTAAGTTTCGGGTTTGGTCCGTGTATTGACATCGGGCTACTAAATCCCCTACACACCACACAAGTATTATTATTATTGTACAAAAAGGATTTTTTTGAAAAGAGTAAATACATGAAATCGTCCCTGTGATAACATAACAACACCCCCATCACCAACCTTATCTCTCTCTCTCTCTCTTCTTTCTTTATACACCACCGCCGCCCCCTTTAATCCACCATAGCGCCGCCACCGCCGCCCTCACCATAAAAACAACACCACCATCTTCACCATCTTTTCGAGATCTATCTATTGGTACCAACAACACGCTCTAACTCCCACTCTAACACCTAATTCGATTTTAATCCTCACAAGTTCATCACCACTTTTTATTATTTCTTGGAGATCTATTCGTTTGGCTTTGGTTTTTGAAGGTAGGCCGAGTTTTTGACTCGTGTTTGTGTTCGAATCGTGACTATGGGTCACGGTTTTCATTTTCTCTTTCGGGTTTTCATGGATTTTGAGGCAAGAATCAAATGGGTTTTGATAATAATGGTTAAATGGAAGTTTGGTATCCAGGTGTGAAGGTTTCCGATGGGTCGAACCGGCCGAGAGGTTATGCTCTCGGTTTGGGTAGTATTTGGTCGATTTTTACTGGCCATTTGTTGTATTTTGATCTTGGATTCTTGTTTGGTTGCTCTCGGTTATGATTGGTCGACCCTTGTGGTCGTTGGTATCTTTGGCCGAACACCCCCAAGGGGCTGTTTTGGTTCGATTGAGCTCAAGGAGCTAGCCGAGACTCATTAGTCTCGGGTGTGGCTCCATTTCATGTTTTGAGCTTATGATTGACCCGGGTTGACTTGGTAACTCAACCCGTTGCTACTTGGTTTTCGGACAATATATGTTACTTGTCATTATTATTTATTTTTGTTGTGATTGTGTTATGGGCATTTGGTATATTATTCGGACGCGATGCGGTATTTCTTGATTATGAGTATATTTGGAGTTGTGTTGACGAGTATGGAATTGGGGACCGATTGTGAGACGGTCAATTAGATGACGGAGATAGGTTAGTTGGGTGCCGTAGTCGGACCCTCATGTTGTAGCATGTGGTTATGGGATTGTTTGGACGGAGTTGATTTATTATTGTGACTTGATTTTATTATTTGGACTTGGACTATGAGCCGAGAGTCATGACTCGGACATGTGACCAAATTCTATGACTAGATAAATATTTAAAAGTCGATATTAAAAATAATACTCGTAATAATATTATTAAGAATATAATCGTTTATATACATATATAGACTTGTTAAATGTATATATATATATATATATATATATATATATATATATATATATGTGTGTGTGTGTGTGTGTGTGTATATATATATATATGAATGCGTATATTAATAATAAAACGATCACGAGTAAACGTTATAATAATATAACGATAGTTATTATACTATGCAAATAGTGTAATAAATGTCGGACTATTGTTATAAATAATAACTATATAAATAATGGCGAAATATAAGTCGGGTAACTAATAATTAAAAATGTGGTTTTGTTTATAAATTAGAAACTTATCGAGTTATGCGAATTGTGGGTCCTTAAAGTCCAAGTGGGCTTTATATTGTGACTTTTGTGTTGTCACGGATATATGACGATTAATATAAACATTTTATATATCAAGTGACTCATTCTAGATCGAGTTATTTGACGATATAAAATGAGAATATTAATGGGCATCGTATCCCACGACGCCCATAGGATGTGGTATATATTCTAGGGTAATAAATTACTATATATCTCGTGGAATTTGGCCGATTCGACGATATATATAGGGAATTCATTGGACTACGATATATATCAAATAGAATCTTTTGTGCAATGTGCTTTAGGTTGGGTATAATTTTGGAACGATATATTACGTAAATAAATATGGGAGATTATCAAATCGACGGATTTAATAAGCTTCGATAATTATTTAAATAATATGTTGGGCTAACATTAGACCTATAGTTGGTTTATTATTTTGTTTGTTGTGGCTTTTTGGTTTGAGTTGTGCCGACCCTCCACCCATATGGATACCAAACGTCGAATTTCAAATTGATATGAAGTTAATTCGAGAAATGGATATTTTTGGAAAGTAAAATGGATTACGTTCGGGAATGGGAATATTTGATTTTGAGGAAATGATTTCTGAACGAGTTTGATATTGTTAGGAAGTGCCGAGTCTGTAGTCGCCGTTACGTGAGTTGCTTGAGATTACTTACGTCTTTCTTCTATCGTTTCTTTTGAGGATTTCTGGACTTGAGGTGAGTCATAGCCCCACTTTTACTCTTGAACTTTGTTTTCAATATTTGGGGTGAGAAACGTGCAAATGTTTTATGTGGACTATTATCGCTTCGTTTATTTTAAAACTTGCTATGCTTATAGAACTAGCTAGGATTAAGCGAGGCCTAGTCCCGAACTAGGTAAGCTATTGATTTGGTTATTGAGCGAAGCCTAGACATGAGCTAGGTAAGCTATTGATTTGGTTATTGAGCGAGGCCTAGTCCCGAACTAGGTAAGCTATTGATTGGTTGTTGAGCGAGGCCTAGTCCCGAACTAGGTAAGCTATTGGATTGATTTTAGAGCGAGGCCTAGACTTGAGCTAGGTAAGCTATTGATTGGATTGATTTGAGCTATAGCGTGCACCTATAGGGTTGATTGATTTGATTTGGTTGGATTATATTGGTTGGATATTTTGGTTGGATGATTGAGGCCTAGTCTAGCTAGCAAGCGTTTTGCGTATATGTCCACTATATTGAATTATGAATCTAAACCTATGATCTCACCAGCGAAAGCTGACTTTTAGCACGTTTTCTCAGGTAATTAAGTGATGCTCTATGGATGCTTGGGATTGGAGGCTTGGCACTTGGCACCTGTGACAACTGGCAAAATAGGGAGCCGATTTATAAAACCCGCATTACATTAAAATTATAATTTTGGAATTTTTGAAAATTCGTTGTGACGAGATATTTTACGAACGTTGGTACGTGATTTTAATCGTACAATATTTATAAGATTTGGTTATTTATTTATGGTTTGATTTGATTCGGTCGTGATGATTTTTTTTTTGTGAGATCGTTATTTTTGGCACTACATTGACTCCGGCACTAGGTTAACCTAACAATTTTAATTATATTTTATTATTGGATCGGATTTTATTATCTTTGGAACGAGTTCGGTTTGAAAGTCATTTGGTTATTTAAGGTTTCGGGTTTCGTCCGTGTATTGACACCGGGCTACTTAAACCCTTACACCTCTTACCACTATTATTATTATTATTATTATTATCAAAGTTTATTTTTTTATAATAATAAGAGTAAAATGCATAAAATCGTCCTTGTGTCTTGCCTGCTCCCACACAACCATACCATCACCTACACCATCTTCATTCTCTCTCTCTCTCTCTAATAAAACCCTAGCCACCATCCACCTTTTCCGGACACTTTCACCACACCGCCACCTCCACGACCAAACTACCACCACTATCTTAACCATCTTGTCGAGATCTATCTTTTGGTATAACCCACGCGCCATATAAACACCCCTAACACCACGAACTCACCACCACCGCCACATAAACACCATCCTTTTCATCTCTTTCTTGTTGGGTTTTTGAAGAAACTTAGTTTTGAAGTCTTTTTGAAGGTGAGTGACACGAGTTTCAACTCATTGTCTCGATTTGGTACTCAAATACGTGGGTACACTAACTTTTCTTGAAAGAGTTTTGTAAATGATGATGGGAAATGATGTTTTGACCATACAGGTCCGTTTGGTATCTCAGGTTTGGGTGGGATACGAGTTTGGTACTCGATGTGTGACCTTTGGGTCGCGTTTGGTTATGTTGTGGCTCGAAAGGAGCTCGACCGAGACAATAAGTCTCGATGTGACCCTCTTTGACTCGTTTGGGAGTCTCGAATATTTTTGTTTGTCCGATTATACATGATTCTTGGTGTTTAGTTATTGGTAATTGATGTTTTGGTTGAGCCGTGATTATTTTTGGCTTGTGGTTTGTTGTCGTGGTTATTGGCCGACGACCCCCTTGGGTCCGTTTGGTTCTCTTTGGCTCGAGGAGCAATGCCGAGACTTAAGGTCTCGGGTGAGACCATATTATGAGTCTTGTGGTCTCATGGTTGACCCGGGTTTGACTTGGTAAATCGACCCGAATGTATGGCATATATGGTTGTGGTTTATATTGTGTTGTTATTATTATTGTTGTGGCATAATTGGACCGGAGCTTTTGGACTTGGGTTACTTGTGTTTTGATATGGAGATGTGTTGTCGAAAGTGGTATTGGGGACCGATTGTGAGACGGTCAATTAGATGACGGAGATAGGTTAGTCGGGTGCCGTAGTCGGACCCTCATGTTGTAGCACGTGAATATGAGATTGTTTGGACGGAGTTGATTTATATTGTGGCTTGATTTTATTATTTTGGACTTGGACTATGAGCCGAGGGTCATGACTCGGACATGTGACCAAATTCTATGACTCGATAAATATTTAAAAGTCGAAATCAAAATAATACTCGTTATAATATTATTAAGAATATAATCGTTTATATACGTATATATAGACGCGTTAAACGTATATATATATATATATATATATATATATATATATATATATATATATATATATATATATATATATATATATATATATATATAAATGCGTATATTAATAATAACACGATCACGAGTAAACGTATAATAATAAGACGATAGTTATTATACTATGAAAATAGTGTAATAAATGTCGGGATATTATTATAAATAATAACTATAAAAATAACGGCGAAACATAAGTCGGGTAAATAATAATTAAAAATGTGATTTTATTTTATAAATTAGAAACTTATCGAGTAATACGAATTGTGGGTCTTTAAAGTCCAAGTGGGCTTTATATTGTGACTTTGTGTTATCACGGATATATGACGGTTAATATAAACATTTTATATTATCGAATGACTTATTCTAGATTGAGTTAATTGACGATATAAAATGGGTATATTAATGGGCATCGTATCCCACGACGCCCATAAGATGTGGTATATATTTTAGGGTAATGAATTACTATATGTCTCGTGGAATTTGGCCGATTCGACGATATATATAGGGAATTCATTGGGCTACGACATATACCAAATAGAAATTTATGTGCAATGTGCTTTAGGTTGGGTATAATTTTGGAACGATATATTACGTAAATAAGTATGGGAGATTATCAAATCGACGGATTTAATAAGCTTCGATAATTATTTAAATAATATGTTGGGCTAACATTAGACCTATAGTTATCTTATTATTGTTCTTCGTTGAGGCTTTTTGGTTTGAGATGTGTCGACCCTCCACCCGTATGGATACCAAACGTCAAATTTCAAATGAATATGAAGTTAATTCGAGAAATGGATATTTTGGAAAGTAAAATGGATTACGTTCGGGAATGGGAATATTTGATTTTGAGGAAATGATTTCTGAACGGGTTTGATATTGTTAGGAAGTGCCGAGTCTGTAGTCGCCGTTACGTGAGTTGTTTGAGATTTCTTGCGTCTTTCTTCTATCATTTCTTTTAAGGATTTCTGGACTTGAGGTGAGTCATAGCCCCACATAGCCCCACTTTTACTCTTGAACTTTGTTTTCAATACTTGGGGTGAGAAACGTGCAAATGTTTTATGTGGACTGTTATCGCTTTGTTTATTTAAAACTTGCTATGCTTATAGAACTAGGTAGGATTAAGCGAGGCCTAGTCCCGAACTAGGTAAGCTATTGATTTGGTTATTGAGCGAGGCCTAGACATGAGCTAGGTAAGCTATTGATTTGGTTATTGAGCGAGGCCTAGTCCCGAACTAGGTAAGCTATTGATTGGTTGTTGAGCGAGGCCTAGTCCTGAACTAGGTAAGCTATTGGATTGATTATAGAGCGAGGCCTAGACTTGAGATAGGTAAGCTATTGATTAGATTGATTTGAGCTATAGCGTGCACCTATAGGGTTGATTTGATTTGGTTGGATTATTTTGGTTGGATTATTTTGGTTGGATGATTGAGGCCTAGTCTAGCTAGCAAGCGTTTTGCGTATATGTCCACTATATTGAATTAAGAATCTAAACCTATGATCTCACCAGCGCAAGCTGACTTTTAGCACGTTTTCTCAGGTAATTAAGTGATGCTCTGCGGATGCTTGGGATTGGAGGCTTGGCATTTGGCACTGGTTATGGATCTATATTTCTAAAACTCTGATAACTATTGTGGACCTATATTTATTTCTTTTGGGCCTGACTTTGGATGATTTTGGGATAATGTAAACTTTAAAACCCCGCGTGGTTGTATTTTGTTTTGTTTACTTTATCTCGTTCTTTTAAGTCTTGTGTTTGGATGCCAATCCCCGTAGCACCCCGAAAGCTTGTTGAGTCTTCCGCTGTATCAAATTTTGGGGGTGTTACAGCACCGGTTATGGATCTTTATTTCTAAAACTCTGATAACTATTGTGGACCTATATTTATTTTCTTTTGGGCCTGACTTTGGATGATTTTGGGATAATGTAAACTTTAAAACCCCGCGTGGTTGTATTTTATTATGTTTACTTTATCTCGTTCTTTTATGTCTTGTGTTTGGATACCAATCCCCGTAGCACCCCGAAAGCTTGTTGAGTCTTCCGCTGTACCAAATTTTGGGGGTGTTACACATCCCATATCTCAGCCCGTTACATACGCGAAAAAGCTTATATAACAAGATACTTCCTATTTTCTAAACAAAAAAATAAACCACTACTCAAAAGATAACATTAGACTTCTACGAAAACAAAATTATTTCCTACCAAGGGCTTGGAGCTCGATACCATACATGTCAGAAAAAACATCCAAATTCCCTGGAAGATCGTATACCTGCTTCACATAGTCAACGTAATCATAGTCATCATATTCATCTTCACGATCGTGATCACCACCAAATAGGTTCACTGGCTTATCAAAAGTGTTCATAACCTCCTCTTCGTCACTGTCAGAATCAACAATCTTTCCCACCTTGGAGAATGGGTTAACCCTCTTAGTAGAAGAAGTAAACAGAGAAAAGGAAGAACTAGACTTACTAGCCGCGGCCTGCACCTTCTCTTTTACAACATTCACAAGCAGTTCTTGTAATACATTACCAGTCTTTTGAGACTCATCCACCTTAGCTCCCTTTCTATTACCAGGATAATCTACCTTTCTAATAGGATGACCATAATCATCCATAAGAGTAGCTTTCCCATCAATGATTAACTTTTCAAGGTCTATAATTTTCTAAACAATAGGAGTAGGACCAACATCCTTAGCTTCCATTGTACTGTTAGAATCTAACTCAGTCCCATCTTTAGCCACGACATTAGTAGGGATGCCACATTCATTAGTATCGATCATATTGAGAGCATCAAAGGGATTCGAAGTAGCAATCTTTTCGATGTAGCAATCTTGGTCCCGCTCGTACTAGCCACTTTAGTGGCCTTCTTCTTTGTACCATCCCCTTTCTTGGGCTCGGGAGGAGGAGCTTTAGGTTGATACCGAAACTTAGGACCCACATTAGGTTAAATCCTCCTTTGCCGGGTGCACTTTGGCTACAATTCTTACTCTTACTTTTTATTGACCGTTTGAAAACCATCATTAACACGCTATGTGGGTTGAGTAAGAGGTGGAACAGATTTAGAACAATCAACCAGGGTATGACCAAATAGCTTACACGTATCACACAGAGGCGGTTTCCACTCATATTCAACCCAAATCTTTTCAACCATAGAACCCATCCCATCAAGTAAGGGTATATCATCAGTGGGGCTCTCCCTAAGCACCTCATCCACCTTCACTTCAATCAAACACCTAGAAAAACTACTTCGGCCTCACCATTTCAAGCACATTTGACTACTGTAAAGTCTAACATTTTCGAAGTACCAAACAATGTGGCAAGGAGACTGAGACCATCATTAGAGAACATAGCAAGGGGAACATCATGGAATTTGACCCACACCGGAATGTTAGTCAAATCCTCTTTGAGCTGATTAGTGTTTAGTGTCTATTTTTTAAGAATGATGGCCACATTTCTAATCATTCATGACCCATTTTCAAGAACATCTTCAACACCTTTTGGAGCGGTAAACTTAAAGAAAAAGAACCCCTTTGCATTCATCATAACCTTTTGAATATCATACTTAGCCCACGCATTACATACATAATATTCAACAATCGGAAAGGAAATATGTTTACCAAGAAAATAACCATATAGAGTATTCGCAAATCTAGAGTTTACCTCTTCTACCACTTTCATAGGAACGAAAAGACCCACTTCATTTATTTTATTGCTACACTCCAGCCTACGAAAGTTAGACTTGTGTTTTTTGGGCTCATTAGACGTAGCACCTGCATGTGAAATCGGCTTCACATTAGAAACACTAGTAGCCACATTAGGCTGAGATTATGAATTAGAAGCAACCACGTTCTACGCATTCTTAAATTAAATACTTTGCATTGCTACTTCAAAACTTTTACATGCATCCAAAACCACCTGATCAATCCCATTAGGTTGACTAGCATTTACTATAGGTACGTTTGGTTCAGAATTAACCACACCAAAATTTTGTGATTGAAAGCAACATCAAAACTTGTAACATGCGATGCTCCCACACCAGGTGATTCAACCTCTTGAGGATTTGCTTGTCCATCAGTATCACTAATAATCTCATGTGGCATAGTAAAACTAGGGTTACTGCCCAAGAAAGTAACATTACTTGAAAATCTAGTAACCTCAGCTGATGTAGCCTTACTCCCAAAAGAAGTAGCATTACAAGCTACTCTAGTAACCACATTCATTTGAGAAGAACGTTCAATAGACATACATGTATTAACGACTTTATCTCCATCATCGCCATTAGGGTTAATCAATAAACCCATCAGATAGCAGCACCAGTTGAGGTCTTCTTCTTCACCTCCACACTAGGGTTTCGCAAGATCCTAAGCGACATTCTAGGCTGGGCTACATCGGCGTCCCCAACAGCTTGTCCCTTCAAGCGTTGCAAGCGAGCATTAAGTTCACCAAAATTAATATTAGCCACGTTATCTTTAGCCACAGAACGTAGCATACTCTTATTCGTCTCTCTCAAATTCAGCATCACAACAAAGCAAAACCCAAAACCAATGTATATCACACTTAAAAAAGGAATCAAGATGGAATACGTATGATCTTCAATCCAAATGAGTAAAACCCTAGTTTGAAAACTAGGGTTTAATAGCGAAGCAGCGCAATAAATCAACCCATAGTAAGAACAGTCGATCCCAAAGACTGATGCTGAATTTAAATGTAACAGTGATCGATTATAACCCAAAGTCGTCGGTATAATGATGACAGTAAAGTGGAATGGAAAGCAGCAATCAACTGACAATAATAAAACCTTAACTAGCGATTATGTAAAGAACCCTAAAAAACCTAGAATAGATCATAAATCAGACCAGGAATAACTACGAATTAAAATAGATTATACATCATAATTAATTCATAATTGCAGTGGACATGATTGAGGATTGATTAGGTGGATTGAAAAATGATTTTGGGTTTAAGTTTGTCTCCATAATCGCTAGTCAGGGGTCAAAAGTTAAAATATATATAGTTTTATCTCCTTAATGCAAATGTTACCTATTAACTAGCTAACACTCCAAATTTTGAAGGGGCCATGACCGCTCCACGCCCATTATATGTTCCGTCTATGTCTCTAGCTAACTTGATATTTAATGCTCGCTAACTTTTTGAATCTTGCGTAGTTCAAAACTAAAAACTTTTAACTCGTACATTTGAAGTATTGTTTCGTGACAATTTGCATCTAGATATTTGCATTCTTCGTATTACATACAATTGAGAGATTGACACAAGATTTTCTGAAGGATTTGCAGAATTTTTTTTGTGATGATAATTTCTAGTGTTGGATCATAAAAGAATTATTAGCTAAAATCATAGTTGCGCGCTTGGTTTTAAATTGCGTGCGGCGATCCGTTGCGCTCAAGGTCCAAAAGACCAATGCGTGATGCGGTTGTGAGCACATCACAGACGCGCGGCGATAGGTAATAAATAAAAAATATATAATATTTCTACTTAAATTACTCTACAAGTAAATGATTAAATATGGAATAAGTGGCGTGCATATTAATATTACTTAATGTTATAACACCAAATATGTCAACTTAATGGTTTGACTAGAAACAAAAAGTCTACTTAAACCATAAAAGTCAAAACTAAAACTGTTGCGAAGTGATGCGTCAATTACGTACGATGCGAGCAATACAGTGTTGCGATGTGATGCGTTCGCATTAAGCCGCATCCTGGAACAACCTCGCATCAGGTTTCGCGTTGCGTTTTTTCAAACGCATCACTCTGATGCGTGATGCGAGCGCAACGATGCGCGCAATTTTAAACCAAGGTTGCGCGTACCAAAAAAAGATATATTAAAATAAATAACTTCGTGATCTAAAATCAGGTGTGGCATGTAGCATACTCGGTTCTCAAGTAGGCCGTCAATGCACACATTGCTTGATTTCAAATCTTTTTACCCATGCTATTCGCTTTTATTTTAGCTTCAAAAGTTTGCCAATTGAACTTGTTAAACGTACCAAGTAAATGATTAAATTACATGTGTTAAAATAATCAACTTTGATATAAAGGTTGAATAATATACCTAAAATATGTATTTGTGTCGAGAACACATGTGGATTTTAGTGGGTCCTGTCTCCTTGATTCAATCCAAGGCGTGCCCCTCGAAAATCATCCCTTTGTTTTGACCTCTTCCTATGATATGCCTACCACATGTCTTATTTTATTACTCTCATTTTCAAGATCAATATATAACATACTAAATTGTTTTATACTTTAGAAATAAATAAGAGATTTAGTTCTTTAACTTGAGTAAAAATATAATGTCAAAAGAGTATGCACAACCTTTGGTAATTTCTAACTTTTTGTTTTATAAACTTGATGTGGTATTAATACAGACTTTGCTAATTTCTAACTTTGGTATTTCGTTATGATAAATTTTGGGTTAATATGTATTAATACATTTTTGGTGTAAAGAAAAATTCAAGTTTAATAAACATAGTCTAACACATGTCACAAAAACCCTTTAACAAAAGTAAAACAAGCTAGAAAAAGATTATGTGATTTTCAAAAGTATATTAGTTAGCTTATTAAAATGTTTTTCAACTAGCCAATTTGTATAATCCAAATATCAAATACACCGCGTACACATCATAAATTTACGGAAGATGACTCACACAATCTTATTTAATGATTTGCACACTTCTTTATACAAATAAAGAAAATAGGGTATAAATTTGGTAAAACGACTTAAAGCGCTAGCATAAAATGATGCGTCTTAATAAAAAGTATAATTAGTGTGCAAATCAATTCCTTAAATTTAACTCGTTATATTCTTCTGTTAAATTCACTTGATTGAACAAGTATATGGTATATTGCCAAAGTACACGATTGCTTATTTCGTTACATTATTAACATAGTTTTGATCATATCTTATAAGTAATTTTTGTTTTGATTATTAATAGGCGAGTACTTGCGTATTGTGATGAAAATTTTAAGTGGAAAATAATTATAGTTGTGAAAGTGATTTATTGTTTCACTTATGAAATGGATAACATTATTTATTGGGTCAAGCTTTTACCTTATAATTAAATAGTGATGGAAAGAAAGTATATAAGCAGTAAAAGTAGAATATTAATTTAACATTTCTCACTCTAAAAGGTTTTAAACACATTTACCTGAAAGTACGTTTTGGAGGTGAAATATTTTTACCTCTCTATAGGTTCAAATTTCTACATTATGTTTTGAACCGTTAAAAGAAAACGTGTGGTACACTAATTTTGCCTCTTCCAGCTGAAATGTAAGTAAAATAACTAATGTAAGATATAAAATCATCAATAAGATAGTTGATATCCAATTCCCATGATGAAATTTGACATTTGTCTTGGCATTGTCATGATTGACAATTTTATTTGTTTGGGATTCAGTTCGAATTGATTACTATTTTTAGAATGGTTTGTTCAGTAGATGACCCGGATCTCTCGCCAACATTGTATTCATTTTATTTCCATAATTAGTAATAAAATATCACTTGCTTTTATTACTCCAAGTTGACAATAATACAAATTGTACACATGGTTGGCATATCACACGTAAATACTTTGACTTCTTTGGTTGGTTACAATAATAACACAGATTATATCATATCATACGATTAGGGCTGTAAACGAACCGGACGAATACGAACGGAGTCTTGTTCATGTTCGTGCGTTTAACTTTAACCGAACAAATAAACGGACACGGACGCTTAAACGGACGAATTTTCTTGTTCATGTTTGTTTATTAAGAAAATGAGTTGTTCGTGTTCTTTTATGTTCGTTCATTAAAACACTAAACGAACGCTAAACGAATATAAACGATCGAACATAAATAAAAATTGACAAACAAACATAAACTTATTAAATTCTTCACAATATATTGTTTTATTTAAACAAACCAATTTTTAAAATTATAAAATTAAAATATGTGATATATGAACATAAATAGATAAATAAATATAAACGAACGTTAACGAACACATAATCGAACGTTCACGAACATAAATGAACGGACGAGACTTTTGTTCATGTTCGTTCATTTAACTAAACGAACGTAAAATATTGTTCATGTTCGTTCATTTAATAAACGAACGAACATAAACAAACTTTTTACCGAACGGTTCATGAAATGTTCACTGAACGTTCAGTTCGTTTACAACCCTACATATGATATCAGCTTGTTCAACTCTAGTGTGCGAGTACGCCTTTTGTCTATTTTGAATCACGAAAGGTCGAAAGGTGGTTGATTCTTCATGATGGCGTAAAGAGATTCAAACGTTTGATCTACGTAACATAGTGTAACAGAAATATGATGTCAGTGACAACTAACGTGATTCGTAATAATCTATATGTCGCTACAACTACTTGAATACTATTTTATGAATTAGGAAATCGAGCTGTCTTTGAACATATAAACGTGTGTATACGTACTACTTTCTTTTTATATATATGGCTTCTTTCGTTGCTTACATGGTCACAATTGGCTTTCAACAATAATGATACGTACAACTTTGCCAGATCCTTCATTTCTGGACGTTCAAATGCGCAATAAACACATGTTTTAGCTAACAACCGGCTGCAAAATTGTATACAATGACAAGAAACAAATGGTAAAATAAGAAAAGGCCAATTATAGCTCTCATTTGTTGAGACTTGAGAGTGAATAATTATTTTCAGACAAACTAAAATAACAATGTGCAACTATACTGTGTTACGTTACAAAGTCGTATTGCACAATGTTTACCAAAATAAATAAAATACAAGTATAGGAGTACTCGATATTAGATTACGTAATTCCAGTTCTTATATAAGCACAATACCTGTAATATCACACCCCAAACTACAGTAGTACCATAAACCTCACTCAAACTTTAGAAAAAACCTGCATCTTCATTTAGGTTTGAGCAAATATCGTGTTTTAATAAAAAGCCCAACATTGTTCAAAAAAAAAAGAAGAAGAAAACCCAACAAGGTTTGTTATCTATGATTGAGGTTGGGCTGGGGTTTCTTTTAAAAAACACAAACAAGTTAATGTATTAGAAAGCCCAAATGCATGGTGTGCCATAACATAAATTATTAACAGATGATATGTTGTCAAAGTGAAGTAAACATTGAAGTTGACCTAGGGTTTTAATTTCGTTGCTAAGATGCTTTTACGATCACTTCAACATGGTTTCTGGTTATCATCATTAGTAGTTTAGAAATACGAAGAGTTACGTGAGTTTGGTTTTGAAATGGAAGCAAATGGTTTTGGGATATTTATGCATAATCATAGTATGAAATAAATCACCAACAAAAAGTTCCATGGATTACTAACTAGGTCTAATCTTGACAGTCACATAACTGACTTTGATTCATTTAGATGTCCTTTGTGCTACAACGACATTGAAATGGAGGACCACTTGTTCGTATATTGTCCCATTGCTATTTATATGCAAAAGGTTGTTTTTTCATGGTGGAAGGTTACAGGGCTTCCCCCTCAAATCTTGAGGATGTCTTGTCCATGGCTGATCGTGTTTTTATGATCCAAAACCAAAGGAAATTCTTTATTCTTGTATGCAATGGTCTTGACAACTGTTTAATTGGGCTTTATGCAATCACCGAGAGAAAGTCCTATATATTCAACCTTAAACGGCCGAAAAAGGTGTTAATCTACAATGATAAAAAATTCACGCCGTTTAGTTGGATCACTAGTACTAGTAGATACAGAAAAGTCGCTTTTAGTAGGATAAAATGGTTTAGCAATCCTTATACCTCTCTTTCTCTAACTTTTTAATCTTTCCTCTATATCTTGATAGTATAATACAATTGTCGTTAGAAGAAAAAATAATATGTTGGAACTATTCAAAGACAACATGTTTTTTAATACATGAGTTTTTTAATAAAAAATATGAGATACAATAAAAAATGGAAAATTCCATACATACCCAAATGAGATACAATAAAAAATATGAGATACAATAAAAAATGGAAAATTCCATACATACCCAAATGAGATACAATAAAAAATGGAAAATTCCATACATACCCAAATGAAACTTCGTAATCTTATATTTACCCAAATGACAAGTTTTTTAATACATGAGTATAATGCTTGTAAAGTATGTGTTTGGGAAATATGAAATTATGATGTTTGTTTTTGGTATATATGGAATTGCCCTAAAAAAACCCCACAAAGGTAAAATGAAACAAAAACCTACAACAATACCTTTTAAATAAATTGACGATGGCACTCTTGTAAAGTCTTAAGTGCACTTATGAGATGAAGGATGTATTGTTTGAAGATCTGCAAAACATGAAACATATGAAAAACTCGAGTTAGTTGTATGTATAAACAAAGAGAAAGAAATACAATATAACAAAGAGAAAGAAAAAGTGGTGAGTTTAAATAGATAGAGAGAATAAATGTGAAAAGAGAAAGGGTGGGAAAATTCCCGCTCATTGAAGTGAAAAACTTTTGAAAAAATTTCATATATTTTGTTACGGAATGCATGGTACACCGTTCTAAATAATCCAAATTGCTTATGTCTTTTATTACGGTTGCTATATACCGTTCTAAATAATGTATACACAATAACAACCGTTTTATTTAACTAATTATTTACAACGATTTGCTACATAACCGCTATAAATAATGCTTTCATATTATTAAAAGCGGTGAAATATATCAACCGTTTCAAATAAGGCGTTGTAAAAAATAGTTTTTGTACTAGTGACACATCCTCCAGTTATAATTGGCAGGTCAACTCTTGCCATTGATTGTAAGTTTTCAATTTTTCATAAGATTCCTATTACTGTAATAAATATAAATCATAAATCAAGTGAATGAATGGTGAACAAACAATTTATTTAACAGCAAACATTTCTTGATCATCTTAGTTATTTGGGAGTCAACCTTACACCTCTATACCGCAGAATAAACTAATTGTCTGAAAACAAATATACTTACTCATATGTTGCATAAATTCATGAAGCCATCTTTCAGTCGCGAGCATCATAGATGGTAGCACAAGTCGGATAATATTGCCAGCATATAACTCTAACACCCATAAATGCTACCGATTAATTACTTACTCTATATATGGCAGGCTACTAATGTTACTGGGGAGTTTTTCAAGTGTTTTTAACTTGCTGAAGTTAAAACACTAGAGAACCGGGACATAATCCGGAATGATGCTTACTGAGATGGACTCCATTATCCAGTCGAATACTCGATCACACTGAAATTCAACTATTCGTCCTGGCTTACCAAGAGTGTATGGCGTCCAAATCTATTATTCACCACTGGCGAAAAGTGTTTTTATTTATTTATTTATTTATTTTAACAGTAAATATTATTAAAAAAGTGCTAAACCCTAAACCCGCAAAGTTTACACCAAACAAACAAAAACTTGGACAATACCCAAGCTTAGACTACAAATACACTGGCCAAAAGTTTGTTAAAGCTTGCACTTTATTGAAAGAATATGCCATACATAGTCTCTCAACTATATGAAACAATCAAGATTATAAGTCCAAATATTACTTGCAAATTGATGCGAAGACAATCTTCAAAGATTTGAATTAACACATTACATATTTATTACATGTATATCCATGTGCCCGAATCTAGTAATCCAAGGATATGAATTTTAACGAGAAAATGATAGTAGTTGATAATAATTTTTCCAAATAAATGAATTGTTCTTGTGGTCTGCTCTGCTGTCCCATTCGACGCATCATTTGTTGAGGTGACTTTCAACCCATTACTTTGTGAATGGGTCAAACTGACTGAAAGTGACCATAGTGTACCTAGGAAGCACGGACCCGCCAGAAACCTCGGAGTGGCAGTGTCGGACACGTGTCGGACACGGACACGGCTCGGACACGTGTTCGACATGCACGTGCTGTGTCCCACGTGCTGTTTGGCCCGGACACATATTTGGACACGGATTTGGACATGGATTTGGAAAAAAAAATGGAAAAAGAAGGTTTTCAAAATAATATATTGAATGTAAATAAGAATAAAGTTGTTTTAAAATTTTTGGGTGTATCAGTGTATTCACAGAAACGAAAAGATGGGGAAGATGATGACTTTGGTGTCATCTGCATCTTGCCCCCAAGAGTTTTAAGTTTTTACATGTTTGGTCCACCTTTTTAGTTTTATTTCCAAATAGGTAAATGTTGTTTAAAAAATTTGTGGTTATTTTAAATATAAATGTGTGGAGTGTGTATACACTTTATTTATAAAATTAAACATTACGATACGAAATAAAAAAAACATTACATTAAACAAAACGAAATAAAAGAAATTACAAAATAAATATGAAATGAAAAATACGATAAGTAAATAACTAGAACTAGTCGTCATCTATTTCCATAAACTCCTCACGTTCACGCCAAATATGCTCCATAAGCTGTTGTTGGAGATTAAGATGAACATCTTTGTCACGTAATTCCTTATTCCTTCGACGACGCACATCACATATGTCAATCCATCTGTCTTGCATGTGTCTAGCCGGATTCCTAAACAATGCTTTGTAGTCACTTAGAGCAAACTTTTGGTCTTTTAAAATCATGTTATCCAATATGATGCAAGAATACATGATTCTACGTATCTTGGAAACCTCATAAGCTCGTGCTGGTTGTTGTATTATTCCCCATCGTCCTTGGAGAACACCGAAAGCACGTTCAACATCCTTTCTTGCACTTTCTTGTCGCTTTTTAAAGAAACTGTGTTTCTCGTCTGAAGCTGTTGTGAACGATTTGACAAAAGTAGCCCATTGTGGGTAAATTCCATCAGCTAAGTAATAACCCTTATCAAACACAACTCCATTTACCACATACGAATTGTTGTAGTGTGTGAATCAGATCTAAACCATAAACATAATTTTGTAAAGGAAGAAACACATAACAATTGCTCTAGAGAAACCCATAATTTTAGGGTTGATGAGAATGACTAAATCAAACATAGGATTTCAAATAACAACTCGTAACTTATTTTGGGAGACGGTGATGAAGAATCAATTACATTAATTGATAAACAAAAATAGAGTGGTGATGTGGAATGAATTGAGTGCGTGTATTGGAAGAATGTAGGTGAAGCTATGGTATTGTATGCAATAAATAAGCAGCCAATCAAATAATTATTTTAATACTTTAAAAGGAAAGTGGATAATTATTTTGAAACAATTAAAAATTAAATATGGACAATAATTTTGATACGGAGAGACTATTTTACTACGGAAAAACTTTTGTTAAAAAAAAAAAGGTAGGGAAGAACTTTGTCGTGAAGGCATATAAGAAATTAGGGGTGTTCATGGGTCGGGTAATAAACCGAAAGCTGAACCGAACCGAACCGAAAAAAACCGAACCTAACATATAACTGAACCGAATTTATTAAAACCGAACCGAACCGAATTAAAAATTCGGTTTTCGGTTTGGCTATCTTAATCGAAAAATGAATTTATATAAATATATATATTTTATATATATTTATATTATTTTATATATAAAAAATATCCATTAAAATTTTATACTAATATAAAAAACATTTTTTTATGCTTGAAATATTTTTTTTGCCAAAAATATATATAATTAAGTTTAAAAAATATATAAAAATAGTGTAATTCAAGTACAAATTTCGGTTTTCGGTTTTGACCCATAACCGAACCGAACTTCGGTTCGGTTCTCAGTTTGGTTCGGTTATAGATATTTTCGGTTCGGTTCGGTTCGGTTTTCGGTTATGACCCAAAATTTTTTTTTAACCGAACAACACTAATCGAATAAACCGATTAACCGCGAACCGAACCGATGAACACCCCTATAAGAAATCGAAGACTAAACAGATTCTCACCACGTTAGTCCGAACAACACATGGTCCTGGGCTGAAGGTAACGGGCTAACAGTTTATTGGAGTGATTTTCTCATAGAGATTACTTAGCGATGAAAGCCCATGTTAATTAGGTTTAATAGAGTGTGCAAAGGCACAAACAACACACAAAATTAACACGTTCTCCCCGCAGCCCCCCACCAGAACATATTTATTCTTACAAATAAATAAATAAATAAATAAATAAATAGGCTCAGGATGGGTAACACTCTAAAGTATCCTGAAACTGACATTTTATTGGGCATTCCAAGAATTCAATATCCAATGGCTTCAGGAATTCTGTCTCAACCGTCTGAAGCTTTACCCTCAGATAATTTCGGAAATAATTTGACTGGAAGGAGCTCTTCCGGCAAACCGGTGAATTTTTCTTAGCGCATACACTTTTATTTTTCTGCTTTGTGGGACATTGTTTAGATTGTTGTTTCTGTCAATCATGTTAATCGGGTCGGGTTGGTCGGGTCAAAACTAACAATAATATACCCGAACCCGACCCTATTTGAAGTCGGGTTAGTCAGGTTCGGGTCGGGATTTATGACACCCTACCCGCGGCAGTATGTCTAGTATATTTTACTAGTTATAATACCCGTGACATAAAATTTTAGCTACGTGTTATTATAAAATATGATATTGTACATACTTGATGTTTTTTGTTTTGTCCGTGCAATAGTGTAAAGCAAATTACATACGTGGGTATTTGGATGATTTTAACAAAACCCACTCATTTGGCTTGATGTGATTTTTTGTAACAAAAGTTATCCGAGATGATATATAGTAGTACTTTTGCCTTGTTTTCCGACGTTTAAACAGGAAATTTATAGGAATTTAGCGAGTCGCATAGTGAGTGTTTCAGTCATGACATGGAACAATTTTTCTCTGTACCTGGTCAGAAAGTAAATAAGAATAAAAATTTTGTTTGGGCTGGTTCATAACACTCCATCGAATCAACATAAGTAAACACCACTGCATTAAATCAAGTAAGCACAAGTAACCTAGATTAATGGAGTAAGATGAGACATTAGAAACCGGCTCTTTGTGCTCAATATTTGGGTATGGATGGATGAACGTTGACCACCTATGCATGGATTCCGCCAGCAATGTTGTACATTATCCTAAACCCCTGCGATAGGCATTCATACCATGAGGATTACTTATATATAACAAATTATTTTACCAGAGAATATTTGCATGCATAGTTGGAAATTGCAAAAGATGTGCTCCCTTAGGTGATGTATACGAATGTTATTTTTCTATTAGTAGACATTGTTTGCAACCATTTGGCAACTTGCAATGACCGCATTCCATGGTGACACTACAGATGCAAATAAGCTCGGATCAGTAGTAAAGAGACAACTCTGTTGCATAACACATATAAAGTGCGTTCTTTGAAAGTTCTAGCGACTCAGGAGTGAGAATGCTACACAAAATACTAATCCAAAAACCATATTTTTCTAGATAAAAAGATGCTTTTACACATCTCACCTAATTGTGTTGCTCATAATGTAAAATACCATATAGAGGTAGCCTTATTGACACACGATACACATTCTCTAAACGGGTAAAATAGGTAACGGTTAAAAAAACTCATAAACAAAATTTGTAGTTGCCCAAAGTGTTTTAGTATGCTATCATCTAAAGTATAACTTTATTAAAACTTATGTTAAATTCTAGAAATAGACAAAACTACAGGCTGGTCACGTGACTGGCCTGTACACTTAGTATAAGAATTACTCATCTTGACCATCACCCAAACCACACGACCATGTATTTTGCCACCTCTAACCAGTGATTTCTGGTATTGTGCTAAGTAACAATAGATGCTAGGAATAGATCCATCTAATAGGTGTAAATTGGTCTTGTTAATTGGGTGTCCATGTAGTTACAGTATTTATTTAAGAAAATACAACATACCAGAATGTAAGTATCCTTTTGGGGATCTAATTTGGTAGTGACTTCTGGTCCCCAGCTGCCAAACTGCTGCAGAGGAAGAACTTGAAATCCCAATAAAGAGGTCGCTCCCTGTTCAACAACACAAATATATGTAGCTATATTTTTTGCAAACAGTTAAAGCAAAAATTTTTCCAAAAAGCCTAGTGAAATCCTATTTTAACCATTCAGATACTATTTTTCTAACCTTTCACAACAAAAATTCAAGTATATATCAAGAAAACCGAAAACACTCAAGTCCAATAATAGTATCTTAACAAACATTAGGTAAAACTTTAGGCCCTCAAAGGTGTCAGTTCTTCAATAAACACTGAATTTTCTTGATATATACTTGAATTTTTGTTGTGAAAGAAAATTCAATAATGTGACATGTCATCACAATTTTTAAGAGTTCTTATGATGTCATTCGAATAACCTTTGCATTTTTTGTTAACGGGCACGGCATAAAGATTTACCTATCTAGAAGAAACTTACTTCTCTTGACATTGTTTCATAAAGATCAAATCTTAGCTGGATAAACAATCTTCCAAACACCCATAATGCAAAAAATACTAAACTTTAAATTTAATAAAAAAATCGACTCCTGCATAAACACGTAACATACAAATAATCTGGTATTAGTTGCATCCCTGCAAACACAAACCAACACAATTAAATTGAATTAAAGTTCAAAAACAAATTGGAAAACTTAGATTAAACAATCTGATCATATCTTGTGATTTTATTCATTATAACTTAACAAACCCTCAAAGTTTAATTGATTTTTTTTTTGATAAAATGTATCATGAAAGAATAATAGCAACCGGAGTACTCACTGAAATTTAGATGATAGAGGTGGGTTTGATGGGAAATAGTAGGCTTGATCATCTTCATCTATGCTTAGTTTCGATTATTAGTGTTTTTTTTGTTCGTAGGTTGTGCGGAAAACATATGGAACAGAGAGATGATATTATTGATTTTGGAGTTCCGGTTTTTTATTTACTTTATAATTTTAGTCCAAAAGTATTAACTAATGAATCTCAAGGACATGTGTATTTTTGTTTTTTTCCCTACCTCTAATAAAAACCGATTTTTTTTTTTTTTTTTTTTTTTTTTTTTTTTTTTTTAACTTTTGGCTAAAAGAAGAAATATTTACACTTTTTCTATTAAATATTCTTGAAAAAAATAACAATAATAATTAAATTATTACCAAATAAGGTATGATTTGATTTTTTTGAAATGAAAAAGTCCCCACTAGGGGTTTTATTTTATTAGGGAAAAGATGTGAAGCACATGGTCAATTGATGTCCTCACTAGTGATATCGACATTTTTGACTAGTGTATTGTCAGTGGGTGTTACAAAAAGTAAGGGCCTGTTTGGTTTGTAGATGGGTTTAGGATTTGGATTTAAGGGTCCATTTGGTTTATAAGTGGGTTTGGATTAGGATTTGGAGTTGTTTTACGATTTGGATTTGTGATAGGTTTAGGAGAGAAAATTAATTACTCCGTATTATTTTAAATAAATATATATGTTATTATTGATTTTATTATTAAATAAATTATTTTAAAATCATCATATATAGATTTGCAAACCAAAAATATAAAACGAGTGGTTCATAGTGGAAAGGACCCAAATTTTGTGAAAACTGTCTCAAACGCATATAGAGGAGCTGGGTTTTGTATATGCCTTAATTTTTGGCTTTCTGACACAATCCAAAAGCAATACCGCATAACAAACAATTGTTTTTTACTTTGGCTTTAATCCAAAATCTCAAAACCCCCAAGCAAGCGCACCCTAAATTTGGATTTGGATTTGAATTTGAATTTTGTATACGGTTTGAATTAATTGAGGAGAGAAAAAAATAAATGATTGATATATTATTTTATTAATAAAATAATAATTTTTTAATTTTCTTTAGCAAGTAAAAAATTAAAAATATTGGACCATAGTCACGGGAAACGCTGACTCGGCCGCGTTTCGCGTTTCGGATCGTTCGTACCCAAACGCGGTACGATCGCGACTCGGATCGCTCGGGATCACGTTTTGGATCGCTATATTCGGCGTTCCCAAACAACATCGATCAGCGTTCCCAAGTCTATTGGGTCGACGTACCATTTTGGATCGGTACAGCGTACCAAATTGAAGTGGTACGGCGTACCAAAGTGAATTGGTACATAATTATTTATTTAAAGAGTACTTCAACTATAATAATTTAATTAAATCTACTTCAACTATAATAATTTAATTAAATTAGTTCCTGAGTGGCTTCCAACTACAGTTATTTAAATAAATGTACTTATCGATTTTAGTATCTAATGTAGTATAACATGTTGTTTATGATGATATGTGATATTCTGGATTTCTGATCTTTTGGTTTTGGGTATGTTTTACAGAATGCAAAACATTCACAGATTTGTAATAAACAATCTTTTGGGTATTGATATATGCATATATCATATGTAATTATAGATATTTGGCTTATATTATGAAAGATCATATTTTGTTTATAGTATCATTTTATTGCTTATATTCTGATGATCTGATCTTTTGACACTGTATCATACACCTGCTATTTAGAACTACTGATCTTTTGACTTTGTATCCTACACCTGCTATTTAGAACCACTGATATTATTATTATGGTACATTGTACCAAATCGGGTACATCGTACCAAATTTTATGGTACATCGAACCGTAACGTTCCGAAATGAGCCTACCCCCCCCCTCGTACCAAATTTTAGGGACCTAGCGAACCGCGTACCCGTTTCGCGTTCCCATACCGAAACGTACCGCGTTCCGTGTGACTATGTATTGGACTGATATGTAAACATGTGCTATCGTGTGAATAGTGTACTTTTCAGTCTATTGATAGTCATAAATGATATCCACAATTGTATACCAAATGTTCTTTTTCAATCTAATTCCATTATTTGAATCCGACACCCGCTTAACAAACGGGCCCTAAAGTTTAATCAAATAGTGATTAGTGTATTGTGCCTTTTTATACTTTTATTAATCAAATAGTATTGATTAATTTTGGTGAATATTTGGGATTACATATATGTTGATTGTTGATTGATCATTTGATTGTTAATATTTGAGAATGATTACTGTTTGGGATTGCTTATTATTTAAGGGGTGTTTGGTAATTCTTGTTATATAGGGCTGTTTGGGATTGCTTATAATTTAAGGGGTGTTTGGGAATGCTTACTGTTTAGTGTTTATGACTGTTTAGGATTGCATATTATTTGGGGCTGCTTAGGATTGGTTATTGACTTAATGTATAGGTGCCCTTTTTTTTATTGATTTTTGTTTAGGTGATGTTAGGGATTGTGCTTAAATCTGTGATTTTTATACTTCTTGTTTTTTGGTATTGATTAGGTTTAATATGTGAGAAAAGTAGAAAACGCTCCACATTTCTGATAAAGATGTTGATACAGTGGTTTGCAGGTGTCCTGCTCCTTTTAGTGGTTGTGTTCATACTCAGCAAGTCAAGTGTGGAAGAAAAAAACAAACAAGAAATGCTCGCCGGCTTTTAACCTTCTCCAATGACTTTGAACCTGCAGTGATGATGTTCCTGCTGAATACACTTTTTTGTCACTTACTGATTAATTAATGTTCAATATGACCATTTCAATGAATTTGTTCGTTTTTTACTTGTTCATTTATTCTTTGTTAATCAATTGAACTTGATTTACTCGTTTAAGTTCAATTTCGTTAGTTCTGAAGATTTTTTGAATCCCTTTGTTTTGAATTGACTACTGTATCAATCACTAATGTCGAACAAAAAACGTTCATCAAAAAGACAAATCAAGACTCCGGCGAGGTTTAACGATCATGTAATGCATAATTCGAGTCAGAATCGGAATAAGATGAATTTAGAGAAGGTTAGTGTCGATGTTAGGGTAGAGGAAATGGATAATAATGAGAAAATTGAGGAAAATGACAAGCTGGAGAATGGAAGGGTGACTGGTGGCCTGGATAAAAGTCTGAGTGCTGCTGTTGAATCCACTGTAAGTAATAATGTGAATAGCAGTGTTTCGAAGGATAAGAGCATGTTGATGATAATAGAAATGTTATAAATAATGCTAAGGTGGATAATAATGATGATGGTATAAAGAATGCTCAAAATGTTAATTGTAAATAGGGTTAATGGCATATAATAGCAACGAATTTTTTCATTTGTGTCATTATCAGATACTGTGACAACTGGCAAAATAGGGAGCCGTTTTATAAAACCCGCATTACATTAAAAATTATAATTTGGAATTTTTGAAAGTTTATTTTGACGAGTTATCTTACAAACGTTGGTACGTGATTTTTAATCGTACGATATTTATGAGATTTGGATATTTATTTATGGTTTGATTTGATTCGGTCGTGATGATTTATTTTGAGATCGTTACTTTGGCACTACATTGACTCCGGCACTAGGAAAACCTAACAATTTTAATTTTATTATTGGATCGGATTTTATTATTATTTGGAACGGGTTTGGTTTGAGAAGACATTTGGTTAATTAAGTTTCGGGTTTGGTCCATGTATTGACACCGGGCTACTTAAAATCCCTACACACCTCATAATAATTATTATTATTACTACTAAAAGGATTTTTTTTTTTTTTTTTTTTTTTTTTTTTTGAGGAAATTACACAATATCGTCCTTGTGGTTGGCTGGATTGAAACAGAAGCAAACAAACCATCCCCAACAACTCACCAACACTCTCTCTCTCTTCTTTTACAACACCACCATCGCCACCCTTAAACCACCATAACGCCGCCACCGCTCCTCCCCTAAATAAACCAACACCACCATCTTCACCATCTTTTCGCGATCTATCTTTTGGTACTAACCACGCGCGATTTGGACCACTTTAACACCCGTACGAATTTATTACCACCACTTTAACACCACCATTTTTGTTTAATCTTGTTGGGTTTTTAAAGAAATCAAGTTTGGAGTCGATTTTGAAGGTGAGTGGCCACGAATCTCACTCGTGTGCCTCGATTCGTGATTTAATCCGTGTCCACACGGGTTGTTTTTGTTGGGTTTCGAATTATAAGTGATGGGAAATGATAGTTTTGTCATTAAAATCCGTTTGGTATCTTGGGTGTAGATGTTGGAATCGAGTGGTGCTCGATTTGCTATATGGGTCGTGTTTGGTTGTGGGTTTTGGCTCGAATGGAGCTTGGCCGAGACATTTGGTCTCGGTGAGACCCCTTTTGTTGGCTCGTTGGGAGTCCAAGAGGACTCATGGTCCGATGTTATTGATATTTGGTTGTATTTGGTTAGCCGTTTTGATGTTGGGATTGTCTTGGGTTGCCGCGACCTCATATGGTCTGCTTGGCAGTTTTGGTACTGCTCGTTGAGCCTATGTCATGGCCTAGTGGCCTTAGTTTCGAGCCCTTGTGACTCACGGTTCTAGCCGAGACCCAAGTGGGTCGTTTGGCTTGGGTTTGGCGTGGTAAACCAAACCATATAAGATGTTCTTGGATGTTTTTCTTTTTGTTGTTTTTATTATGGTTATTATTATTATTGTTGTGGCATTATTTTTGGACCGAAGCTTTTGGATGGGTCGAGACACTTTGTGGTCTCGACATGGTATACTTGTGATTTGGATTATGGAGTTGTGTTGACGAATGTGGATTTGGGGACCGATTGTGAGACGGTCAATTAGATGACGGAGATAGGTTAGTTGGGTGCCGTAGTCGGACCCTCATGTTGTAGCACGTGGATATGGGATTGTTTGGACGGAGTGATATATTTATATTGTGACTTGGTTGTTTTATTTTTGGACTTGGACTATGAGCCGAGAGTGATGACTCGGACATGTGACCAAATTCTTATGACTCGATAAATATTAAAAATCAAACGCTTATAATAAAACTCGTAATAATATTATTAGTAATATAATCGTTTATATAAGTATATAGACGTGATAAACGTATATATATTATTATAAATGCGTATATTAATAATAAAACGATCACGAGTGAACGTTATAATAATATAACGATAATTATTGTACTATGCGAATAGTGCAATAAATGTCGGAGTATTATTATAAGTAATAACTAGAAATAATGTCGAAA
Organism: Artemisia argyi; assembly: GCA_030686995.1. Classification (NCBI taxonomy): domain Eukaryota; kingdom Viridiplantae; phylum Streptophyta; class Magnoliopsida; order Asterales; family Asteraceae; genus Artemisia; species Artemisia argyi. Next base: position 188,041,569 of record CM060688.1, on the reverse strand, counting down.
ACTAATAAGTCGGGTAAGTAATAAATAAAAACATGATGACTTTTTGTAAATTTAGAAAGACTTATCGAGTTATACGAGTTGTGGTTACTTAAGTCCAAGTGGGCTTTATTATGTGACTTTTGTGTTGTCACGGATATATGATGATTAATATAACCATTTTCTATAACTACGCAACTTATTTAATCGACGGATTAAATCGAGTTTATTTAGCTATATAAAATGAGTATATTAATGGGTATCGTATCCTACGACGCCCATAGGTTGTGGTACATGTATTAGGATAATAAATTACTATACATCTCGTGGAAATTGGCTAAATTGACGAATTTGGCAAATTGGACGATATATATAGGGAATTTATTTGACTACGATATTTACCATATAGTATTCTTTGTGCTATGTGATTTAGGTTGGGTATAATCTTGGAGCGATGTATTACGTAAATAAATGTGGGGGATTATCAAATCGACGGATTTGATAAACTTCGATGATTTATTAAAATAATATATCGGGCTAATATTAGACCTATAGATTTGTTTATTATTTCGTTCGTTGTGGCTTTTTGGTTTGAGTTGTGTCGACCCTCCACCCATATGGATACCAAAAGTCGAATTTCAAGTTTAAATGAAGTTAATTCGAGAAATGGATTTTCAGAAAGTAAAATGGAATACGTTCGGGTTTGGGAATATTCGATTTTGAGGAAATGATTTCTGAACGAGTTGATAATGTTAGGTCGTGCCGAGTCCGTAGTTGCCGTCTTTTGAGTTACTATACATCTTATCTCTACCGATTTCTTATTGTTGATTTCTGGACTTGAGGTGAGTCATAGCACCACTTTTTACTCTTGAACTATGTTTTCAATACTTGGGGTGAGAAACGTGCAAATTATTTTATGTGGACTATTATCGCTTTTATACTCTTTCTAAACTTGCTATGCGTATGGACTAGGATCTATTGTCAGCTTTAGTCACACCTTTTGTGTGTACTATTCAAGGTTGGCTTATTTGGTTATTGGTGGATTGTCAGCTTTAGTCACATATATGTTGTGTGTACTATTCAAGGTTGGCTTATTTGGTTATTGATGGATTGTCAGCTTTAGTCACATATATGTTGTGTGTACTATTCAAGGTTGGCTTATTTGGTTATTGGTGGATTGTCAGCTTTAGTCACATATTTGTTGTATGTACTATTCAAGGTTGGCTTATTTGGACTGTCAGCTTTAGTCACATAGTTTCGTGAGTACTATTCAAGGTTGACTTATTTAGATACTATAGTGTGCACCTATAGGTTATTAATACTTCGGAGGTTATCCGAGTATTTATGATATTGCGGGGGTTACCCGAATATCTATGTTAGAACGGAGGGTATCCGTATGTTATGTTGGAGCGGAGGGTATCCGCAGGCTTTTAGCCAATCCTTAGTCTAGCTAGCAAGCGTTTTGCGTATATGTCCACTATATTGTTAGATTAATTTAAACCTATGATCTCACCAGCGAAAGCTGACTTTTAGCACGTTTTCTCAGGAAATTAAGTGATGCTCTATGGATGCTTGGATTGGAGGCTCGGCTAAGGCACCTGGTTTATGGATCTATTTTTCTAAAACTCTGATATTTAATTGTGGACCTACGTTTATTTCTTTTGGGCCTGACTCTGAATGATGTTGGGATAAATGTAAACTTTAAAACCCCGTTTTGGTTGTGTTTTTCTTATGTTTACTTTATCTCGTTCTTTTATGTCTTGTGTTGGATACCAATCCCCGTAGCACCCCGAAAGCTTGTTGAGTCTTCCGCTGTACCAAATTTTGGGGGTGTTACAGATTGGTATCAGAGCCAAGGTTATAGAGAACTAGGTAAATAGACACCTAAACTATAACCGATTTTTATGGAAAACGATCCTCGACCATTGCCCGCCAGCCCGCCAAGCCGAAGCATCATTGTTATTATTGAGGTATTATGAGATAATGATTTGGAATGAGATTATTGAGATGATTATAGATTTGGGATTTCTTGAGATGATTTGAGGATTTGAGGTTTATTGAGTTAGTGATATGATGGCGTTTTGAGAAATTATATGCGTTTTGAGGAATTATATGGCTTAATTGCTTTACGAATAATTTTAGTAATGCGGTATTTTAAATATTTCTTGATATATACGATTGGGAATTATATGATGATTTTGATATGATATTTTGAGTTCGCGGTTTAGTTGTTTTGAAACACTTACACCTACCCTACGCCGTTGTCACAAATCATAGCCTCCTTTGCACGTGTTGTTATTAAGAATTGTTATTGCTAGTACGCGTCGCCCCCCGTAGATCACTATGGCCCTGATGACCCATACGTGATGGTCATGCGTTCAGCCACTACTTTATCGTCTCATTGACGCCCCAAGTCACCAATTTTATCGCCTCGTGGTTCACCTGCTCAGAGATGACGATTGATGGAGTACCCCTCCGACGAGGAGTATGAGGAGAAGTACGAGGGTGAGCAGAATGATGATCCTCAGGATGAGGAAGAGGATGATCCTCAGGAAAAGGAGATGCCTGATGATGATGGGTCGCTAGCACATTCGGCTCATTCTGCGAAGCCTGATTCCCCGATACATCTGTTAGAGCCGGTTTCACCTGATCATCCATTTTTGTTTGAGTTGCCACCTGGTAGTCCAGTTGAGTTGGATGCACCTTCTGAGGTTTCTGCTGAGCATGTAGATTTGGGTAAAATTGGTAGGATGTGGATTCGGATTACTGCACAGGGCGAGTGGATCTCGCGGATGTCTGACCGACTTGAGATGATTATTGCTGAGTTTATTGCTGAAATAAGAGTTGATTTGACTAATATCGTGGGAAGGACGACCGCGATTAGGAGAGGTATGATTGAGATACATGAGCAGATAGAGAGTCTGCAAAGAGGTTTCCTCACGGCTCGCGAGGCAGATCGCAAGCTGTGGCAGAGGAACACGGAGTTGGAGAAGGAGGCAGCAGACCTCAAGAGAGATAGAGATATATACAGTGTTGAGCTGGGATCGTCATGGAGAGATTTGGATGGTTTGAGATCGGAGTTGAATAGTCTACGCCAGCTTCATGGCTAGATCAATTTGAATTTGTGTTGTTGTTGTATTGCTGCCTAAGCCAGGGAGTGCTTGGTTAGGAGAGCTGTTTATTCTATCCCTTATTCGGATTGTATGTTCGTCTCGTATGGAACGATTAGTATTTATTATGTCTTTTGGTGTTTTGGAACGAAGTATCGATCGCTACTTGTATGGACGATGGTGATTTCGTATGATATTCTACGGTTCTTGGCGTACATGGATAATTGTGTTTCAAATTGTGCGGTTGATATCGTGTTGGTATTATGTTGATCAATGGCTGTACGCCGAAACCCTGTTAGAGCTACCAGAACTGGTCCTGCAACGACTACCCCTGGTCGCCAAGGACGCCGTCCTACTCGAAATGTTGAAACCCCTACTTCTGACAACCTGGACGCTACCAACCGCAACAACAGGACTCAAAATGTTGATGTCCAGGGAGACAATGATCATGTTCCACTTAACACACCTACTGTGGATCAAGTAATGGTCAATCAACTTGTGGAGCAACGAGTTGCGGAGCTACTAGCTGAGTCAAATCATTCCAACAATTCTGTTGGAACATTTCCACATGTTCGTGCTAATGGACGTAACTACAAGGAGTTTAAAATTCGTGGACCCATTGAGTTTGGTGGAACCAAAGGAGTGGTCTACTTGGTCAGGTGGATAGAGAAGACGGAGTCAGTGTTTAATGTCAGTGGTTGTGCGGAGAATGCGAAGGTAAAGTTTGCTTCTCTTACCTTCAAGGATGAAGTTTTAACTTGGTGGAACAATTACCTAAATTCGGTTGGGAGTGATGTGGCTTATGCTACGACTTGGGAACAATTTAAGTCTTTGCTGATTCAGACTTACTGCCCAAGAAATGAGGTTAAGAAGCTGGAGATTGAGTTGGAATCACAAAGTGAAGGGTACTGATATGGCGACTTACAATTGTCGTTACCAGGAGTTGGCCTTGCTTTACCCCGATATGGTTAGAACTGAGACTCAAAAGATTGAGCGGTATACCGATGGGTTGCCTGTGGCTACAAGGAATGATGTGATTGCTGCTAGACCTGCAAACATCCATGAGGCCATTACAATCGCTCAACAATTAATGGATTCATTGGAATTGGAAGGAGCTGATAAGGATAAGAATGGAAAGAGAAAGAGAGACCATCACCCTTAGGGTAATGATCACCGAAACAAGCGACAAACTGTTGCTAAGGCTTAAGCTATTGGGAATGGAGATAAAAGGAACCAAAATGGTGATGCACCCAAGTGTGGTCGTTGCTACAAGAATCGTACATGACAATGTACTGTGATTTGTCGGAGTTGCTCAAGGAGAGGACATGTAGCTAGGGATTGTAGAGCACGACTCCTTGCTATGGTTCAAGCTACTCCTGAAACTATGAGTAAGGCAAATGTTACTTGTTATGGATGTGGAAAGAAGGGACATTATAGGAATGAGTGTAGAGAATCGTGGAACCGAGGAAGTCAAGGATCGGGTGATAATGGGTACAATCATGGAAATCGTGGAGCGGGAGGAAATCGTGGACGTCATGACAATGGGGACCAACGTGTGGAAGCAAGAACTGCTCAAGGGAGAGTATATGCAATTGGGAACGAGAGAGGAGAAGATCCGAACGTCGTTACTAGTACGTTCCTTCTCAATAATCGTTATGCTTCCATACCATTTGATACTGGTGCCGATAAGAGCTTTGTGTCCACTAAGTTTGCACCCTTACTAGAGAAACCCCCGATGGCCTTAGGAATTAGTTATGATGTAGAGTTAGCTAATGGGAATATAGAGAGGATTAGGACTATCATTCGCAGTTGCACGTTAAACTTTCTGAATCGTCCTTTCAACGTAGATCATCTACCCGTCACGTTAGGAAGTTTTGATGTCATCATTGGTATGGATTGGTTGTCGAAGTATCGTGCTCATATACTTTACGATGAGAAGATCGTGCGAGTGCCTTACGGAAAGGAGACTCTAAATATACAAGGAGATCGAAAAGGTTCGAGGAGCCCATCCCGATTAGCGGTCATTTCTTGCACTAAGTTACCGAAACTAATGGAAAAAGGATGTTGCCTTTTTTTTTAGCTCAAATCTCTGAGAAAGGAGGGAAGTAGAAAAAGGAAAGGTGCATTGGAGATGTACCTATAGTTCGTGATTTTTCGGATATGTTTCCCGATGATTTGCCGGGAATTCCGCCTACTAGACAAGTGGAATTTCAAATCGAGATGATACCTGGTGCTGCACCTGTAGCACGAGCGCCTTATCGTCTTACACCTACTGAATTGGAAGAGTTGTCGAAACAACTAGCGGAGTTAGCCGAAAAGGAATTCATAAGACCAAGTTCTTCGCCGTGGGGAGCCCCGGCCTTATTTGTGAAGAAGAAGGATGGATCGTCTCGCATGTGTATTGATTATCGAGAGTAGAACAAGTTAACGGTGAAGAATAGATACCCGTTACCGAGGATCGACGATTTGTTCGATCAGCTTCAAAGATCGAGTGTATATTCGAAGATCGATTTGAGATCGGGATATCATCAGCTTCGAGTGCGCGAGGAAGATATTCCGAAAACGGCTTTCAGAACCCGTTAAGGGCATTACGAGTTTCAGGTGATGCCGTTTGGGTTGACTAATGCACCGGCGGTATTCATGGATCTCATGAATCGGGTGTGTAAGCCTTACTTAGATAAGTTTGTGATTGTGTTCATCGATGACATTCTGATCTATTCGAAGAGTGAGAAGTAGCATGAGGAGCATCTAAGACTTATCTTAGAATTGCTTAGGAAGGAGAAACTGTATGCTAAGTTTTCTAAATGTGAATTTTGAATTCCGACGGTACAATTTCTGGGTCTTGTGATTGATAGACAAGGAGTTCATGTAGATCCTGCTAAGATTGAAGCGATTAAAGATTGGGCTGCACCTACGACCCCAACATAAATTCGTCAATTTTTGGGATTAGCCGGTTATTACCGAAGATTCTTGAGCGATTTTCAAAGATAGCAAAACCGTTGACCAAATTGACTCAAAAGAGTGTTAAGTACGAATGGGGAGATAAAGAAGAGGAAGCATTTCAATTACTTAAGGAGATGTTGTGTAGTGCTCCTATCTTGGCGTTACCTGAAGGTAACGAGGATTTTGTCGTCTATTGTGACGCTTCACATAAAGGTTGGGAGCCGTGTTAATGCAACGAGAGAAAGTGATAGCTTATGCTTCCTGACAGCTCAAAAAGCATGAGAAAAACTACACCACCCATGATTTGGAGTTAGGTGCTGCGGTTTTCGCCTTGAGGATATGAAGACATTACTTGTATGGGACAAAGTGTGTTGTGTTCACTGACCACAAAAGTCTACAACACATTTTGAATCAAAAAGAGCTTAACATGAGACGGCGACGTTGGATTGAGTTGCTAAGCGATTACGATTGTGAAATTCGCTACCATCCCGGTAAAGCAAACGTTGTTGCTGATGCTCTTAGTCGAAAGGAGAGAATACCACCGTTACGAGTTAAGTCATTAGGAATGACTATCGTATCGCCATTACCGTCTCAAATATTAGAAGCTCAAATGGAAGCGTTGAAAGCAGAAAATCGACCTGCTGAGAACATATTTGGGATGGCAGGAAAATGAGAAGGGATTTGTTAAGCGTTCGGATGGAGTATTATGTTTTGGAGAGCGAAGTTGGGTACCATTGTATGGAGGAATTCGAGAGTTGATTATGCATGAGTCGCATAAGTCAAGATACTCTATCCATCCTGGGTCTGATAAGATGTACCAGGATTTGAAAAAGTTATATTGGTGGCCAAATATGAAGGCAGATATAGCGTTGTACGTTAGTAAGTGTTTGACTTGCTCTAAGGTTAAGGCAGAACATCAAAGACCGTCAAGATTATTGACGCAGCCAAAACTCCCAGTTTGGGAAATAGGAGCGGATTACAATGGACTTTATTACCAAATTACCTAAGACAGCTAGCGGTTGTGACGCTACCTGGGTAATTGTGGATCGGTTGACTAAGTCTGCTCATTTCCTGGCGATTAGTGAAGATGATAGTGTAGACAAACTTGCGAGGTTGTATGTGAAGGAGATAGTTTCTCGTCATGGAGTTCCGATATCGATTATTTCTGATCGCGACAGCCGCTGTACGTCAGCATTGTGGCGATCACTTCAAACCACTTTGGGGACGAGACTTGATATGAGTACTGCATATCACCCCCAAACCGATGGTCAAAGTGAGAGAACTATTCAGACTTTGGAGGATATGCTTCGCGCATGCATCACAGACTTTGGTAAAGGCTGGGAGAAATATCTACCCCTTGCGGAGTTCTCCTACAATAATAGCTACCACACAAGTCTTAAGGCTGCACCATTCGAAGCTTTGTATGGTCGAAAATGCCGTTCACCTATTGGTTGGGCAGAAGTTGGAGATAGCCAACTCACAGGCCCTGAGCTTATCTTGGAAACTACGGAGAAAGTAACGCAGATTCGAGATCGACTGCAAGCAGCTAGAGATAGGCAGAAAAGCTACGCCAATCAGAGGCGTAAACCCCTAGAATTCCAAGTTGGAGACAGAGTGATGTTGAAGGTCTCGCCTTGGAAGGGTGTGATACGTTTTGGGAAACGTGGGAAACTTAATCCCCGATACATTGGACCATTTCTTATTTTTGAAAGGATTGGGCCCGTAGCGTATCGTTTGGAATTACCTATGGAACTGAGTAAAGTTCATGATGTGTTTCATGATTAGCAAATTGAAGAAGTGTCTTTCGGATGAAACGCCGGTTATACCAATTAAGGATAATCGTGTGGATGAGAGTTTGAATTTTGTGGAAGAGTCGATTGAGATAATGGATAGGGAGATCAAACGACTCAAGAGGAGTCGTATTCCGCTCATCAAAGTTCGTTGGAATTCGCGGCACGGACCGGAATTCACGTGGGAACGTGAGGATGAGTTTCGAAAGAGATATCCGAAGCTTTTCACTTCGTAGATGGGTTATTTCGAGAGAAACCCGGGACGGGTTCCTTCTGAGGCTGGGAGGATGTGACAACTGGCAAAATAGGGAGCCGTTTTATAAAACCCGCATTACATAAAAAATTATAATTTGGAATTTTTGAAAGTTTATTTTGACGAGTTATCTTACAAACGTTGGTACGTGATTTTTAATCGTACGATATTTATGAGATTTGGATATTTATTTATGGTTTGATTTGATTCGGTCGTGATGATTTATTTTGAGATCGTTACTTTGGCACTACATTGACTCCGGCACTAGGAAAACCTAACAATTTTAATTTTATTATTGGATCGGATTTTATTATTATTTGGAACGGGTTTGGTTTGAGAAGACATTTGGTTAATTAAGTTTCGGGTTTGGTCCGTGTATTGACACCGGGCTACTTAAAATCCCTACACACCTCATAATAATTATTATTATTACTACTAAAAGGATTTTTTTTTTGAGGAAATTACACAATATCGTCCTTGTGGTTGGCTGGATTGGAACAGAAGCAAACAAACCATCCCCAACAACTCACCAACACTCTCTCTCTCTTCTTTTACAACACCACCATCGCCACCCTTAAACCACCATAACGCCGCCACCGCTCCTCCCCTAAATAAACCAACACCACCATCTTCACCATCTTTTCGCGATCTATCTTTTGGTACTAACCACGCGCGATTTGGACCACTTTAACACCCGTACGAATTTATTACCACCGCTTTAACACCACCATTTTTGTTTAATCTTGTTGGGTTTTTAAAGAAATCAAGTTTGGAGTCGATTTTGAAGGTGAGTGGCCACGAATCTCACTCGTGTGCCTCGATTCGTGATTTAATCCGTGTCCACACGGGTTGTTTTTGTTGGGTTTCGAATTATAAGTGATGGGAAATATAACACCCCCATTTTAGGATCGCAGCGGAAAGGGACATGGGGTGCTATACATCGATCACATTGTACAAATATAGTAAACAACTTTAAAACAAAGTCGTTTTAATAAAAGTTCATACTTCACATTCGATAATATATCAGAGTTAACAAAGGTCCCAAAAGGTTTTACATAATACAAAGTTACATAAGTTTTTAAGTTTGAACATTATCGAATGAAAATATTTTTATTTAAACATGGGCCATCAAGAAGATATCCATTCTTTGCACCGCCCATCCAAGCAGAAGTCACTTACGGACCTGAGATAAACATGCTAAAAAGTCAACATAAAGTTGAGTGAAATCATAGAGTTTAATAAGTAAGCAGTTGAATACAAGCATTAATTATCGGGCGACAAGTATTGCAATTACATGTCGGTTTATTTGATTATAGTATTGAGTTCATGTAACCGAACCTTGACGATTTTTTTTAATAATGCCCCGGAAAGGTAAATTTTGCCGTTTACCACAATTCTAACTATTATGTGTCCGTATCCCGAACAAGGCCCGCCAAGCCTAATATGCATATCCATAATACTAGCGTTTACTACTCGAGTAATTAACGGTTCATGAGGGGACTTAATTGGCAAAATGCATTCAATATCTATGATCATATGATCGGGTCCAGCATACCAAAAACTACTTGTATTCAGTTTGTAAAAATTAGCATGTATCCCCCTCGCGAGGTTTATAAAACATTTAAGTAAGTAAAGGCGAGGCTATGAACTCACCTTAAAGCAAGGAAAATAGCAATGAACAAGCGAACGAAGGAATAGCCACAAAGGCTCTACGATGAACCTAATTAATATACGTTGTCTTAGTTTATGAAAATAGATATCGATGTACTTTTGATTATACAAATTATGATCTTGCTTAAGCTTGGTACAATACTCCTAGATACATAAAAAGGTTTTAGTTACTTACTTACAATTTATCCAAAAGTATGACTTGTAAGTTATATAAGTATGAAACTTATATTTACCCTAGGTTCAATTATGATGTAAAGGTTCAAATTAACTCTAAGGTTCAAATTAGTCCATGGGTCAAATTTTTGGTCAAAAAGGTCACATTAGACCTAAGGGTTCAAAATATACTAGGTGGTTCAAAATTGTTTTAAAAGGTCCAATCCTTAAAGTGTATAACACTTTTATACTTTTTATAACTAGTGCTGATGGAATTTTTATAACTTGTCTAGGTTTAGAAAAATCGCCATTTGCAAACCGTAAGTCCTCAAGTCTCGTTCTTTATATCCCCGGAAAGGTCTATTTCTGTACTAACGAGATTTATTGGTCCCACTTAGCTAAAAATTACATAACCTTAGTAAAACAGTCCATTTACCCAAACTATCAATCCATTCAGCTTTCAAATTTTCAATGGTCTCACGAAAAGTGCGATATCTAGAGTTTTACTAACCCGATTTATTCCCCGTTTTCGGCCACGTTTAAGTTAAGATGTCCTCTACAACTTTTATTCTTTGAGTAACAGAGGGTTTAATACAAAAAAAATGACTTTTTCACGTTTCAAAACTGTTACTCAGATTAGTACATGTTTCACCAAAACATTTTTAATTTAATCATCGTAAGGAGTTATTCGACGAAACACCCGTCAAAATGACCACAAGACATGGGGCTACAACTACATATTTTTAGTTTATGTCCATTATCTACTGATTTGATCAGTTTAATACTTTTATACACGGATCTAAAAAAAAACAGTTTCAAGTTTAGCCTACCTATGGTTTTAAGGTTTTCTAACTTAGTACCAAGCTTAACTAAGCATTATAACTTATATAATGTTCAAATACATCAAGATAGTGAATAAATGAAAGTATAAAAATATGAAAAATATAACTTGAAGCTTACAAGTGAAATGATGAGGTTTAAGGTAACAAGGTGCCTAATACTCCCTAGTTTTTATTTCAAAACTAGCAAAAGAAGTAAACTAGGTTTTATTAGCTTGAATAAAATCTTGATCCACCTCCTTATGGTTGTTCTTGTGCCGTCCACCCCCAAGAGCAAGAAAGAAAAAGAAAAGCTAGTTGATTGGAATGAGTTAGCTACTAGTATTTGTCTATTATAATTGTTAGACAACAAGTACACTTAATTAAATGAGATAGGAAGTTTTTCAATATTGTAAGAGAATTGGAATGGGGGGGGGGGGGGGGGGGGGGGCGTGGGTTTTAGTGTGTGTGTAAGAGTTAGTAATAGTTAGTTGACTTTAGGTAGTATTTTAGGTAGTTTAGGATAGATTTTATTAGTTTTTAGGGTATACCGGGTACCGAGTTTACTAGAAATAAAATTTAACGGTACTAAATAAAGTGTAAAACTTGTGAAAATATTAAAACTAGTTTTCATGATGAATTTTTGAAATATAGATGAGTGATGAGATTATCGGAGGATTTATTTGAGGTTAAAACGTGAAATACGAATTTTAAACCGCGCGATAAAAATAAAATGAGTAAAAATGAAAAGTGGAAGTAAAAATGAAATAAAATGGATAGTGAATTTAAAATAGGATTGAAATAAAACAATGGTGCATAGAAAATGTAGACTGAGCATAGTCTAGTCGCGATAGAATTTATTTAAACGTACGCGGATATCCTCCGACTACGTAAATAAATTAAAATATATTATTTAAATAATAAACCATTAAAATAATTGATATGAAATTTTTAGAAATGTCACATCACGTACCCCTTAAGAAAGCGACGTCCCGGCGCTCAGCTCGCATTAACTCCAGACGGTTCATTCGTGAAAAGATGAGGATACTTTCTCTTGATCTGGTCTTCGCGTTCCCATGTGAACTCAGGTCCTCGTCGGGTGTTCCAACGAACCTTAACAATGGGGATGCGACTTTGCTTGAGTTGTTTCACTTCACGATCCATGATCTCTATTGGTTCTTCTATGAAGTGCAGCTTGTCATCGATTCGAAGTTCTTCTAATGGAATGATAAGACTCTCATCCGACAAACACTTTTTGAGATTAGAAACGTGAAAAGTGTTGTGAATGCCTCGAAGTTCTTCTGGTAGTTCCAACTTGTACGCCACTGGACCAACCCTAGCCAGGATCTTGAATGGTCCGATGTATCGTGGACTTAGCTTTCCACGTTTACCAAAACGAATTACACCCTTCCATGGCGAAACCTTGAGCATAACTCTATCACCTACATTAAACTCCAAAGGTCGGCGTCTAATATCGGCATAGCTTTTCTGACGACTACGAGCAGTTAACAAACGGTTCTTGATTTGGACAATCTTCTCCGTTGTTTCACGAATCATTTCTGGCCCTGTGAGTTGACTATCCCCAACCTCACTCCAGCAAACTGGTGATCTACATTTTCGCCCATAAAGAGCTTCGAACGGTGCCGTCTTGATGCTTGCGTGATAACTATTGTTGTAGGAGAATTCGACTAATGGTAAATGTCGATCCCAACTACTTCCAAAGTCGATCACACACGCCCTTAGCATGTCTTCTAGAGTCTGTATTGTTCTCTCACTTTGACCATCCGTCTGTGGGTGATACGCCGTACTCATATCCAGATTTGTATCTAAGGCCTTCTGGAGTGACTTCCAGAATCCCGATGTAAATCGGCTATCTCTGTCGGATATGATAGAAATAGGCACGCCATGTCTACAAACAATCTCTTTTAAGTACAGTTGAGCAAGTTTCTCCAACTTGTCAGTTTCTTTTATTGGTAGGAAATGAGCAGATTTGGTCAAACGATCCACAATGACCCAAATTGCATCATACCCACTTGGAGTTCTAGGGAGCTTAGTGATGAAATCCATGGCGATTCTTTCCCATTTCCAAATAGGAATCTCAGGTTGTTGAAGAAATCCGGCTGGCTTTTGATGTTCTGCTTTAACCTTCGCACACGTTAGACACTTGCCAACATAGGTGGCAATCTCAGCCTTCATATTCGGCCACCAATACAATTGCTTTATATCATGGTACATCTTATCTGATCCCGGATGGATAGAGTATTTGGATTTATGAGATTCGTGCATGATTAAGTCTCTCAAACCTCCAAACAGCGGTACCCAAACACGTTTATCAAAATATCTGGTTCCGTCAGGGCGAGTCTCAAATATTGGTTTGATCCCCCTCCCTAGATTTTCGGCTTTCACATTTTCTTCTTTCATTGCTTCCTCTTGAGCCTCGATAATTTGTTCCGGTAACTTGGGGAGAATCGTGGTTGTCATAACTAACGATCTGACCCGCAATGGTTTTTCTCTTTCTTTTCGGCTTAAGGCATCAGCCACCACATTGGCTTTTCCAGGGTGATAACGGATGTCGCAATCATAGTCGCTTAGGAGTTCAATCCATCTACGTTGTCTCATATTAAGCTCTTTTTGGTCAAGGATGTATTGAAGACTTTTGTGGTCGGTATACACCGTGCACTTCGTACCGTACAAGTAGTGTCTCCATAATCTAAGAGCAAAAACCACCGCACCCAATTCTAAATCATGGGTCATATAGTTTTCTTCATGTTTTCTCAATTGTCTAGAAGCATATGCTATGACCTTTTGTCGTTGCATTAATACGGCCCCAAAACCTTTGATCGACGCGTCACAATAGACTACAAAATCTTCTGCCCCATCCGGTAGTGCTAAGATAGGCGCGCTACAAAGTTTTTGTTTCAGTATTTGGAAAGCCTCGTCTTCATCTTTACCCCATACATACTTCTTATTCTTCTCGGTCAACTTGGTAAGAGGTTTGGCTATTAAAGAAAAACCTTCGATAAATCTTCGATAATAACCAGCAAGTCCTAAGAATTGCCTTACTTCTGTTGGTGTTGTTGGCGGAGCCCAATTCTGGATGGCTTCAATCTTCGATGGATCTACATGAACACCTTTACTATTGATTACATGGCCGAGAAATTGTACGGATTCTAGCCAAAATTCACATTTCGCGAACTTGGCATACAATTGCTCTTTCTTGAGTAACTCCAAAACAATCTTCAAGTGTTCCTCATGTTCCTCTTTATTCTTGGAGTAAATCAAAATGTCATCAATAAACACAATTACAAACTTGTCGAGGTATGGCTTGCATACTCGATTCATCAAATCCATGAATATTGCAGGTGCATTGGTCAACCCAAACGGCATCACTTGAAACTCGTAATGACCATAACGAGTTCTAAATGCAGTAATTGGAGTGTCTTCTTCTCGGATACGGAGTTGATGGTAACCTGATCGTAGGTCAATCTTGGAATACACACTTGAGCCTTGAAGTTGGTCAAACAAATCGTCAATTCTTAGAAGTGGATAACGATTTTTGATCGTCAACTTGTTAAGCTCACGGTAATCGATACACATACGAAAGGATCCGTCTTTCTTTTTCACAAACAGCACCGGAGCACCCCAAGGCGACGAACTCGGCCGAATAAATCCTTTCTCCGACAGTTCTTGTAGTTGCTCCGATAGTTCCTTCATTTCTGATGGTGCCAACCGATAAGGTGCACGTGCTACAGGTGCAGCACCAGGCACTAAATCAATCCGGAACTCTACTTGTCGAGGTGGTGGAAGCCCCGGTAATTCTTCGGGAAACACTTCCGGAAAATCACGGACAATGGGCACATCTTCTAATCGTCTTTCAACTGATTCTTTCTCTGTCACTTGTGCCAAATATATCTGGCACCCTTGCTCAATGTACCTTTGGGCTTTAATACGAGATATGATTCTTAATTGGGAAGCGTCTCTATCGCCTTTGATTGTTAATACTTTGTTGTTGTGTGGAACACGAACAATCTTTTCACTACAAATAATAACCGCCTTTCGATCGGATAACCAGTCCATTCCAATAATGACATCAAAAGTCCCAAGTTCAATTGGCATGAGGTCAATACTAAATGGGTGGTTCGCTAGATTTATGGTACAATTCCTTAAAATAGTGTTGGTACTAACCAATTTCCCATCGGCTAATTCTACTTCATAATTATAGTTTAACTTAATCGGGTTAATATTTATCAATGCACTAAAACTAGTGGACACAAAGCTCTTGTCTGAACCCGAATCAAATAAAACTTTAGCATAACGATTATCAAGTAGAAACGTACCCGTCACGACATTCGGGCCTCGTTGCTCCCCCATCACATACGCTCGACCACGAGCATCCCCAGTCTGATCACTTTTCTTATTCGGGCATTTGTTGCTGTAGTGCCCTTTTTCCCCACAACCATAGCAAGTTATGATCGGCTGTGTATTAGCACCAGTAGCCTTAACCTTACAGCTTATTGCCGCATGACCCTTCTTTCCACATTTGGTACATATCGCAGTACAGTGGCCAGCGTGATGCTTCTTGCAGCGATCACAGTAAGGACGGGAACCAGCATATCCACCTCTCTCGTTTGGGGCATCAGTCATTGCCCTAACATTCTCTTGTCTTCTATTCTGCTGATGATGATGGTCATTGTTGCGGCCCTGGTTGTTGTTGTTGTTATACCCTTTCTTTTCATCATCCCATTTTCTTTTGTTCTGTTGGTTGTTGTTATTGTTGTTAGCATTTTGAATTGTTCCATACTCCACCACTTGAGCCATAAGTTTTTGAGTCATACGAATAGCCGTATCTAGAGTTTGTGGATTAGAGGATGTCACATTTCCTTTGATGCTTCGCGGAAGACCCTTAATAAAAGCTTCCATTTCCTTTTCGAAATCCGGAACCATACTAGGACACAAGACTTTTAGCTCTTGAAACCTTCGAATATAAGTTTCGATATCATAACCTTTCACTTTAAGATCATAAAACTCATTTTCAAGCAACCTTATTTCACTACGGGGACAGAACTTATCGATCGCCATTTTCTTGAAGTCAATCCATGTGGTTTCATAGGCTTTTTCTATCCCGATAGGCTGAGCATACGAATTCCACCATGACTTAGCATAATCTAACATAGTACCCACGGCGTACTTGACCTTGCAGTTCTCTGAGCAGTCACTGAGTATGAATGTGTCTTCAATACTTTCAAACCAGCGTGTCAATGCAACTGCCCCTTCATTTCCTTTAAATTTAGTTGGTCCACAACCCAGAAATTGTTTATAAGTGCAACCACGCACTACACCACCAACTGCAGCCCCAGCTGCTCCAGCACCGCCACCGGCAGCCCCAGCGGCTCCATTACCGCCACCTGAAGCCCCAGTGTCATTTTCCCTTGTAGCACGATCCTCGGCTATAGCCTGGGCTATACTGTCAGCGACTAGCTTTCGAATAGCTGCATCAGACATTTTCTTCGGTGGCATGATTCTATCATAACACAAGGAAATCTTGAATGAGTAATCATACATTGATATAAATATATTCATACATGAATAAATTGAATATGAAAAATATCATAACAATATAGGGTAGAATTTGAGGAATATAACTTCATCATTCATTACAAAAGATCAATACATTGTTGGATTGTATTACAAAATTTGACGAAGTCATTACATTCGACGATACTAGTTACTAACTGATAGTAATTTACAAAGTAGAAGTACAACAACGAAATACAACAAGAGAACAACAAAGTACATAAACTACTGAGGGTCGCGGGGTGATTCATCTGGCTTGGGCGGTGGGGTCTCTCCATACACTGCTAATACATCTGTGGCCACATAAGACCTCTCCTCATCATACCCCAATCGCATTATCTCTCCCCAGCGAGCGTAAGCCCAACACCTCAACTCATAAAGATCCCTCTCAAGGCGCTCATTCTTCATACGGTCAAATGTGCGGGACAACCTAACATCTCCTAACTCATGCTTCAACTTCTTGTTTTCAGCCCTTACACCCACATCATCTAACTCTCGAACATGTTTACCCAATACATTCACCTCGCGCTTATTCTCATCTTGTTGGTGCTCTACCACACCCAAATCAAAATCTAGTAAATCCATACGCTTATGCACAAGCTTATCCCTAGATAAAGAACATTCCCCTTCCGTTTCTCTCACCATCATTTGCCTTTCTAACACCATAACCTTTCCATAAAGAGAGTCTATAATTCTCCTCATGGTCCCGGGTACTAGATCCTCAAGCTCATAAGTGATAGGAGCCGCTGAAGATGATCCACCCCTCTCATGGATACTACGAGGAAATCTACGTCCTGTAAGTGGCACCTGTGTAATAGTACCTACAGTAGCAACTTCTTCGGGTTTAGGCTCAGAATCGGAAGAAGTGTCCGGTGAAGAGGGTGGATAAGGTGAACCCGGTGCAGCATAAGGATAGATTAGTTCGGGTTCATTCATCTCTTCGTCGGAACTTACATCTTGAAGTATCACTATATCATCTTCATCATCTTCAAATGGCTCTTCTTCTTCTTCATCTTGGTTTTCTTCATCAATGTTTGGATGAATGTGATTCGGTAGTGGAGGTAGATGTTGAGCCTGTGCAAGCTCAGGTTGAGCGGGCTCGACCTCTTGGATGTCTACCTCGTGATCAGGAGGAAGTAAATGTGCCATGACAAATCTGAAAATCATATATACATATAATTAGAATAAGAATAAAAATATTATCACAAAAAAAATATTTTGTGTAAGTAAGTGAACAAATAGTGATGCTTTATAATTAAGCAAAATAATCAATAAACATTATATGTACAAATGATAACATTTGTTATGTGCATACGTATAGCAACGGCACAATAAAAGAGATATGTATAAATTCCCGGATGGAAGTTTATAACGCTCATAAATAGCATAAAATTTAACAAGTGCATAATGTGCATATAAAAGGAGTGATATTTTGCGGATTATCGAACAAGATAGGAAATAATTATAGTGCTTATAACTATTTTTAGAATAGCATGATTACGATATATATATATATACACGAGGGAGGAAATAGGAAGCTCGGGAGTAGGCGCGCATGGATATCGGACAAGATGATGGAAGCACATGTTTTAAAAAAAAAAATAATAAAATGTTTATGATTATAGTCTAGGTTTTTAGAACAAAAAGACCTAGTTCACTATAATTTGTGCTCTGGTACCAATCTATAACACCCCCATTTTAGGATCGCAGCGGAAAGGGACATGGGGTGCTATACATCGATCACATTGTACAAATATAGTAAACAACTTTAAAACAAAGTCGTTTTAATAAAAGTTCATACTTCACATTCGATAATATATCAGAGTTAACAAAGGTCCCAAAAGGTTTTACATAATACAAAGTTACATAAGTTTTTAAGTTTGAACATTATCGAATGAAAATATTTTTATTTAAACATGGGCCATCAAGAAGATATCCATTCTTTGCACCGCCCATCCAAGCAGAAGTCACTTACGGACCTGAGATAAACATGCTAAAAAGTCAACATAAAGTTGAGTGAAATCATAGAGTTTAATAAGTAAGCAGTTGAATACAAGCATTAATTATCGGGCGACAAGTATTGCAATTACATGTCGGTTTATTTGATTATAGTATTGAGTTCATGTAACCGAACCTTGACGATTTTTTTTAATAATGCCCCGGAAAGGTAAATTTTGCCGTTTACCACAATTCTAACTATTATGTGTCCGTATCCCGAACAAGGCCCGCCAAGCCTAATATGCATATCCATAATACTAGCGTTTACTACTCGAGTAATTAACGGTTCATGAGGGGACTTAATTGGCAAAATGCATTCAATATCTATGATCATATGATCGGGTCCAGCATACCAAAAACTACTTGTATTCAGTTTGTAAAAATTAGCATGTATCCCCCTCGCGAGGTTTATAAAACATTTAAGTAAGTAAAGGCGAGGCTATGAACTCACCTTAAAGCAAGGAAAATAGCAATGAACAAGCGAACGAAGGAATAGCCACAAAGGCTCTACGATGAACCTAATTAATATACGTTGTCTTAGTTTATGAAAATAGATATCGATGTACTTTTGATTATACAAATTATGATCTTGCTTAAGCTTGGTACAATACTCCTAGATACATAAAAAGGTTTTAGTTACTTACTTACAATTTATCCAAAAGTATGACTTGTAAGTTATATAAGTATGAAACTTATATTTACCCTAGGTTCAATTATGATGTAAAGGTTCAAATTAACTCTAAGGTTCAAATTAGTCCATGGGTCAAATTTTTGGTCAAAAAGGTCACATTAGACCTAAGGGTTCAAAATATACTAGGTGGTTCAAAATTGTTTTAAAAGGTCCAATCCTTAAAGTGTATAACACTTTTATACTTTTTATAACTAGTGCTGATGGAATTTTTATAACTTGTCTAGGTTTAGAAAAATCGCCATTTGCAAACCGTAAGTCCTCAAGTCTCGTTCTTTATATCCCCGGAAAGGTCTATTTCTGTACTAACGAGATTTATTGGTCCCACTTAGCTAAAAATTACATAACCTTAGTAAAACAGTCCATTTACCCAAACTATCAATCCATTCAGCTTTCAAATTTTCAATGGTCTCACGAAAAGTGCGATATCTAGAGTTTTACTAACCCGATTTATTCCCCGTTTTCGGCCACGTTTAAGTTAAGATGTCCTCTACAACTTTTATTCTTTGAGTAACAGAGGGTTTAATACAAAAAAAATGACTTTTTCACGTTTCAAAACTGTTACTCAGATTAGTACATGTTTCACCA
The DNA here is from genome assembly GCA_030686995.1 of Artemisia argyi. Classification (NCBI taxonomy): domain Eukaryota; kingdom Viridiplantae; phylum Streptophyta; class Magnoliopsida; order Asterales; family Asteraceae; genus Artemisia; species Artemisia argyi. Next base: position 188,022,007 of record CM060688.1, on the reverse strand, counting down.
AAACATTTTTAATTTAATCATCGTAAGGAGTTATTCGACGAAACACCCGTCAAAATGACCACAAGACATGGGGCTACAACTACATATTTTTAGTTTATGTCCATTATCTACTGATTTGATCAGTTTAATACTTTTATACACGGATCTAAAAAAAAACAGTTTCAAGTTTAGCCTACCTATGGTTTTAAGGTTTTCTAACTTAGTACCAAGCTTAACTAAGCATTATAACTTATATAATGTTCAAATACATCAAGATAGTGAATAAATGAAAGTATAAAAATATGAAAAATATAACTTGAAGCTTACAAGTGAAATGATGAGGTTTAAGGTAACAAGGTGCCTAATACTCCCTAGTTTTTATTTCAAAACTAGCAAAAGAAGTAAACTAGGTTTTATTAGCTTGAATAAAATCTTGATCCACCTCCTTATGGTTGTTCTTGTGCCGTCCACCCCCAAGAGCAAGAAAGAAAAAGAAAAGCTAGTTGATTGGAATGAGTTAGCTACTAGTATTTGTCTATTATAATTGTTAGACAACAAGTACACTTAATTAAATGAGATAGGAAGTTTTTCAATATTGTAAGAGAATTGGAATGGGGGGGGGGGGGCGTGGGTTTTAGTGTGTGTGTAAGAGTTAGTAATAGTTAGTTGACTTTAGGTAGTATTTTAGGTAGTTTAGGATAGATTTTATTAGTTTTTAGGGTATACCGGGTACCGAGTTTACTAGAAATAAAATTTAACGGTACTAAATAAAGTGTAAAACTTGTGAAAATATTAAAACTAGTTTTCATGATGAATTTTTGAAATATAGATGAGTGATGAGATTATCGGAGGATTTATTTGAGGTTAAAACGTGAAATACGAATTTTAAACCGCGCGATAAAAATAAAATGAGTAAAAATGAAAAGTGGAAGTAAAAATGAAATAAAATGGATAGTGAATTTAAAATAGGATTGAAATAAAACAATGGTGCATAGAAAATGTAGACTGAGCATAGTCTAGTCGCGATAGAATTTATTTAAACGTACGCGGATATCCTCCGACTACGTAAATAAATTAAAATATATTATTTAAATAATAAACCATTAAAATAATTGATATGAAATTTTTAGAAATGTCACAGGAAATGATAGTTTTGTCATTAAAATCCGTTTGGTATCTTGGGTGTAGATGTTGGAATCGAGTGGTGCTCGATTTGCTATATGGGTCGTGTTTGGTTGTGGGTTTTGGCTCGAATGGAGCTTGGCCGAGACATTTGGTCTCGGTGAGACCCCTTTTGTTGGCTCGTTGGGAGTCCAAGAGGACTCATGGTCCGATGTTATTGATATTTGGTTGTATTTGGTTAGCCGTTTTGATGTTGGGATTGTCTTGGGTTGCCGCGACCTCATATGGTCCGCTTGGCAGTTTTGGTACTGCTCGTTGAGCCTATGTCATGGCCTAGTGGCCTTAGTTTCGAGCCCTTGTGACTCACGGTTCTAGCCGAGACCCAAGTGGGTCGTTTGGCTCGGGTTTGGCGTGGTAAACCAAACCATATAAGATGTTCTTGGATGTTTTTCTTTTTGTTGTTTTTATTATGGTTATTATTATTATTGTTGTGGCATTATTTTTGGACCGAAGCTTTTGGATGGGTCGAGACACTTTGTGGTCTCGACATGGTATACTTGTGATTTGGATTATGGAGTTGTGTTGACGAATGTGGATTTGGGGACCGATTGTGAGACGGTCAATTAGATGACGGAGATAGGTTAGTTGGGTGCCGTAGTCGGACCCTCATGTTGTAGCACGTGGATATGGGATTGTTTGGACGGAGTGATATATTTATATTGTGACTTGGTTGTTTTATTTTTGGACTTGGACTATGAGCCGAGAGTGATGACTCGGACATGTGACCAAATTCTTATGACTCGATAAATATTAAAAATCAAACGCTTATAATAAAACTCGTAATAATATTATTAGTAATATAATCGTTTATATAAGTATATAGACGTGATAAACGTATATATATTATTATAAATGCGTATATTAATAATAAAACGATCACGAGTGAACGTTATAATAATATAACGATAATTATTGTACTATGCGAATAGTGCAATAAATGTCGGAGTATTATTATAAGTAATAACTAGAAATAATGTCGAAAACTAATAAGTCGGGTAAGTAATAAATAAAAACATGATGACTTTTTGTAAATTTAGAAAGACTTATCGAGTTATACGAGTTGTGGTTACTTAAGTCCAAGTGGGCTTTATTATGTGACTTTTGTGTTGTCACGGATATATGATGATTAATATAACCATTTTCTATAACTACGTAACTTATTTAATCGACGGGTTAAATCGAGTTTATTTAGCTATATAAAATGAGTATATTAATGGGCATCGTATCCTACGACGCCCATAGGTTGTGGTACGTGTATTAGGATAATAAATTACTATACATCTCGTGGAAATTGGCTAAATTGACGAATTTGGCAAATTGGACGATATATATAGGGAATTTATTTGACTACGATATTTACCATATAGTATTCTTTGTGCTATGTGATTTAGGTTGGGTATAATCTTGGAGCGATGTATTACGTAAATAAATGTGGGGGATTATCAAATCGACGGATTTGATAAACTTCGATGATCTTGGAGCGATGTATTACGTAAATAAATGTGGGGGATTATCAAATCGACGGATTTGATAAACTTCGATGATTTATTTAAATAATATATCGGGCTAATATTAGACCTATAGATTTGTTTATTATTTCGTTCGTTGTGGCTTTTTGGTTTGAGTTGTGTCGACCCTCCACCCATATGGATACCAAACGTCGAATTTCAAGTTTAAATGAAGTTAATTCGAGAAATGGATTTTCGGAAAGTAAAATGGAATACGTTCGGGTTTGGGAATATTCGATTTTGAGGAAATAATTTCTGAACGAGTTGATAATGTTAGGTCGTGCCGAGTCCGTAGTTGCCGTCTTTTGAGTTACTATACATCTTACCTCTACCGATTTCTTATTGTTGATTTCTGGACTTGAGGTGAGTCATAGCCCCACTTTTTACTCTTGAACTATGTTTTCAATACTTGGGGTGAGAAACGTGCAAATTATTTTATGTGGACTATTATCGCTTTTATACTCTTTCTAAACTTGCTATGCGTATGGACTAGGATCTATTGTCAGCTTTAGTCACACCTTTTGTGTGTACTATTCAAGGTTGGCTTATTTGGTTATTGGTGGATTGTCAGCTTTAGTCACATATATGTTGTGTGTACTATTCAAGGTTGGCTTATTTGGTTATTGATGGATTGTCAGCTTTAGTCACATATATGTTGTGTGTACTATTCAAGGTTGGCTTATTTGGTTATTGGTGGATTGTCAGCTTTAGTCACATATTTGTTGTGTGTACTATTCAAGGTTGGCTTATTTGGACTGTCAGCTTTAGTCACATAGTTTCGTGTGTACTATTCAAGGTTGACTTATTTAGATACTATAGTGTGCACCTATAGGTTATTAATACTTCGGAGGTTATCCGAGTATTTATGATATTGCGGGGGTTACCCGAATATCTATGTTAGAACGGAGGGTATCCGTGTGTTATGTTGGAGCGGAGGGTATCCGCAGGCTTTTAGCCAATCCTTAGTCTAGCTAGCAAGCGTTTTGCGTATATGTCCACTATATTGTTAGATTAATTTAAACCTATGATCTCACCAGCGAAAGCTGACTTTTAGCACGTTTTCTCAGGAAATTAAGTGATGCTCTATGGATGCTTGGATTGGAGGCTCGGCTAAGGCACCTGGTTTATGGATCTATTTTTCTAAAACTCTGATATTTAATTGTGGACCTACGTTTATTTCTTTTGGGCCTGACTCTGAATGATGTTGGGATAAATGTAAACTTTAAAACCCCGTTTTGGTTGTGTTTTTCTTATGTTTACTTTATCTCGTTCTTTTATGTCTTGTGTTGGATACCAATCCCCGTAGCACCCCGAAAGCTTGTTGAGTCTTCCGCTGTACCAAATTTTGGGGGTGTTACAGATACGAACCCAAAAAATTACAACTATCAGATATGAACTTTCAAATTTTGTTTCATTATCAGATACGAACTTTAAAAAAATACCACAATAACCTTCCAACTTTGAAATTTTTTTTCATTATCGTACGCAACGAGACGAGATTTTTACATTGATAAAACAAAATTTGAAAGTTCGTATCTGATTGTTGTAATTTTTTGGGTTCGTATCTGATAATGACACAAATGAAAAAGTTCGTTGCTATTATATGCCATTAACCCTTGTAAATATGGGATTACTGAAAGAATGGATAAAAATGGTGATAGTGACTGTTGAATACACAATTGATGTTGACAAGGATAAGAAACAGACCTATGAGAATACTCAAGAAAAAAATTCTGAAAATTCTTATGCTAGGATGGTTGGTGCAAATAGGACTGATTTGGATAAAAATCTTATCCTGATAGCTCCTAGTGTTAAGGATAATGGTGATGAAGTTGTTTTTGATGAAGAGTTAGTAGAAGAAGGAAGTAGGAAATGGCAAAACACTTTGTGTGGGCACTTTGCTGGTTATAGGATGAGTCCTGCTGAACTTAGGTATCACATCAGGAGAATGTGGGAGAGATTTGGCTTGTATGACATGTTTAGGAATGATAATGATGTTTGGTTCTTCAAGTTCAAGCATTAAGAGGACCTGACTAGTATAGTGGAACAGAGCCCATGGTCCTGGAAACTCATCTTAAAGTTGATAAAGTTGAGAAGATTGGTAACATGGTATTTGGAAATTGGAATTGGTGTTCAAATGCTCAGTTTAGCCCAAACAGCTGCAGAATCATCATTGGATGGAATACTAATCATATGAATTTAATGGCTCTACATATCACAAAGCAAGTTATACTTTGTGTTGTGGAATCAGTATCAAAAAAGATAAAAGTTCTATTGCAGTATCAAAAAACATAATGCCCCTTAACTCTGTAAGTGAGCTATTGATTGGCGATTGAATGGGTTAGAAACGAAATTAAAATCAACTTCGTTGACTAATCATTGAGTTTGTTAAAATGAGTTGTGCCAAGACTTATCCCAGATCACTAAAAATGTTGTTGACTTGCAATCCAAACATAAAGTGAGCCAAAACATATTTATGTTTTGTGCTATGTGATGCGTTTAATTTGACCTTCGTGTGCTGATTATAGTAAGTTTAACTTTAAGCTGTTAATTCATTACGTTAGTACATTTTACTATCGACGTTCAATTAAATGAATTTGAAGTTTTGGAATCTCGATTTTGCGTGTTAGTTTGCTGATCTCTGTTCACTTGCTTATTGCAGTAAGTTTAAGCTGTTAATACGTTACAAATTTTGATCTGTTTTGGTTAATGTATCGTCTTATCAATGTTAATACTGATAAATACAACGTATTTTGATCTTGATTTTATGATATGTCATGCGTTCTGCACTTCATTTGAATTTGTGTTTAAAAGTCACGCGTTCTGTGCTTTATTTGAATTTGACTCAATTTGATATTTGATACACCCTGTGTTGTGACCTAACTGTTCGATCGCAATTTATTGTATATTTAAGCTGTTAATTCTTTACATTTTGATTGAAGTTATGCGTTTTGTATTAACTGAGTCTACTGATCTGTGTCATTCACTCATTGCTGTAAGTTTAACATCTTAATTCTGATGAATTCGACCTCCATTTTGAGCTTTGCTTTAGTAATCTAAAATATCTCTTGCTATAGTTGATTTTCTGTTTATCAGGTTTGTTACTATTTGGAACGATTTTGATTAGTTACTTTATATTTTGTTTTCAATGAATTTGATATTGAATATACTTTTTTGTCACTTGCTGATTAATTAGTGTTCAATATGACCATTTCAATGAATTTGTGCGTTTTTTATTTGTTCATTTATTCACTGTTAATCAATTGAACTTGATTTACTGTCTATTAATTAGTTTTGCAACTAAACCCAATGGTTTAAATTGTTTAGACCAGACCATATATGAGCTTAAGTAAGCTATAGCTTTTCTTGACTCGTGGCTTTTGAAACCTTGGAACAATACCTCTACTTGTATAAGCTATACCACTGTAAAAAATGCTTAAAACTTAGGTATAGAAACGTAAACCTTTGCCAAAAAAGTGAGTAATGTAAAATCTTTTGTACAGAAAATGCAACAGCAAAGGTATGGGCTTAAGTAATACTCGTACATCAATACCTCTACTTGTATAATCTATACACTGCATAAGCTATATATCAGTAAGTTATTTTTCATATGTTATTTTTCTCCTTAAAAGGCAACAGTAAAGATACCAACAGGTAGCCAATGATACCAACTATTGGTCCACATTCCAAATGACATGTAGTCATTTATTTGCATACCAAACATTTGTCACATTTCTGATAAAGATGTTGATACAGTGGTTTGCAGGTGCCCTGCTCATTGTAATGGGTGTGTTCATACTCAGCAAGTCAAGTGTGGAAGAAAAAACAAACAATGACTAAATGCTTCACCGGCTTTTTGTTGGTTTTATAGACATTAAAATAATAGTTGTGTACTTGTGTGTTAGGATCGAACTCGAGATTACGGGATTGCACACAATACGTATGAAGAGTAAAAGAATAATTATTTATAAATGTTATATGTAATTATTAATAAACACAAAACTAGTAACGACCGTTAGTATTTAACGGAGAATGACTAACGACCGTTAGACGAAGATTAGAAAAGTAATACTTGTGATTAATTGGAAACAAGAGAAGGTTCCGGAATCCCTTGGGGGATGCTTAAACCGATCGGCCAAGGGGGTTTCCCCACCTCCTTTTTGCATTGAGCTCCAAGTAATCACTAGTATATAAACACCTCATGGGTTATTAGTTTTCTCATAAGTTGTACACACACATCTTGGTGTTTTTCTTCTCCTCTTCTTGTCTTAAATCGATCCATCAAACAATCCCTTAAGGGATTCGATTTTCTTATAGCTAAAAGGTTTTGTGTTTGATTTACTTGCATAAGCTTTTACTTGAATTAGTACGTGTGTACAAGAACGTGATTCAAACACACTATTGTTTGATTCTTGGATTGAATTACAAAAGAGGTAAGGGGTAATTCTTATAATCCACATAAACCCTAATTAGGGTTCTTGATTTGAAGATTGCATTTGATTCTTGTTCGGGCTAGAATCACAAATGTATGTTTACTTTTATATTTGATTAATTAATTACATATTATATGATCTTGTAATTGCTTCCGCTATGCTCACTTGATGTGTTTGATTTATTTTATATGATTGTCATGATATTATAATTCCAACAGTGGCATCTAGAGCCGTTATAATGTGTAATTAATTATTGAAACGCATAAAAATTGAATCTTGATTCGTTTAGTTACATGTTTTTAGGGTTTACTGATTCCTAACCCTAATGTTTTAATTGGGTCGATTAGACCTTTTAGGGTTTTAGGGTTTTGGTTTTGATTTTTAATATGATTAGAAACCCTAGGATGTCATGTGATTGGTTATGCGTTTTAGTAAACGATCTTGGTGCAATGTGTTAATTGTTAAGCATAATCCATGAAAAGTGCATGTTTGCATGGATTTAATTGTGTGATTATTTAAATTGTTTAAATTAATGGACATGTAAATTTATTAATAGATGTCGAATTGGGGAAGACTCCAATATTAAGTAATCAATTATGTGCTATGTGGTATTTGTTTAGTTTTGGCTTACGCAATCGATTTATCGATGTATGTGGCTCTTTTTCCTTTGAAGAAGAAAGCCTTAATTGAATAAATACATTATACACCTAGACTCGATTATTAATAGGACTATTGAATAAGATTTGCATGTGGCTACATGTTTTATACATATTTAATTGTTATGTTATGTATATGTTTATTTGGTTGTTTTATTTTTTTATTTTATATTACTTGTTTTTGTTTATTATTATGTTAGACATGTTTATAAACGAAAAGGGTAATTTTTGAATAGAAAAATAATACGGACTAAATAAATGGCGAAATTGTTTTGGTTTTAAGAGTTTAAATTTCAAAGGATTGGTTGATTGATGTTTTTGTACATAGTGTGCAAAAGGCGGACCGAAGGTTGCCATCCAATGTGCTTGTAGAGAGGGGTTATTAAAGACCATGCACCTACCGGTTCTCTACAACCGCTTGTGTGCCGACTCTAGACTTACCTATATCACTATATTACGACATTGTCATCTTAAGGGTGAATTCACCACAATTCCACAATGATTATCCGAAACACTAAGCCTTAGGGCTTATGCAAAAGTACGGTATAGTGGACGATAATTGTTGGTAATTCTTTAATTGGTGAACCCAATACCTCAATCAAAACTTTGCTATTTTACTCTTATTGAATTGGTAATAAAAATGTTTCATAAAACCAATGTTATGAAGTTGTATGCATGCTTCTTCATACATTATTTTGATCATGTCAAAATTAATACCCTTATAAAATTAAGTCAAATGCCATCTAATTAAGAACACTTAAAGTTGTAGTTTACATCATGTGAGAGCTTGGCTAGATTGCAATGGAGAGGTAAATTTCATAAATTCATTGCTAGCAGATCAACTGATGTGATGGATTTATGAGTTTGCAGTTTTTAAGTTAGACGACTTAAATTGAGTAGGAAGTGAGATCTTGGACTCAAGGCATTAAGATGGGGATTAAACATGCTTACAATACAAATGTTTTGTGATTGTAAATCCCATAAATCTAGGAATTGGACAAATGTTACGCCAATTATTGTACGACAAGTTACCTCATATTATACTTTCATTACTAGAAGATCAACTGATGTGATGAAACTATGTTTATGGAGGATCCTAGTTTTCAAGATAATTCTATGGATATGATTTCCTTGGGTATTTTATTTTCTTGAAAAATTGTATTATAAAAAATACTAATGTTTTGAACTTTCTTTATCTGTAGAAATGGCTCAAACTGATAACACCAACTTACGTTCTGCGTTCAAAACTTATTTTGAACGAGAAAAATTGACTGACTCAGAGAATTTCAATGATTGGTATCGTTCACTCAGGATTGTCTTGAGAGTGACTGGTCAAATTGAAATCTTGAAGATGCCTTGTCCTACAGAACCAACTGGCCTTGAAGCTACTGATGCTGCCAAGGCTGATTGGAAAATATTTTGTAAGGAACATATTGATGTGGCCGCAATGATGTTAGGGGCGATGTCACCTGCTCTTCAAAGATAGTTTGAAGAATACTTCCCCATGGACATGATTGATGAACTAAAGAAACTATATGAGAAACCATCAAATGTAGAGATTTACGATTTGATGGAGTCTCTACATGGTTGTAAGCAGGGTGATGGTGAACCTGTGAGTGCTCATGTGTTGAAAATGAAGAGTTTCATGGATCAACTACAAACACTTGGTAAACCCTATGACAATGATATGGCTGTGAACTTAATCAATAGATCCCTTAATAAGGAATTTAGTGGTTTTGTGAGGAACTTCAATATGCATTGCATGGGGAAGACAGTAAGTGAATTGCACGCACTGCTCATTGATTATGAAAAAGGTTTACCACAAAAGGCTCCTACACCCCAAGTACTAGCTATTCAAGGGGGTAGAATTAACAAGCCAAATGCGAACAAGAAGAAGGGTAAGGGTAAGGCTAAGGCTGATAAGAATAAGCAAGTTATGGCTTATCAACCTCCTCAACCTAAGAAGAACCCTTCTAAGAAGGATAATCCGAAGAAAGATCAAGGATGCCATTACTGCAAGGTGATGGGTCACTGGAAGAGGAATTGTCCTCTTTATCTCGATGATTTGCGAAATAACAAGGTTAAGAAGACTGGGCACATGGGCGCCAGTACTTCAGGTAACTTATTTATCATTGAATTATTTACTTTATCTCGTAAATTAAATTCCTGGGTATATGATACTGGATGTGGTATTAACATATGTAATACACTACAGGGGTTTAGAGTGGAAAGGAGACTATCTTATGGGGAGCAATTTCTGCATGTAGGCAGTGGAGCACAAGCAGTAGTTGAAGCCATAGGAGTGTTTAATTTAGTTTTACCTTCTGGTTTAGTACTGATTTTAAACAATTGTCATTATGCACCTACTATTGTTAGAGGTGTTGTTTCCTTTTCATGTTTGTTGGATATTGGTTTTACTCATACTATTGATGGCAATAAAATTTCTGTTTCTTTAAATGGTGTATTTTATTTTAATGCTGTTGCTGTGAATGGTGTGTTTGAAATCGATATGAATGATTGTATGTCCAACAATAATAATAATTCAATGTACAACATTAGTAAGAGAATGAAGTATGACTTGAATTCTTCTTACCTTTGGCATTGTAGACTTGACCATATAGGCAAGACTCGCATGCAAAAGCTGCAACAAGAAGGGCTTTTAAAAAATATCAATGATGAGTCATTTGATAAATGTGAGTCTTGTATTTCTGGGAAGATGACTAAGAAACCTTTTCATAGCAATATGGAAAGAGCTTCAGATCTACTTGGTTTGATACATACTGATGTGTGTGGACCACTTAGACATGTGTCAAGGAGAGGTGCTGTTTACTTCTTAACTTTTACAGATGATTTCAGCCGTTATGGTTATGTTTATTTACTTAAACATAAACATGAGGTGTTTGAAACATTTAAAGTTTTCGAAGCAGAAGTAGAGTTACAATTAGGAAAGAAGATTAAAGCTCTTCGTTCTGATCGAGGTGGTGAATACCTTAGTCAAGATTTTAAAGATTTCTTAACTGAGAATGGAATTGTCCAGAATCTCACATCTCCATATACTCTACAACAAAATGGTGTATCTGAGAGAAGGAATCGTACATTGTTGGACATGGTTTGATCAATGTATAATCTTACTAATCTTCCTTTGTCTTTTTGGGATTATGCTCTTGAATCAGCTGTTCGTATTTTGAATATGGTTCCCAAAAAGAAGGTTGATAAGACACCATATGAGATGTGGACTGGAAAAGCTCCGAACTTGTCTTATTTAAAGGTCTGGGGTTGTGAGGCGTATGTTAAACATGACTCACAAGATAAACTCCAACAAAGATCTGTAGAGTGCATTTTTATAGGATACCCAAAGTAGACAATGGGTTACTACTTTTACTACCCACCTGAGCACAAAGTGTTTGTTGCTAGGTATGGTGACTTTCTTGAAAGTGATCTTGTATCTCAAGAAGTCAGTGGGAGAGTATATGATCTAGAATATGATCAAGATAATGCATTACCTTCAGAAAACACTAGCACACTTCCTGTAGAACCTGAAAGTCTGGGTCCTCCACCGAATGTTGAAGTAGTTCCCATTTGCAGATCTTCTAGACCTGTGAAAGCACCTGACCATCTATGTCTTAATGTAGAGGTTGAGGAAAATATACTAGGGGATCTTAATGAACCTACTAGTTATAGAGCTGCCATTAATAGTCCTGAAAAGGAAAAATGGAAAGCTGCTATGAATAGAGAAATACAATCCATGCATGATAATGAAGTCTGGACAGAAGTAGACCTTCCTCCTGGTGCCAAGGTAGTTGGGATTAAATGGCTCTACAAGATTAAGACTGACATGTATGGAAATGCACACACTTATAAAGCTCGTCTGGTTGCTAAAGGTTTTACTCAAACTTTTGGAATTGATTACGAGGATACTTTTTCTTCTGTAGCAGACATAAGAGCTATAAGGATTCTCATAGCTATAGTAGCGTACTATGACTATGAGATATGACAAATAGATGTGAAAACCGCTTTCTTAAATGGTCATCTAGATGAAGACATCTATATGGCACAACCAGAAGGGTTTGAAAATCCAAAGTTTCCAAATCGTGTATGCAAACTTCAAAGATCCATTTATGGATTGAAGCAAGCATCACGACAATGGAACAAGAGATTTGATGCTGAGATCAAAAAGTTTGGATTCACTCAGAATCTTGATGAGCCATGTGTGTATCACAAAGCTAGTGGGAGTGATAATGTAATTTTCCTAATTTTATATGTTGATGACATATTGATCATGAGAAAAGACATCCCAAGTTTGCAAAAGGTTAAGGCATATCTTGGAAAGTGTTTTTCTATGAAAGATTTAGGAGAAGCTGCATACATTCTGGGAATCAAAATCTATAGAGATAGATCAAGGTGGTTAATTGGATTAAGTTAAAGTGCTTACATTGACAAAATATTGAAAAGGTTCAATATGCAAAATTCCAAGAAAGGATATTTGCCGATGGAAGTAAAACATGGCTTATGTGATGAGTTTTGTGCTTCAACACCTGCTGAGGTGGCTCGCATGAGTAAAGTTCCTTATGCTTCGGCTGTTGGATCTATTATGTATGCGGTAAAATGCACAAGGCCAGATGTGGCATTTGCTCAAAATATCGCCAGTCAATTTCAACAGAATCCAGGTGAAAAACATTGGATTGATGTTAAGCATATTCTTAAGTATTTGAGAATTACAAAAGATATGTTTTTGGTATATGGTGGAGAACCAGCTACAGAACTTGTTATTATAGGTTTCTGTGATGCATCCTTTCAAAGTAATAAAGATGATAGGAAGTCTTAGACGGGTTATGTCTTTGTTATCAATGGAGGAGCAGTAGACTGGAAGAGCAAGAAGCAGAATACAATTGCGATGTCTACGACAGAAGCTGAATACATTGCTGCTTCAGAAGCTGCTATGGAGGCTGTTTGGATTAGGAAATTCATTTCAGGGCTTGGTGTTATGCCTTCAATTGAATTACCTATTAATATGTATTGTGACAATTCTGCTGCAATCATATTTGCCAATGAACCTGGAGTCATGAGAGGCACCAGACATTTTCTATGGAAGTATCACTTTGTTCGTGAAAAGGTTAACGAAGGTGAAATAAATCTGCTGAAAGTTCACACAGATGATAACTTAGCTGATCCATTCACTAAGGCTTTGGCAAAAGAAAAGCTTAATGAATTAGCCAATGGAATTGGGCTTAAATTAGCTAGTAGTCTCATGCATAACTGTGATTAGTATTTGGATAAAGGATATTGTAAACAATTATTATTTAATGAAATAAAGTATTTTGGTATGTTTATTTCTATTGTTAATTATTGTTGCCCTATTTTTGCATGTTTAAATCCATGAATAAAAGTTATTCTAAATTGTCCATTGTCAGTTAATAATATGGGAATATTATTAAATTAAGACAAATCTGAAGGTTGGTATAATATACTTAAAGTATATTGATGCGTAGTCATGCCATTTCAGATGATATTCGATGATACTGAATATAGGACTTATCCCGACTATATGATGTTACTTTATGGATCTTGTCATTAAGTAAATCATAAGAAGTTATCCTTAGACTTGAGATACAAGATAACAATCATGAATGTAGTACATTTTTGTGGAACAACTTAACACTATACGTAACAGGTAGTCATAAGGGTTGTTTTCGGAAGTGTTACAAAGTTTCTGTGTTTTGCTTGTAGTCAATATAGAATTTGTTCATTCAAATTAATTTTTGAAGTTTAATACTACTGGGCCCCTAGTAGGGTTGTCAAGGTGTTTGCGTGGCCACGGCCAAGGTCTTCACTGAAAGGTTCAGAAGATTTGGTAATCTTGTCAATCACTAACAACGAGAAACAGAATGGTTAAATAAGGAATGACCTAGATCCATATCCTTATTAACGTGGTATTAGAAACAAAGGGATAATAATAATGAGAAATCATTAAAAGGTTTTCCAGGAGCCTTACTCGAGTTGTACTAGAGGCATCGGCGTTTTGCAAGACGCTAACCGATGTGATCACACTATTATTATATGTCTAAGTGGGAGCTGTTCGTTTTATAGACATTAAAATAATAGTTGTGTGTTAGGATCAAACTCGAGATCATGGGATTGCACACAATACGTATGAAGAGTAAAAGAATAATTATTTATAAATGTTATATGTAATTATTAATAAACACAAAACTAGTAACGACCGTTAGTATTTAACGGAGAATGACTAACGACCGTTAGACGAAGATTAGGAAAGTAATATTTGTGATTAATTGGAAACAAGAGAAGGTTCCAGAATCTCTTGGGGGATGCTTCAACCGATCGGCCAAGGGGGTTTCCCCACCTCCTTTGTGCCTTGAGCTCCAAGTAATCACTAGTATATAAACACCTCATGGGTTATTAGTTTTCTCATAACTTGTACACACACATCTTGGTGTTTTTCTTCTCCTCTTCTTGTCTTAAATCGATCCATCAAACAATCCCTTCAGGGATTCGATTTTCTTATAGCTAAAAGGTTTTTTGTTTGATTTACTTGCATAAACTTTTACTTGAATTAGTACGTGTGTACAAGAATATGATTCAAACACACTATTGTTTGATTCTTGGATTGAATTACAAAAGAGGTAAGGGGTAATTCTTATAATCCACATAAACCCTAATTAAGGTTCTTGATTTGATGATTGCATTTGATTCTTGTTCGGGCTAGAATCACAAAGGTACGTTTACTTTTATATTTGATTAATTAATTAAATATTATATGATCTTGTAATTGCTTCCGCTATACTCACTTGATGTGTTTGATTTATTTTATATGATTGTCATGATATCATAATTCCAACACTTTTAACCTTCTCCAACGACTTTGAACCTGGTGTGAAGATGTTCCTGCTCTTGGCTACTCTTTTTTCTTTTATATTTTGTTTTTACCATATTTGTACTGTCATGTACAAGGATTTGGTAAATGTATTTGTAGAGTTGCTTATTATGTTATTCTGGTTTTTAGGATCAGTTATTTTGGTAATCCAGTGAGATTGTTGTTTTGTGTCATGGTTTTCAGTCAACAAAGGTCTGCTGTTTACTAAAGGGGTGTTTTTGTTAGCTTATTTGAAGGGCTTATGAGCTTATTGAAAATTTGATAAGCTTGTAAGCGCATTTTTTTGGGCTTAGAAGCTTATTTATTTAAGCTTATGAACTTTATATGCTCATAAGGTTGGATAAGCTCATAAGCCAACAAAAATGAGCTTTTGAGCTTATCAAAATTTTAATAAACTCTTACGTTCCTCAAATAAGCTTACACAAACATCCCCTAACTGCTTTTAAAGAATTTTTTTTAGCTTATTGGGTGTGTGGGTTATCTTATTTATCGGGCCTATGAGCTAATTTGAACTTGGAAAAGCTGCCCACATTTTGGGCTTATGAGTTTATTACTTAGCTCGACTTCTTAAGCTCAGAAGCCGAAAAGAGTGGACTTATGAGTTCTTCCGATTTCAAATAAGCCCAAAAAAGCGGAATTCAGTGTTATATGGTTATTGCATTTTAGATATGAGGGTGTTTGGCATTGTTTTTTTGAGTTCTGCTTAAAAAAAGTGTTTTTTAAACTGAGATAAGCACCTAAAATAAGCTTGTTGGTACCTGCTTTTATATAAGAAGTTTAAGAATATTAGCATGCAATCCCAAACACCCCCTATTTAGGGATCATTATCAATAACTAATTTGGCAGATAAGCAGTTTTAAGAGTGTTTGATATTGATTATCCAAATTGCAAAACGCTGATACAAGTATCAGTTTCAAACATAATGCCCCTTAAGTCCGTAAGTGAGCTATTGATTGGCGATTGAATGGGTTTCTAGAGTTTCATCCTTCCATTTTACTACTCATCTCAAGTAAGTTACCAAGTCAAATTTTCAACTTTACACTATTTACTTATGAGTTATTTCATTTCCTAGTATGTCTTTTGCATGGTTACATATGTGTTAAATCACTTTGGTACATGTTTGTGATTTCTTAAACATATTATATGACAACTAGCTATTATGTTATAAACTCTCATTTTTATGCATACTTGAGTTACATGACACTTTTGACAAGAATGTGATAGAATTAGAATGGTTTCATAGTGATTGAAAGTGGTTTGGTAGAAAATACATTTTTGAAACACTTTTATACAAGGCTGTCCTATTTTGTAAAATCTGGAAAAAATGGGTTTGCTGGATGAGTTGTTTGAGTAAAAATATAGAAAATACACTTTATTACGAAAATGTGGTCGCTTGAATGGGTTAAAACGGTTATATAACGAAGAAACTACGCTATTTTTAAAATTAGGTGTCTAAAATTAATTTTCTGAAAAAGTATATGCTGTTAAGGGCTTTTTGAAAGGCAAAATCGGACATTAAAAGTTAACTAGACATTCCGAGGCACCAAAAACATATTAGTATACTTAAATAAGAACCCGGGGATACAAAGAACTTAAGAATCATAGCTAAAATGAGGGAGCTAAGGTTCGTTGAAGATTGGACGAAACTTAAAAATTTTGACAGCTTCAGCTACTTTGTGTATGCTGAACTTTGATAAGTATATGCTGAAATTTAATAAGTGTATGCTAAAAGTGTATTTCAAAACCACTTTCCGAGCCTTAAACGTCCAAACGAGCCTAAATAACTTAAAAAAAAATGATAATACTAGAACGTTACATATACTTACTAGGCCACTTAGTCATTTTCAGAAATTTAATAAAGTGTATTTTTGACGTAAAACTTTATTTTTCTCGAAAATCATTTAGACGACTATCGTAGTATGCTATTAAAGCGTGTAGGTGATTTTTCTAAAATACTTATTAGTAAGATGACCAAACTTAACATTTCGAGACAAACTAATTAAGCATTATATATAAGGTATTTTATACGTAATAAGTTAATGAGTTGTCATAACTATATTTTTGATGTTAAACGTTACAACAAACATGTATAAGTGATATATTATCATATGAACTTGCATGCACGAGCATGTTTTCGAACCTAAGACATGGTAGGTTACGGTTAGAGTTACCGGACCGCTATTCACGACTTACCATATTACTAATCGAGAATGATCATTGAGGTGAGTCATAGCCCCTCTCTTACTCTTTTAATACTTTTTTTTTTTTTTTTTTTTTTTTTTTTTTTTTTTTTTTTTTTTTTTTAACTATTTGGGGGAGAGACATGCTTAAAATACTTGCTTTCACTTTTACAAGTACTGAAAACCTTTATACTCATATGTTACGCTATACTTTTTTATACTTTTGAACATGATGTGTAGTTTTATTATGATATGTGCCTTAATGTGTTAAACTCATTCTATGCGCTATATTCTTTAACAACTATTTAACTCCTGGATGGAGAGGTATTGATAGTACTATCGGGTTGACGCCCCCACCCTTGGTCAGAGATTCTTGGCCTTGGGTGAATATAATCCAGCTATGGTGTATTCTTGTTTATTCTTGTCATGAGGTTCAGTTGGCTATTATTCTTTACATTAAGTACATGCATATATCGTATACACATATGTCTTAATCATACTCTATTTTAGCAATGGGTTGTGAACACAAAGGTTGCAAGCTTTGTATGGGCAGGATTTGCAATTAAGTGGATTTACAATACCTTTGACGTGGAAACATTTTCTAAAGGGTTTTCAACTTATTTAAAACAAACTCTATGAACTCACCAACTATTGTGTTGACAGTAAGGTGGTAGCGGATGCATGGAGCATAGAGTCTTAGGGCATGTTTTAGAGACTTATGCTTTTATCGTTTACCATTCGATATGCTTTAAAAACTTATGTATTATTATACTTTGGGATCTCTTATTTTGTAAACTTCGATTTTTATTTATTCGAATCGCAACTTTTCAAAACGTCTCACTTAGAGGTCATTTTCTATATCTTGTACTTTGTGCCTTGAGGTAGCACCCCGCTGACACTATCGTTCCGCTGCGATATTTTGTGGGTGTTACACTAACGGACATTGTATCCGATCAATATATATATAGTGGTAAGCAGAGTGTCGAACACTAAGAGTGGAACGTAATTCCTAGTTTGTCTATCAATATTTTAATATCCTAAGTTAGTTTTACAATCTAATCTAACGCAAGGGGGGTTTAGTCTGAGAGACTAGCACAGTTTGGTTAATTAAACAATAAATTAAACTAATGAGAACAAATCAGAGAATGGCAACACATACACAAATAGATAATAGATACGGATAGAAGGTCTGTCCTGATGATTAGGTAGCTCGTCACTTGTTTTATTGCTAGTTTTGTATGTTGAGTATCGTAATCTAATCTGTCTTGTTGGATCGTAAATATAGGCAAGTAAACTCTTAATGATCACTTATGCCTATCCCACTTTCTAGACACTAGATAAGTAGGCGAGGAGGGGGTATGGCAGCCCAAGCAAAACTCAGCTAGACACAGAGGTTATCAATGCACATATACAAGTCACCAAAAACATCAACATATAAACTTTAATTGATGGGAAAGCAATTTTAAGGGGAGCAGTTTGGTGGCCACAAGCCTATCAATCCTGATGAATTAAAGCTTACTATTACAATAAAACAAAACTAATTAATGAATTAAATACATGCAGGACCTTCTTACTGCTCTAAGATCTTCTATTGTGGTGTGTCTTGTGTTGCTAAGTCATCTGAATTCGTCTCCTTAAGGTTTTGATACACTTTTTTTCACATAAAATTCGTCTGACTCTTTGAGTATTTATAGGTTCTGTCTGAGAGCGTGATGCGGCGCATCACATAAGTAGATGCGGTGCATCTACTTAACTTCGCGTAGGGTCCAAGAATAATATATTCTGGGATATTCATACACCGTCTTCAGATGCGGCATAAATTGAATCTTTATGCGGCACGTGTCCTTCAGTATCTTGAATCGTATTTGGTGAAGTCTTGATATAGATACGGCGCATGTTGAGAATGTAATGCGGCATATCTGGAGTAGAACAAGTTGGATCTTCTTCGTTGACCAAATTTTCATATACAGCGCATGATATAATCTAATGCGGCGCATTCTTCAAAGTCAGGAAATGGTCTTCGAATTCATCTAAGTATGATATTACGGCCCATCTGTCTAGAATGATGCGGCGTATCTCCTTTATTTCACTAGACTTTTCAACCTTGATCATTTTGCTCCATATTTCGTTGAAAATCACCATGTTTCACCGATTGCTTGTTTTTCCATGAGAATTACTAAAGTAAACAATTAAGTATCGATTCTCATATAAAATATAATAAAACAAGTCAATTATATAGGACAAATGATGACAATATAATGTACTTATTTGATGTCATCATCAAAACACACGTAAACATGCGTTCCCTTACCTTATGATTAATAGATCGAAGTATTTTTGAGTTATTGGTGGTGGTGAAAGGGGTACACGCGGTGGTGATAACTTGATCGAGGGGGTAGATTTTGTTTGACAGTGCGTGAACTATATGGGGGTGAAGAGGAGATGGTGTAGAGTGTTTTTACGGTAGTGGTGACGCTGGGTGGCCAGCGGTGGTGGTAGTGCAAGGGTGACCGGCGGCGTGAATGAGAGAGGGAGAAGAGTGAGGTTGAGTGATGAAGATGATATCAGATGTGTTTTAGGTTTAGGGTATTTATTATAGTGTGAGTTTTTAGTATTTGCACCTAGGTCCTTGTGTGCCATTGATTTAGCTAAAAGGGGTCGGGTTTGAGGATTAGCGGTGTAATTTTTATAAGTTTCCCCCGGAATACTCGTATTAAGTCGTGAAAAATATTAAATATCACCGATATAGTCTATAAAAGGATTTCTAGTGCTAGAGTCAAGTAGGGCCTAAATTAGTGCAACATAAAGGCTTATTTACATTATAATCCGCATAATTAATTAACGATACGAATTAAATTCCACGTAATTCCAAAAGATCATTTTCCATTATTTAACATCTTTTAATTTCAAAGTAATGTGGTATTAAAACGGCTCCCTAAATTACCAGTTGTCACAGGGGAAATTGACAGTTATAATATAAACACGCTCCCTTATGGCGGAACAAACCTTACACAAGCTTCCACCAAGTTTAACGACACTAAGCGGAATGTTGAGTCCTAATCCTAGCTAGAACCAATCTATCAAAGCCCACTTGGCTTCACATCTCGTACCAACATGATGGCACGATACAATACAACACACAATATAAGACTTGCACTCAAGTCCTATTACATACAAGAAACAATGAATAAAAGTGATGATGGATCCGCAACAATGGTATGAAATAAGAAAGACTCTTCTTCAACACTTCGTCCCTTGATTACAACGAATGTTCTTCTCTTGCACTTTAGAGGAATGATGAGTGTGATCACTTGTAAACAAATAAGAACCTGATATTGTGATCAAAGAGTATAGTTTTGAAAGGATTTGGGAATACAGAAAGTTTTAGTGCATAAGAGGTAAGGTTTTCTGAAAGAGAACAGTTCTGTATTTATAGACGCCAGAAAAGAGACGGACGTTCCCTTCAATACCAGACGGTCCTTTATCAATAAGGGACCGCCAGCCACTTTAAGGGACCGTCCTGACAGACGCTCCCATTTTTGTCCTGATGTGGTGAAAATTTATATGGTGAAAAATTCTTGTCGGTTTTGAGCGGGAAATATGGCTGTTATGCATTTGAAATTTGAAAACATTTTCTTAATAAAACATTTCTTTACATTATACAAAAATATTTTTGTAAAAATGTTTTGTGACATGAAAATGTAAAGTTTTGATAAAAAAATAAGTCTTTTGATCACATACACAAGTTGGTAGATGTTTGTACATACCTTAAGTGATGTTGAAGACAAAAACGAGTTTTCTCGATCAAAAACTTATTAGTCGTAGTTTTACGTAACCTGTGTTTGTATTTTGTGATTATCAAAACTAGTAGAGACTGAATAATGCAAATGATGTTTTTGACATTATGTGTATTAAAAATCCCCTCCTTTTTGATGATTACAAAATATAAACTCATTTTAGATAAAACTAGACATTAATGAGTTTGTAAAACGAGTTTCGTTTTCTTCTCCCCCTTTTTGTAGAATCAAAAAGGCTTTGTCAAGAAGGCGACGACATCCTAATGACTACCCCTAAGCTAGCTTGGTAATCCCCCTTGATGAGGACAACCGGGAATCGATCGATGGAATTTGGCTGCAAAAGGTTAGAAGAAACATGCAAGCAAATATAGAAATCCTGCATACAAGACAAGAATAGGCGGGAGTACATATACTGTGGACGGGCCTTAAAGGAGTGGATGGTCTGTTATATATCGGGGACCGCCACAAATATATGGGACCGCCAGAAGAAAGGTGACCTGGAACAAGTAAGCAAAAATACATGCATAAACAAGTTCATTCATTAAGAAGTAACAATGTCATTCATATGACTATTACAACATGAGTCTACATTCATAATCCTAGTCTAATCTTCTAGGATATCTCATGTTAAGTTTGGTTTTATTTGTGAGCATGCATGCTTCTCTAGAACTTACGAGGGCGTGGTGGAGTTGAGTTGTTGGGTAAAGGTTGTAGAAACCTAGATGACAAGAGAATGGAAAAGATGTAGTCAAGATCATTCTTCATCTTTTGAAAGTGGTTGTGATTGTAAATGAAACAAGCACAATAACCCCATGGGCATCCACTTGGGCAAGAGTGGGATGAGACATTGTTGGAGGATGAAGTTTTTGGGATAGGATGATGTTGAGGAGGTCCAAGTTAACAAGATTTGAGAATTATTGGGCCTTGATGGAGTGTAGGGAGTTGATATTTGGTATTGGAGTTGGTAACAAAGGTGGTAATGAATGATCTTGAGGAGTCAGGTTTGGATGTTTAATTTGAGTGGATGGAAGCCCATTTTGTGGTTGAGAGGCAAATAACGAAAATGATGAAGATGATGCCTCATGGTGTGATGTGGAATTGGAATTTGCATGGTGATTGTTTGAGTTGTTTGAGTGGTTCATGAAATTGCCAAAGCTTTGTTTCTTCCTCCATATGGGTTTGACCGATATTCTAGGTTTTCTAGGAGATGACATTTTGTTGGATGACATTGTGAAGGAGGAAGGTTATGCCTCGACAATGGATGGAGGAAGTGAAGTTTTAAGTAGCGGAGGAAGATTGCAAGAATAGCAAAGCATGCATGCTTAGTTAAACTAGTTCAAATAATGTTTAGTCAAATAAATAAGATGTATAAGACCTAAAGGTAGGCTGGTCAAACATGCTGGAAAAGAAAAGTAAGCAAATAAGTTATGACATAATAATAAAAGGACGGTCCCGTAATCAGGTGTGTTGATATAAATAATGCCTAAAAACATTATTAACATTTATCGATATCTCTATGTTTTGATAATCACAAAACGTAAACCCATTGAGCTAAAAATTATGTCGTAAACAAGTATTTAGTGGTAAATATTCACTTAACATCAAAATCACTTAAGGTTTGAATAAACAAAGTGTTTATTGCATTCTATGATCAAAGGAATTTTTATTTTTACAAACCTTACATTTTTTATAAAATGGGACAAACATTTTCAAACCTATACAAAATGTTTTTGTATTTGTAAAAAATATTTTATTAAAAATAAATATTTTGAATTCAAATTTCTACCAAAAAAATGGCTAGATTCTTCAGCGAAAACCTTCCTCACAAAAGGACAAAAAATTCTGAAGAAATTTTTTTGTTAGGTGGCCCCCTTAATTATACTAGGCGGCCCCCTTAATTATTAAGGGGATCGGCCCCTAATTAAGGGGACCGGCCACGCTCCCAAACAATATTTTTTCCTCTATAAATACTGGCTCAAATGTGGCATTTTTTCTCACCTTTTGCACTATAAACTTTCTGATCTAAATCTTCTATACCATTCTCTTAAACCCTTTGATCATATAATCATAAGCTTTTGTTTCCAAGTGATCCAAGCTTCAAACTTTCAAGTGCAAGAGAAGAATACTTCAATCCTTCAAGAGAAGAAGTATTACAACTTGTTGTGACCTCCACATCCAAGTTGTTTGTGCATCATCACTTGTATAGTATTCATCCATTTGTGTATTAGTTGTGAATATTGGTTAGATGGAAGTAAACATAAGGAGTTAGGCTAGTAAGGTGTGTAGGTAGAGAAGTTGTGAATTGATTGTGGTGTGCAAGTAGTATAGGTGTGAAGAAGAAGTAGTGTGATTAGGTAGTGCTTAGGTGTGAAGAAGTTGTGAAGTAGTTGTGTAGAAGTTGTGAAAAAGGTGTGACGAAGTTGTGGTGTGATAATTGGTGTGTAAGGTTTTCTCCGCCATAAGGGAGCTTGTTGACATACTGAAGAAAACTCTCGAGTTAGCTGCTCGGGGAGTGGAGTAGGGCAAGGAAGGTGTCCTTGTAGCCGAACCACTATAAATCTCTTGTCTCGCGGTTAGATCTTTCCATCTCTTACTTTTTATCTTGCTTATATCGTTCTTACTTTTGTAGACGTAGACGTATATATATTGTTGCTCATATAGTGCTAGTGTTGATTTCACTTAAAGATCAAACAAAAGTCTCATTCACAAAAAAAAGTTTTACAATCAAACTAAAAAGGTAACATACATATAATTGATCATTTCGATCAAGTATAGTTTTCATACAAAATATAATTAAGGATTAGAAAATAAACATTTACTTACTTATCTCTCGTATATAGCTATAATTGTTTATATTATGCATGTGTTGATTTCAAATACTTAGCTTACATTATTATTATTTTTCATACTTTGATATAGTTGTTCATATTGTTCAAGATTTGAGTTCCCATAAGATCGAATCAAAGTTTTAAAAGTAAACAAGATTTTAAAACTAAACTAAGTTTTCATAATAAAATAAAAAAGACGTAAAACTATTCAACCCCCCTTCTAATTTTTCATAATTGGTATCAGAGCCACGTCTAACAAGATCTTTAAAATATATTGTATTTTAAAACTTGTAACGATCTATGGAATCTGAAAAATATTTAGAAGGGCAATCTATGCAAAGACCACCACTATTTGAAACTGATGGATTTTTATATTAGAAAAATCGATTCGAAACTTATGTGAAATCAAAGGATCTAGATCTTTGGCATGTTATTACTAATGGTGATTCTTTACCTACTCAAAATAATCCCGAAACAAATAAAGATGAAATAGTACCTTTTGAAAAACAAAATGATGATTTAAAAAGAAAACTTTCTAAAAATAATGAAGCAAAAATGGTTATTTACAGTGCGTTACTACGTAAAGAATACGAAAGGATCTTTATGTGTGAAACCGCAAACGAAATTTGGAATTCTTTACTAATAACTCACCAAGGTAATAGTCAAGTCAAGGAAATGAGAGTATCTCAAAGAAGTAAAGATGACAAGAATGGGAAAAATGAAAGGAAGTGTTTTAAATGTGGTGATCCAAAAATCATCTCATCGGAAAGTGTCTAATGATGTTAAGAGATCAAAATCAAAAGGCGTTCATTGGAGGTGCTTAGAGTGATAGCAATGAGGACAAGAAAGAAACCACAAAGGAGGAAAAGTGTCTTATGGCTAAGACGTCAAAAGAGGTACATTCCAAAACCGAATTCTTTAGTGATGAAAATTTATCATTAGATGAAAAAGACCTAGATAATGAATATAATAGATTATGCAAATTAGGTAAAAAAGTAATGGTTAAAAATAAAACATTAAAATGCATAAATACTCAAATAGAAAATGAAATACTTGAATTGAAAGCTAAAATACACCACTTAGAAAAGGGTAAGAAAATTTATAGGAATGTAAATCATGTCATGATCTCGAAAATGAAAATGAAAAACTTAAGAAAGAAATTTATAAACTTGATAAATCTGAAAATAGTAGTCACTCACTTTGGAAAATAATAAGTATTCAAAGAGCATCCGGAGATAAAACCGGTTTAGGATTTAACTCAACCGAAGCTTCAACATGTGAAACAAAAAATGTTAAATTTGAAAGTGAACTTAATGAACTAAAACCTTTAGAATCAAATCCTAGATATATAATTATTAATGATAGAAAAATATCTCTTGCCAACAATGAAGAAGTAAAAACCTTTTATAAACCATCCATAAAAACCGAAGTAGGATTATCTAAACCAAAATTAAGATGTAAAACTCCACCACCAAGAAAACCTAATAATCATCATCCAATATCTAAAACACCTCAAACTAGAAGAAATCAAAATAGACAAAATTACAATAACACTAGAAATCAAATGTGGAATTATCAACCAAGTTACAATCATTGGGGAATATTACCACCATACATGCACCCTAGCCAAATGTTAAATATGTTTGGACCAAACAACTTTGGACCAATGAGACAATGGGGACCAAATGGCTAAGTTGTCATTCTTTGAAGAAGTTGGAATCTCATCTACAAATGACTTCTATAAGTCAACATAGTCACTTGAAGTGTTGAAGAAAATCCATTCAAGACTAAAAGGTACGCGTCTCTTTTAAGTTCATCACTATAATTTGCATGCTTAGATAAATGATTAGTTAGATTAATGCTTGGCTATACATATGTCACACCCCCAAAATACCTGTTTTAGCAACGGAATGGAATACTTGGGGGTGACTGCCATAGAATCACAATTACAGTTATATTGAACGACCTAAAGTGTCGTTTGTAAGATACATCATTTGATCATTAAAAATATTCGGAGTTTACAAAATACGGTCCCCAAAAAGTGTTGCATGTTTATGAAAAACAAGTTCAAACAAGATCAAACATTTCATAAGTGCAGTGACATAAAATGAGACGCGTCAACTCTGTGACTCCTGGTAGGTCCAAATGCATGCCACATGAGCTACCCTAATAACCTGAAAATACATTGCAAAACCGTTCAACAATAATGTTGGTGAGATCCATAGGATTATAAAATGAAATGTTGTGCGGTAACCTCAAGTATAAAGTGCAAGACAAAATGTCACATAATTAATAAAATTGTACATTGGCTCTTAAGCTCATGACCCCGAAGCTAGACTGATGAAGTATATGCCTCTCCAGAGTGTCTTGCCAAACACTCTAATATGACAAACATGAGATGCATCCGTTTGACTGTTGGTATAACTACCACAGATGGAGGCGTCACCCTCAATAGATCTATCCACTCACTCTCGCTTATGCATAATTAACGGTCCATGATAAATAAATAGGGGACTTTAACAAGGCAGCTAGGTAACTTAAGCAATGTACATATGATTTGATACTTAGGCCCGCATAAAAATGATGATGCAATGTATTCTCCCCCGTGGGATTTGAAATCAAATTATTGAATAGAAAACGGGGCTATGAAAACTCACCTGATATGATGGTACAATGATGGTGAAATGATCTGTACAACAAGGCGCGAACACTAGCCGCAACCTAATATGAATGATAGGTTCTAATGTAAGCAATGAAATGATGCTACACATTCAAATACGAATGTTATCGATACCACTCGTGAAATTTGAAAATAATGTTTATCGTCGAAAAATACATTTTTGACGTCTCATTACGTTAATAAACACTTCTTTTGTAAATATGTTGAAACGGTACTCCACGATCCTTGTTTGTTGTTCTATCGGCAAATATAATGTTTTCGTCGCAAAAATAACATTTTCGTTACTTGAAAATATACCCAAAATGGCTTCGCAAAACTAGTCGCGCAATGGTGAATATTAAGAATTAGGAAAGAAACTCAGTGGTTTTAGGAAGTTTGTAACATTATCTAAAAAGTCTTAGAATTGAAGTTTGTCCATACGGGTCTAGATCATAAAGAAAAATAGCCGTGAAGTAGGGTGTTTGGGCTGTTTCTGTAGTTTCTGGGCAGTTTTCAGTAGATTTTGAAAGACTATAAGTTATTCGTTATTAATCCGTTTGACAAACGGTTGTATGTTTTGAAAACTAGGCTGGGTGAACTAACTTTTTGTCATTTATATAAATTTTCCAGAAACAGGTTTATCAATGAGAAAAGTGGTACCGAACATGGTTAGTTGGCGAAATGGTTAATACTTGGAAAATTTCTTAAGTGTTGTTCTGAAGGAAAAATATAGTGTACGTCGAGTTTTAAAAGCTTGTATCTCGATCGTTATAAGTCCATTTCTTATGTTCTTTATATCCACATCTTCGTATTAATATATACTAACATATTTTCAGTAGGTCGGCTCCTATAGATTACGTCTAACGCCTCATTTTGTCCGTTGGAATTCGTGCATCTGCACGTAAATTTTCAGAAAATAGTTTTCATCGTTAAACTTTGAAAAATCATATGTCTTTCGTTATAAGCTCGTTTTTATCCATTCTGTAAGGAAATATTGAAGATACTGCTGATAGGTTCCTGCAGAAGCTTAGAGAGTTTCTGCTGATGAATGGTTCCTGCGGACGTATAGAGATCCTGCGGATAGAGTTAAACCGTGGATAGAACTTATGTATTTTAGGACAAGATATGTAGAATATCTTTTATTAGTTTATTATTATTTGTTTCTTGTAAGAAAGGTTAGGATTTCCAATAGTATGTAAGGAACCCCAGGTCATTGTAATACGTACGAGTTTTCATAACATTATTAGTAAAAAGTTTATCGATCCATAGAGGATCAAGTTTAGTATAAGTTTGTTTTTATATTCCGCAATAATTACAAGCTCACAGAGATTATCTAACTTAGTCTTACTAGTGATTACATTAGTAGGCTAACGATCTATTGGCTCGTGATCTATCAAGGATTAGATCCCTTCAAGTGGTATCAGAGCCCCGAGATACTCTCTGTAACATTAACACAATCACATAACTTTTCACTCAGAACCAGTGGGAGACAAACCAGGCAGTGATGTTGCTCTTTTTGAAGCAGGCTCTCTTACTCAACAACTACAACAGGTGGCCTTCTCTAACAGCAATGCCAAACTTCCTTTTCTTAGGAAGGATGAGTATGAGATCTGGGCCATGAAGATGCAAAACTGGATTGCAAGTGTTGACTATAACCTCTGGAATGTTATACTCAATGGCTGTCGTCCTAAAAAGCAAAGTGTAGATGCTGATGGCAAAATTAAGATTTTGGAACCTGTTTCTGCTGAAGATATTCTTGCTATACAAAGGGAGAACAAAGCAAGAACCATATTGCTGCAGGCAATCCTTGATGACCACATGGGAGATTTTCATTCCATGACTGATCCAAGAGAAATCTGGTGGGCCATAAAAGCTAGATTTGGTGGGAATGAAGAATCAAAGAGGATGAGAAAGAGTATGTTGAAGTAAGAATTCCAAGAATTCAAGATAACTAAAGAGGAAGGTCTCCACAAAGGTTATGACAGGTTTCAGAAGATTCTGAGTCACTTGAATCAGCTTCTAGCCAGACCTGACAATGAGGAGGTAAATTCCAGGTTTCTAAGAGCCTTGCCTCCCTCATGGTCTCAGGTGAGTATATCATTGAAAACCAAAGGTGGCTTGGGCTACCTTAGTTTTGATGACTTGTACAACAAACTCAGAGCTTTGGAAGGTGACATAAAGGGATTCTCTCCATATGCAGCAACTCCTTCACAATCTGCTTTTGTCAGCTCTAACTTAAACCACATGCCACATACCTATACAAGTCCATCCCCAGTACCACAGGTTTACTCAAGTCCGTCCACTCCAAGCCAAAGTCTTCCCATTACCACATTGTCTTTTTCAAATGCTAATCCAATAAATCATCCAAAGATTAGTAATGTGATGGAAGATGTACTTCATTCATTTGTTGCTGAATTTGATAAACAGCAACAAATAGCTTATGAAGATTTTGAGCAGATTGATGAACTTGCTTTAGAAGAGTTGGACTTAAAGTGGCAAATGGCTATGCTCTCCCTCATGGTTAGAAGATTTGAGAAAAAGGTTGGTAAAAAGCTCAATGTTGATGGTAGAGATGCAGCTCGGTTTGACAGGAGGAAAGTGAAGTGCTATGCTTGTAGAGAAATTGGTCATTTTGCAAGAGAGTGCACAACCAAGAAGGGTGAAGCCAGTACCAGATATTCAGCATACAAGAAGAAAGAAGTGGAGGCTAGAGAATCAAAGGCCTTGGTCACTGCTATAGATGCTAGTGTTGACTGGAATGAGCATGAAGATGCAACAAGCAGCTCTCCTCAAATCTCTTGCATGGCTAGTTGTGGTGATAACTTTGGTCTCATGGGAATCTCTCCTCAGGTATCTACTTGTGTTTGTGATTGTGATTCTAAATATACAACTCAAAAAGAAGCTTATGATGATATGAAACCAAAATATAATGCTTGTTTTATTTAAGCTGCAACTTATAAAGAAGCTTTTAAAACTTTAGAACAACAAAAGGTGTGGTTTCAACAGAATCAATTGGCTTATGAAGAAAAGATAAGAGTTTTAAGTAGAGATTTAGAATGTGCTAGCAATGAATTAAAGTTTTCTGAAAAAGAAAAAGCTAGAATTGAGTCTGAGAAAAGCGTTTTACAAGAGAAATTGGATAAAGAAGTAGCTAGGCATAAAGAGTGGCTAGTTTCAAGTGATAAATTGTCTAGGTTACTCTACAGTACTAAGTCTGTTACATCTGAGATAGGTGTAGGTCTAGAAGCTAATCACTACTTAGATAAGAAGAATCATAATTATTCTGTCCCTATAAATTATCTAAAGGAAGGTGAGATGCATGCTGTACCAGGACCTATCAGAGGTGTATTTATGCCTACTACCAAAACCTCTGACTTTGATGGTTCACACCATCTCTTTAGCAAAAAGTCTAAAGACTTGCCAAATAAGTCTGAAGACTCTCCAATCATAGGAACCCCTAAGCCCACATCCCATAAGTTTGAATTACCAGAATCAAAGGAAACCACTGGCATTAGGATCAATGACTCCCCTAACTCTAGAATTATATCTAGTAATGATTCTAATATGTCTCTTGTTCTTCCAGGGACAAGACCTCAGAGACCTCTAGTTATGCCAGCTGTGATTCCAAGACCAAGTCAGGCTCACCCAAGTCCTCAATAAAAATTTCTGACAAGTCATCTTACAAGTCTGTGGACTCTGAAGTTGCTGCTAATGAAGTTTTGTCTAAGACAGCCTTTTCTGAAGACTTGTTATTTACTTCTTTTGAAAACAATTCCTTTCAGTGTTTACAAAACAATTCTATTTCTGGTGTTTCTTTGAATAATTCTATGTTTAATAAGACATCTTTTGGATTTAATAAATCTTCTAAGAAGAAGAAGTGTTTTGTTTGTGGTAGCAAATTGCATTTAATTAAGGAATGTGATTTTCATGAGAAGAGGATGGGTGTTTCTGTTGTTAATAATAGACCTAGACAAAAGTGGACTAACAACTGTTCCAAACCCTCATTAGTTCCACAGGCAAATTATAATGTCAGCAGAATGTATTCCGTTCCTGCTGATTGGTCTGTTCCTTCTGATAGGTCTGTTTTTCATAGTAGCTATATGAATACCAATAGAAATAGATATGGGTTAAAACCATTTTATGGAGTTAACCATTGGTATGAATATAATGACCAAATGTTTATGGGAAGGGCTAATTAGGATTCTGCTGAAAAGTCCTCAGCAGATTGTTCTTGGACATATAAAAGACCATATAAATACAGGGAATCCAGAAACAATTGTGGATCTAACTCATCTTCTTGGGTACATCATAATGATCCACAGGGCAGGCTCAAGTCTTTCATGACTTAAGTCTCTTATCATATTTATGTTGTTGTATATTAACTTTCTTTGTTGTAGGAACATCCTCTTCTTAATAAAGACTTAGGTATTGTTGATAGTGGCTGTTCAAGAAACATGTCTGGAAATCAAGAGAAGCTACATGACTTTGTGCCTATTAATGGAGGCATAGTGAGGTTTGGAAGTGGAGTAGGAAGGATCACTGGCAAAGGAACCATTAGAACTCCAAAGGTGGATTTTGAGAATGTCTACTATGTGAAGGAGCTTCAAGGATTCAATCTCTTCTCAGTTTCACAAATATGTGACAAGAAGCTTCCTGTACTTTTCACTGAAGAGGGGTGTTTCATTCTTTCACCTGAGTTCAAAATACCTGATGACAATCATGTATTGCTAAAGGCTCCAAGAAATTATAATCTTTATACATTTGATTTGAATGATGTCAAGCGAGAAGGTGATCTAACATGTTTGGTGGCTAAAGCATCCTTGGATGAATCTACTAAATGGCAAAGAAGGATGGCACATGTTAATTTCAAATTCATCAACAAACTTGCTAAAGATGGACTTGTTCATGGACTTCCTTCCAAGATCTTCACCAATGAGCATAATTGTGTGGCTTGTAACAAGGGTAAGCAACACAAAGCCTCTTATAAAGCCATTACTGCTGTGAGCACAATCTCAGAACCATTGCAGCTACTTCACATGGATCTTTTTGGTCCAACATCCATCAGGAGTATCGATCATAAATACTTCTGTTTGGTAATCACTGATGCTTTCAGTAGATTCAGCTGGACATTTTTCTTGGTGACTATAACAATTCGCAATTTCAGGTTAATTACCATTCCCGGAAAATTTCACTATTCACTTTTACTATTCATTTTTCCCGAAACTTTCCCGAAAGTTGATTTTGATTTGATATTCTTGAGTGATAAATCATTTCCATGGCAAATTAAATGTTTGACATTCGTCAGATCATTTTCGTGAAAGTTATTAAGGAATTACACGTTTTAGGGTAAAACGTCATTCATAAATTCTACGTACAACCAAACTCGACCGCGTTAAGTGACCCCGCATCAAAAAAATGTTTGACACACTCATGATTTATTTGAGAATTAATCGTGACTGAGAAAAACATGACCAAAGACTTCCCAGCAGGTCACCCAAGTCGGTACTACTCTCACATGAGCACGCTTAACCAAATGGGCGATTAACCGTTAGACCACAAAACGAGTTTTTAAGACGTTTTGAGTTTTCAAACTTATTAGAAAAAGTCAACATAATTTTCCCTCCTCCTTTGACCAAAAATCATTCCTTGATTTTATAAGTCATTCCTTAATTTTTAGGCTTACGGTTTGATGTCTAAAAGACATTTAACACCAACCGACACTAGACTGAGCCCAGTCTAGACATTATAAGTCATTTTAAATCATTTATATCATATTAGAAAAGTAACATTTTACTTTTCTCAATTTTACGCAAAATTCGTACATTTTACGTATTACGCGTTTTAGACCCGTGTTTCCAGTTTTTAGCAGGGTTTACCACCCAAATGGAACCTACCACTCATTTTATATTTTATTATGGGACATATGGACATGTCTAACAATACTTTAAAGTTTCATAATTTTACGACACCCGGTTTTACGTTTTGAGGCCTAATCATTTACGGTTGGCATTTCCCGGAGTCAAAACTAACAAATATCTAGATATTATCATTCAAGCCAAGCCAACACACCACTTATCCTTGGTGAACCACCAAAGGGGGGGGGGGAGTCACCCTTGAGGTGGCTTGATCTTGTATCATGAGGTCTTGGATGGTTTACATGTGTATTTTTGGCAAAAATATCCTAAAAATGTAACCTCCTCATGAGACTATAAAAGCCCCCCACCCCCTTGTGTTTGCCGTCCATACCACACCACACAACACTCTCTCCATAGCTTTATTTCCTTCAAAGTTCTCTCAAAGTTCAAGTGCTTGTTCAAGAAGAAACCCTAGTTTGATCATAAGTTACCAAAAATCTTCCAAACCCTAGCATACTTGGTGATTTCTCTTGAGTTTAAATCCACTCATTTCACCTCAATCTTTATCATCCATCTTTCAAGAATACCAAGGGTAGAAAGGTTGCATGAAGTGAAAAAGGGTTGAAGCAAGTCTATCAAAGTCCATTTCCTTACTTGTTACTCCTTTCTTTAATTAGAAAGCCAAAAGTTGTAAGCCTAAACCTAACATGCTTCTTGTTAATTTCTCATGTTCATATCATTTACATGTTATTCTTGCTATATTATGTGTTGTAATTATGTCCATGATGTATCATGATGAGTAAAAGATGTTGTTGTAATGAATTATTGAAACAAGTTACTAAAACAAGCAAACTAATGAATTTCTTGGTAAGACCTGATCAAAATGGTAAAAATATGATATTTTATTATTACATATTGTGGTAGAGGACCTAAAAAGGAAACCATAGCAATTTAAACCACCCAAAACGAGTATACGAGTCAAAAGTTACGCCCATTTGAAATTACCAAAGATTTCCGGCAAAACTGCCAAATACCATTCTAATCAAATTTGGGTTTTGAAAGTCACACTTCTGGTCCGATTCATCAAAAAGTTAAAACACGAAAGTTGTCCGGAATGACGTTTTCGTTCAGGTTTAAAGAAGCTCGAGACCTAAAAATGCTTTCCGAGTGATAAAATTCTTCAAATTCTAAACAGCCCATTTTTAGGCGAAAGTCACTAGATTATGGTTATACTTTGAAAGGAACAAGAGGTCTTATGACCTATAATCAAGACCACAACCATGGCTAGAGCCAAGGTTGTGTCTCATGACCTTGGAACAAGGACCAAAGGTCATGGCTAGGCCATGACGAAATGACCATACCAACTTACATAGGCGTAAACATGAAACAATGAATTAGGCGATATCTTGAACAAGCAATTTGGATCTACTTCACTTAAAAGGGAACCATGAGATTTTACCAAGAGAAAATGGTCATTCAAGACTTATGAAACTACCCCTAATAACAATCTTCATGTACTAATAAACTTTCCTAAATTTATTCAAATATCGGACATGTAACTTTTCGGACCAAAACTTATATCTATATATTTCATCAACTACTACAATAGTAGGGAGCTTCATGTGAGGAGTTCATTATGTAAGCCGTCGAGTTGAGTTGTGGATTTACGAGTTAAAGTGTCCTGGCTCCTCGAACGCTTACTAACATGACTTCTGAATTATGTCGGCCCGAACGATAGTAAACGATATACCAAAACAAACATGTTTCATGAATCTTTCTTTCAAAGACTTACAATATACATCATACCACATCATGGACTAAATGCAAGATATATATAGGCACTACTTCCTATTCTTTACTCCGATCCTAAGTCGCAACATTCTATTATAGGTTGCTCATAGAAACCTTCGCGATTCGACCATCATATTCACTACTTGCTACTTAACTTAAGGTGAGTTCGTAGCCCCACTTTCTATTGTTTAACTATTTTACAAACCCATGGGGGGAATACATGCTATTATTTTTCTACTCGAACACGATGCTTTCTAATGTATGCTTCACGACGATGTTTTATTATCACTAAGTAACGATTGCCATGTTCGAAGTCCCTATATCATGAACCATTAGTCACTACCTTTAGTGAGCGCGAATATTGTGAATAGATCTATTGGGATTGACGGATCCCATTTGTGTTGAACAACGATGAGTTCACACAAATGCACTATATTTGAGATTTAGCGGTATAATGGCAAAAGTACCTCGATAGGGCTTCTATAATGCCAATTTTGTTGGTTCGATGTTAATGTTTTGGTTGCATGAGCTTAGTGAAATAAATAACGATTTTGTTTTCTAACTATGAGTGTGAGTCTATAGCTCACACTACGACATATTGTGTTCAATGATTTAACTAAACTCTACGAATATCACTCAACCTTTGTGTTGACCTCTTAAGCATGTATTTCAGGTTCATGACGATCAAGGATGGCACGGATGGGCACGGATACTCAAGAAGGCTATAAATTTTATTATCATTCAAAAACTCATTTAATGTAAATTATAAACATGGAACCATCTGGGACCTCATTTCGTAATCTCTGATATCTATATAATTTGAATGATAAATCTTTTAAAACGACTCAATTGGAGTTTGTTTTCTATTATTGTGACTATTGTGCCGTCAAGTAACACCCAGTTCGAATTCCGCTGCAACCATGAATTGGGGGTGTTACAGATTGGTACCAGAGCCATGGTTATAGAGAAACGGGTCTAATTGAGACCTAAACTATAACTACAATTACAAGCAAAAGCATTTTATAGCCTTCCGCTCTTCGTGTCTTCCATCCTCCAGACGATTATGGACTTATTATGCATGTTTTGCTACATAAACATATTAATATATTGCTATATATATGCTTGCCATATTTTGAGCACTCCCCATAAACGATAGAATTATATTAACATTGTAATTCTTCTTATAGAAATCATGTGCGTACCCACTTCTCCCGATTATGTGCCTACTCTACCTAATAACTTCCAAGTCTTACCACCCTCACCCGAGTTCGGATTTGACTTCGTAAATGCCTTCGCTTCTGATGACGAAGAAGAACCTTTCGAAGATTCAACCGACGAAGAAGAGGATAATGAATACGAATATGTACTAGAACCATTACCACCACCACTATCACTTCCCTTTGATATCCCTACATGTGATGAATTGGATCACTCACTATGGATTGTACCTCGACCACCATTGATCGAACAAGAAAGTCAACATGAAAACTACAGCTTCTCAAATTTCATCGACTCGTACCTCTATGACACACTAAACCAAGAAGTTGCCGATCAATCAGAGCTGCTCGGACCTTCTAATCCACAATAGACTAGTGTGATGATACTAGTTAACTTTTGTACTACTAAACTGATTAGACTCAGTTAGTAAATGTTACGAAATCTATGTAATAACTAGCGATAGTAAAAACGTTGTAATTACTAAACTGAAAGTATCAGTTAGTAAATTTTGAAGAACCTTGTAATAGGTTTCGATTTTGTAAATCAACCAACGTTGTACGAATAAAACTCTTGTTTTATATACTATCATGTGTTATGCTATTAAGTTTCAAACATTATTATCCTATCATTCTTATCAAAAATTGTGCTCATCTCACAACTCTCTAAATTACAATGTATCTTTTGAACAATAGAATCATGGCGCCAAAGAAACAAACACCACCAACAATGACGCAAGCCGCCATCCGCAAACTGGTAAAGGACAGTATCAATGCAGCACTTATCACGGAACGAGCAGCCGTAGCTGCAGCAGCTGCCGAAACCGCCACAGCTGCTGGTGCTGCTGATGCTGCAGCAGCTACTGATGCTGCAGCAGCCGCAGAAGCCGCCACTGCTGCGGAAGCTGCGATAGCTGCAGAGGCTGCCAGAATTGCCAGTCTTAACCTTGGAGGACCTACCCCTCCGGTGACCAATGTTACTACAGTACCAAAGGGTTGCTCGTTCATTTCCTACCTGAAATGTGAACCCATCAAATTCAAGGGTACTGAAGGGGCTGTAGGTTTGACCCGTTGGTTCGAAAAGGCGGAGTCGGTGTTCTTGGTTAGTAAATGTACCGAGGAGGATAAAGTTCAGTATGCCACGAGTACTCTGTTGAATGAGGCGTTGTCCTGGTGGAACTCAATTGCTCAACCCATGGGCATTGAGAATGCCTACAAAATTACTTGGGCTAATTTGAAACAAATGATGATCAAGGAATACTGTCCTCGTAGTGAAATACAGAAGTTGGAGGTTGAATTCTGGGATCATACGGTTAAGGGAAATGATATCATAACCTACAATCGTCGATTTCAAGAATTAAGGATACTTTGTCCAACAATGGTGTCTCCAAAGGAAAAATTGTTGGAAAGATATATCTGGGGACTTCCATCCAGCATACAAGGACATGTAACTTCGGCAAATCCAAAGGAACTTGATGAAGCTATGCGGATGTCCCGCTGCCTCATGGACCAAGTGGTACGAATGACAGAAACCCGAAAGCAAACCAACAACAACACCAACAACGCCAGCAATACCAATAACCCCAACAATTCCAACTACAGTAACAACAATAACAATAGGAACAACAACAACAAGCGACCATGGGATGGTAACCATGGAAGTAACAACAATAACAACAACAACCAAACTCAAAACAACAACCAGCAAAACAAAAGACAAGAGACCACAAGGGCTTATGTGGCTGCACCAACTAGAGGCGCCGGATATACCATGAATGCTCCACTATGCAATAAGTGTAACTTCCATCACTCAGGTCCTTGCCCGGCTAAGTGTCGCAACTGTCAGAACACTGGACACCTTGCCAGAGATTGCAGAGTCAAGGATATAGCTACCGGTAGCAACACACAACCGATAGTTATATGCTTCGGGTGTGGAGAAAGTGGACATTACAAAAACCAATGTCCCCAAAATCAAGGTCAACAAGTTGAAGACAACCAAGGATGAGCATATATGATAAGAAGAGAAGGAGCTTATCAGAATCTCAACAACACTGCAGAACAATGAAGTTTAGAACTTAGCAGTCATATTTATTTATGCACTTTGTTGTACTATGTGTATGTCATCCCTAGTAATGGGAGTTTTATGACTTAAGAATATTTATTGTTCAATAAACGACTCTTTGTGATAATTCTCATCTATTGTACTTTCTATCTCCAAACCAATTTGATTGTTTAGCAGACTATTACCATTCTATGAGACTTACTCAGTTATCTTTTAAACCATTCAACAAATTTTACTTCAAGCTAATTTGTTATCACTTTATTGTTTCACATCATTTTTACTCCAAGATATTCTACCACCATCCTAGAAAAATCACTTCGTTGATACCACCCTATAAATCAATATCATGCCTTCATTTCCAACTTTCATCACAAATCACTAAATCTCAACATACCAAAATGAAGAACACAAACCTTCTTAACCTTCTCACCATCATCATCTTCACAACCCTTAATCCCACAAGCTCACTTTCTGATATTGATGCACTTTTAAAGCTCGAATCATCCTTAGTTACACCACAAGCAAACTCATCAGCCTTACAAGATTGAATACCATACGTGACTAAACCGAACATCACATTATCGGTCCTAAATTATACATAGCCTGATCACCTATGTCTAATTCAGGAGGGATCATGTTATGCTGGGAGCAGTCACCTGTATGTTTTTCTTAGAAACAAACTTCTCATAAGTAAACTCGTCCTACGCCATACACTGAAACGACAAATCAAACTACATCACTCTAATCCTCATAAGTAACCACACATCTTTATCGACACCACTCCAACATATGACACACATAGAACTTCGGGACGAAGTTCCCCGTAAGGGGTAGAGACTGTAACAATTCGCAATTTCAGGTTAATTACCATTCCCGGTAAATTTCACTATTCACTTTTACTATTCATTTTTCCCGAAACTTTCCTGAAAGTTGATTTTTATTTGATATTCTTGAGTGATAAATCATTTCCATGGCAAATTAAATGTTTGACATTCGTCAGATCATTTTCGTGAAAGTTATTAAGGAATTACACGTTTTAGGGTAAAACGTCATTCAGAAATTCTACGTACAACGAAACTCGACCGCGTTAAGTGACCCTGCATCAGAAAAATGTTTGACACACTCATGATTTATTTGAGAATTAATCGTGACTGAGAAAAACATGACCAAAGACTTCCCAGCAGGTCACCCAAGTCGGTACTACTCTCACATGAGCACGCTTAACCAAATGGGCGATTAACCGTTAGACCACAAAACGAGTTTCTAAGACGTTTTGAGTTTTCAAACTTATTAGAAAAAGTCAACATAATTTTTCCCTCCTCCTTTGACCAAAAATCATTCCTTGATTTTATAAGTCATTCCTTGATTTTTAGGCTTACGGTTTGATGTCTAAAAGACATTTAACACCAACCGACACTAGACTGAGCCCAGTCTAGACATTATAAGTCATTTTAAATCATTTATATCATATTAGAAAAGTAACATTTTACTTTTCTCAATTTTACGCAAAATTCGTACATTTTACGTATTACGCGTTTTAGACCCGTGTTTCCAGTTTTTAGCAGGGTTTACCACCCAAATGGAACCTACCACTCATTTTATATTTTATTATGGGACATATGGACATGTCTAACAATACTTTAAAGTTTCATAATTTTACGACACCCGGTTTTACGTTTTGAGGCCTAATCATTTACGGTTGGCATTTCCCGGAGTCAAAACTAACAAATATCTAGATATTATCATTCAAGCCAAGCCAACTCACCCCTTATCCTTGGTGAACCGCCAAAGGGGGGGGGGAGTCACCCTTGAGGTGGCTTGATCTTGTATCATGAGGTCTTGGATGGTTTACATGTGTATTTTTGGCAAAAATATCCTAAAAATGTAACCTCCTCATGAGACTATAAAAGCCCCCCCACCCCCCTGTGTTTGCCGTCCATACCACACCACACAACACTCTCTCCATAGCTTTATTTCCTTCAAAGTTCTCTCAAAGTTCAAGTGCTTGTTCAAGAAGAAACCCTAGTTTGATCATAAGTTACCAAAAATCTTCCAAACCCTAGCATACTTGGTGATTTCTCTTGAGTTTAAATCCACTCATTTCACCTCAATCTTTATCATCCATCTTTCAAGAATACCAAGGGTAGAAAGGTTGCATGAAGTGAAAAAGGGTTGAAGCAAGTCTATCAAAGTCCATTTCCTTACTTGTTACTCCTTTCTTTAATTAGAAAGCCAAAAGTTGTAAGCCTAAACCTAACATGCTTCTTGTTAATTTCTCATGTTCATATCATTTACATGTTATTCTTGCTATATTATGTGTTGTAATTATGTCCATGATGTATCATGATGAGTAAAAGATGTTGTTGTAATGAATTATTGAAACAAGTTACTAAAACAAGCAAACTAATGAATTTCTTGGTAAGAGCTGATCAAAATGGTAAAAATATGATATTTTATTATTACATATTGTGGTAGAGGACCTAAAAAGGAAACCATAGCAATTTGAACCACCCAAAACGAGTATACGAGTCAAAAGTTACGCCCATTTGAAATTACCAAAGATTTCCGGCAAAACTGCCAAATACCATTCTGATCAAATTTGGGTTTTGAAAGTCACACTTCTGGTCCGATTCATCAAAAAGTTAAAACACGAAAGTTGTCCGGAACGACGTTTTCGTTCAGGTTTAAAGAAGCTCGAGACCTAAAAATGCTTTCCGAGTGATAAAATTCTTCAAATTCTAAACAGCCCATTTTTAGGCGAAAGTCACTAGATTATGGTTATACTTTGAAAGGAACAAGAGGTCTTATGACCTATAATCAAGACCACAACCATGGCTAGAGCCAAGGTTGTGTCTCATGACCTTGGAACAAGGACCAAAGGTCATGGCTAGGCCATGACGAAATGACCATACCAACTTACATAGGCGTAAACATGAAACAATGAATTAGGCGATATCTTGAACAAGCAATTTGGATCTACTTCACTTAAAAGGGAACCATGAGATTTTACCAAGAGAAAATGGTCATTCAAGACTTATGAAACTACCCCTAATAACAATCTTCATGTACTAATAAACTTTCCTAAGTTTATTCAAATATCGGACATGTAACTTTTCGGACCAAAACTTATATCTATATATTTCATCAACTACTACAATAGTAGGGAGCCTCATGTGAGGAGTTCATTATGTAAGCCGTCGAGTTGAGTTGTGGATTTACGAGTTAAAGTGTCCTGGCTCCTCGAACGCTTACTAACATGACTTCTGAATTATGTCGGCCCGAACGGTAGTAAACGATATACCAAAACATACATGTTTCATGAATCTTTCTTTCAAAGACTTACAATATACATCATACCACATCATGGACTAAATGCAAGATATATATATAGGCACTACTTCCTATTCTTTACTCCGATCCTAAGTCGCAACATTCTATTATAGGTTGCTCATAGAAACCTTCGCGATTCGACCATCATATTCACTACTTGCTACTTAACTTAAGGTGAGTTCGTAGCCCCACTTTCTATTGTTTAACTATTTTACAAACCCATGGGGGGAATACATGCTATTATTTTTCTACTCGAACACGATGCTTTCTAATGTATGCTTCACGACGATGTTTTATTATCACTAAGTAACGATTGCCATGTTCGAAGTCCCTATATCATGAACCATTAGTCACTACCTTTAGTGAGCGCGAATATTGTGAATAGATCTATTGGGATTGACGGATCCCATTTGTGTTGAACAACGATGAGTTCACACAAATGCACTATATTTGAGATTTAGCGGTATAATGGCAAAAGTACCTCGATAGGGCTTCTATAATGCCAATTTTGTTGGTTCGATGTTAATGTTTTGGTTGCATGAGCTTAGTGAAATAAATAACGATTTTGTTTTCTAACTATGAGTGTGAGTCTATAGCTCACACTACGACATATTGTGTTCAACGATTTAACTAAACTCTACGAATATCACTCAACCTTTGTGTAGACCTCTCAAGCATGTATTTCAGGTTCATGACGATCAAGGATGGCACGGATGGGCACGGATACTCAAGAAGGCTATAAATTTTATTATCATTCAAAAACTCATTTAATGTAAATTGTAAACATGGAACCATCTGGGACCTCATTTCGTAATCTCTGATATCTATATAATTTGAATGATAAATCTTTTAAAACGACTCAATTGGAGTTCGTTTTCTATTATTGTGACTATTGTGCTGTCAAGTAACACCTAGTTCGAATTCCGCTGCAACCATGAATTGGGGGTGTTACAGTGACTAAAGATCAAACCTTTCAGGCACTTAAAGAATTTATGGCTCTAGTTGAAAACCAACTTAACAAGAAGATTAAGGGTATAAGGTGTGACAATGGGACAGAGTTCAAAAATGCTAATCTCATTGAACTTTGTGGTTTAAAGGGTATTAAAAGAGACTATAGCACTCCTAGGTCTCCACAACAGAATGGAGTTGCAGAAAGGAAGAATAGAACCCTTATAGAGGCTGCAAGATCAATGCTTGCTGACTCTAAACTTCCCACCATGTTTTGGACTGAGGCAGTTGGCACTGCCTGTTATGTATTGAATAGGGTATTGATTACTAGACCTCATAATAAGACACCCTATGAGCTATTGACAGGGAAGAAACCTACCATTGAACACTTGAAGCCTTTTGGTTGTCAGGTGACCATTCTCAACACAAGTGATCACTTAGGCAAATTTGAAGCAAAAGCTGATGAAGGGTATATTGTTGGTTACTCAGCTCATAGCAAGGATTATAGGGTATATAACTTGGCTGCAAAGAAGATAGAAGAGACTCTTAACCTGAAATTTTTGGAGGATAATGTAAATGTTCAGGGCAAAGGTCATGAATGGTATTTTGACCTTGATTACCTTACAAATTATTTGGGGTATGCTAGACACACAACTAACCCATCTGCAGGTATACAAGTGTCATCTTCTAACAATGCAGGTACCCTACAGGATGATTCAGACAGTGATTCAGAATGTGATGAACCCACTATTGTTGTAACTACTCTACCAATTCAAGTAGCAAATCCTCCTAACAAAGAAGCCTCTGATGCCAAATCTGCTGATGATGTGGAAAATTCAACCTATGCAAAAGATCTTGCTAGACTAAAAAAGCAAGAACATGCAGCTGCTGAGGAAGCTAAAAGACTTGGGTCTTGAATTTGCTCAAGACACTGAAGCACTCTTAAAACAAGCTGCTGTTGCAGAAAATAGAAAACCTAGTTCTGCTGATACATCTGCTGATTCTGCTGATGGAGATTTAGCTGAAGGCATTTCAGCTGCAGTTCCTGTTTCCACTAAAACTTCCACAAGTTTGGATGAACCTTATGGCAGGTTTCCAATTCCCTCAGATCTTGCTAATGTTGAGCAAAGTGATGACATTTTTCAATCAGCTTCTTATGATGAAGACTTTACTCCTACTTTAACCAATCTTGATACCTCCATTGATGTTAATCCTATTGCAACTAAAAGGATCAACACCATTCATCCACAAGATAATATTCTTGGTGATCCAAATGCTATGGTCCTCACCAGGAGTGCCATTAAGAATACCAAGTTTGGGCAATGTGCATTTTTGACTTATGTATCCACTCAGAAGAGAGACAATCACATAGATCAGAAGCATTGTTTGTTTGCTTGTTTCTTGTCCCAGGTTGAACCAATAAGCATTAAACAGGCTTTGAGTGAGCCTAGTTGGGTTGAAGCTATGCAGGAAGAGATGCAACAATTCAAGAATCAAGATGTTTGGGTACTTGTTGATCTGCCTGTAGGGAAAATTGCAATTGGGACCAAGTGGATCTTAAAATGCAAGAGGGATGCCAGAGGTATTGTGGTCAGAAATAAAGCAAGATTGGTGGCTCAAGGTTTCAGACAAGAAGAAGGGATTGACTACATTGAGGTCTTTGCACCCGTTGCTAGGGTTGAGGCAATTAGACTGTTTTTAGCCTTTGCCTCATATATGGGGTTTAAGGTCTATCAGATGGATGTCAAGAGTGCCTTCCTCTATGGCAAAATTGAAGAGGAGGTATATGTTACGCAACAGGGCTTTGAAGACCCCCATCATCCTAAGAAAGTGTACAAAGTTGTCAAGGCACTTTATGGACTTCACCAAGCACCAAGAGCATGGTATGCTAGATTGTCTACATTTCTTTTGGAGCATGGATACAGAAGAGGAGCTATTGACAAGACCCCCTTTATTAAGAAAAACTCCAGGGACATCATTCTAGTACAGGTATATGTGGATGACATTATCTTTGGATCCACAAAGGAGGCATGGTGCAGGGAATTTGAAGATTTGATGAAAGGTGAATTTCAGATTAGTGCAATGGGGGAGTTAACCTTTTTCTTAGGGCTGCAAGTCAAACAACAACCTGAAGGAATTTTTATCCATCAGGAGAAGTATGTTAAAGACATATTGAAAAAGTTTGACTTTGAACTTCTGAGGACTGCTACCACTCCATATGAACCACCCAAGCTTAAGAATCCAAATGAGCAAGATGAGGCTGTGAATGTTCATCTTTATCGGTCCATGATTGGATCACTCATGTATCTCACAGCTTCTAGGCCTGACATTACATTTGCAGTCAGTGCTTGCTCAAGACATCAAGTCACTCCACTGACTTCCCATCTTAATGCTGTGAAGAAAATTTTCAAGTACATCAAGGGCCAACCCAAATTAGGCCTTTGGTACCCAAGGGAATCACCATTTGTGTTGGAGGCTTACAGTGATAGTGACTGTGGAAAACTAGAAGGGGGGGTTGAATAGTTTTACGTCTTTTTAATTAGTTGTAAAAAGAGTTTTAGTGTTTACTTAATTTTTAAAACTTAGATTCGATAATATGTGATCTCAAGTATTGCACAATACAAACAAATATCAATACGAAATATATAACAATGATAAGTAATGAAATAAGTAAGAGATGGAAAGATCGAACCGCGAGACAAGAGATTTATAGTGGTTCGGCTACAAGGACACCTTCCTTGCCCTACTCCACTCCCCGAGCACCTAACTCGAGAGTTTTCTTCACTATATCAACAAGCTCCCTTATGGCGGAGAAAACCTTACACACCAATTTACACACCAATATTCAC
Organism: Artemisia argyi; assembly: GCA_030686995.1. Classification (NCBI taxonomy): domain Eukaryota; kingdom Viridiplantae; phylum Streptophyta; class Magnoliopsida; order Asterales; family Asteraceae; genus Artemisia; species Artemisia argyi. The sequence continues at coordinate 187,977,844 of CM060688.1, read as the reverse complement.
ACCAATTTACACACCAATTTACACACCAATCTACACACCAATAATCACACCACAACACCTTCACACCTAAGTCACAACTTCTACACACCTTCTTCAAATCAATCTACTTCACAACTAGCTTCTTCACACCAATAGATTTCCTAGCTTTTCTTCTTCACACCAAGCTATCAACTAATCACACAATCTATATCTAACACAACTATCTACAAGCAAATATTCACAACAATCTTCACAAAGAATATGTAAATAATCTTGATGATACACCAACAACTTGGATGTGGAGATCACAACAAGTTGTAATACTTCTTGTCTAGGAAGATAGAAGTATTCTTCTCTTGCACTTGAGAGGATGGAGATTGGATCACTTTGAAACAAAGAATATATACACTTATGATCAAAGGATGAGAGAATAGAGAAATAGATCTAGATCAGAAAGTTTAGAAGTGCAAAAGGTGAGAAAAATCTGAGGGATGAATCAGTATTTAAAGGGGGGGGGGGAAATACTGTTCTGGAGCGTGGCCGGTCCCCTTAATTGTAGGCCGGTCCCCTTAATGATTAAGGGGGCCGCCTAGTAAAATTAAGGGGGCCGCCCTCCTGAACGTTGGTTTTTCTTGTCTTTTAGTGGGGAATATTTTTCTGGATAGAATTTGCCATTTTTGGTTGGAAATTTGAAATCATATATTTATTATGAATTAAACATATTCTTTTAATTCCAAAAGTAATTTTGTAAAAGATATAAGATGTTTAATACATTTTATAAAAATTCTAGTGATTAGAAAAATTTCCTTTGATCATGAAATGTAATAAACCCTTTGTTTATTCATACCTTAAGTGATATGGAAGCAAAGACAAATATTAGGCACTAAAAACTTGTTTACGTCATAAGTTTTAGATTAATGAGTTTATGCTTTGTAATTATCAAAACATAGAGACATTGTTAATATGCTAACAATGTTTTAAGACATTATTTATGTCAACAATCTCCCCCTTTTTGATGATTACAAAACCTTAAACTCATTAGGTCTAAAAATTAATTTTTAGACAAGAATTTAGAGTTTAACATTCTCTTCTCCCCCTTTTTATAAAATCAAAAAGGTTAAAGGTCCCCCTTGATGTATACTCCCCCTCATTTGAGAGCACCAAGGAGATGAGCTATGGAAATCTTGGCTACACAAAATATTAGAAGAAAGCAAGGCAAATATACATGCAAAGCAATAGTTATAAAAATAGATTCATTCAAGCATCATAGAAAGCATTACAACATTTAATATGCTTAAGGCATATTAATCATAATAAAACAAATGAAAAGACATAGTCCTATATTGCCTAGAAAGAGCACTTGGACTTGCTTGCAACTCATGGTTGATTGTTTTATTTGCTTGAAGGATAACATAAGCATGAAGCTTAGTTGTTAGATGGAGAGGGATATGGGGTGGAGTATGGAGCGGAAGAGGTGGATCTCACGATGTTGTATCGTGTTAAGGGTGGTATTGGATGATTACGAGTGAGAAGATATTCAATCCAGGAAATATCTTCACTCAAGTAGAGGATTTATTTTTGAAGGAATATGCAACAAGGGCAAAAGTGAGTGTGGTTGGTAACTTGATCCAAATTGAGAGAGTGGGGAAGGCAATTTGCATAGGGTGATGATGGAGGTTGCCCTTTGTTGCGTTGTGCAAGATGCATAGCAAGGAGATCGCTAAGATCATGGATTTGGTTTATTTCATCACGGAACTTTTGCTTTTCCGTGGCAATGTGAAGAGGATCATAGGTTTGGTATAGATGTGTTGGATTTGTGTAGTTGGAATTGTAGTTTGATGGTTGGCCAATGTTGTATGGTTTGTAAAGAGGATCAAATGAATGACCTTGTGGGTTTGAGGTAAAGTTTGGGAAGTAAGAAGTTGGAGGTGTTGAATGACTTCCAATTTCATTTGTTATGATGGATTTGTTTCGAGCGCTTTTTCTTCGCCAAACGGGTTTTTCCGTCATCCTTGCTAGCCTTGAGGCTTTTGATCTTGGTTTGTTTGGAGAGTTCATGATGGGATGAATGGATAGATTTGAGGATTGGGGATATTTATAGTGTAAGATTTGTGTGTTTAAGGGTGGATAAGGTTTGTTGGAAGATTGGGACAAAGTGTGTTGGTTAAAATTGGGAAATGTAGGTTGAAATGGGCTAAAAAGCAGAAAAGATTCTGTAAACCCGACCATCAGATGGCCGGTCCCCTTAATTAGGGGGCGGTCCCCTTAATGATTAAGGGGGCCGCCTTACATAATTAAGGGGGCCGCCCATCTGGTGATTTCCAGGTTGCCAGAATTGGGTTTTTGGCAGAAAATTTGCAGAAAGGTTATGTGTTTAGATTAGAATTCAAGCAAGTTCAATTCTCTTAGGCAATATAGAGTCTAATCTAATCAAGATATAGCATGCATGCAAAAACATATAGGCAAAAGAGCAAATAATCAACACATAATAAGCAATAGGAGGTAAACAAAGGCAAGCACACTTAAGCTTCCTAAGGCACCTATCTTAGATTGAAGGCAAGGATAATTAGTGAGTGAAAAACTAGTGATGGATCAAGATGACACCATTATTAGTGAATTTGTCCTAGTGAGTGTCTATATGCAACAAATGTGGAGTTGTGATTATTTCGACTCCTAGAAGCAAAAAGAAATAGCGATCCTAAGAAACAATCCAAATAATCTCCTTGATTCAATTTTTGCTCGATCATGAATGTCAAAGACATATATTAGATTATATACCTTGACAATTTATGTGAGAGTTTATGCATGATTTTGAAATATAATGTTTTTGGAATTAGTCAACAATGCAAGGAAAATGATCTTCATGGGGTTCCTAGATTGTGAGAATAATTTTTAGAGAAAATTGATTGAGTTTTACAAAAAGGTTTATGCAAAGAAAAAGAATTTTTCCAATCTTTAGTTTTGTGCGAAATAGATTCCTAGACTCAGAAAAGGTGAAATGGAAGAGAAATAAATTTCATGCAAGTATTAATTTGAAATAATACAATATAATTTAGTCAACTTGTTCCATCATTCCTAATCCTAAACGCAAGTGGTTGAATAATTCACGCTTAAGGGGTTTTGTGAAAATATCCTCAATGTTGTCTTTCGATGCAACCTTTTCTATAGATATATTTCCTTTTTGTACATTATCCCTAAGAAAATGGTGACGTATTTCTATGTGTTTAGTCCTAGAGTGTTGCACCAGATTTTTACTTAAATCTATCGCACCTTTGTTATCGCACATAATGGGGACATTTTCTAACCTAATGCCATAGTCTACGAGAGCTTGTTTCATCCATAGTGCTTGTTGACATGCCTTTCCGGCGCTTACATATTCGGCTTCGGTGGTAGAAATAGCAAGAGCGGTTTGCTTCTTCAAAAACCAAGACGTTAGACAACATCCCATAAATGTGCAAATACCGCTAGTGCTCTTTCTATCTACGTAGTCTCCCGCATGATCCGAATCCGCATAGACAATGGTTTCTATGCCGGATTCCTTAGGATACCATAATCCTAAGTGTATAGTGCCTTGAATGTATCGGAAGATACGCTTAACCGCTTCTAGGTGAGAGGTTTTGGGATCCTCTTGAAAACGGGCACAAAGGCAGACACTAAACATGATATCGGGTCTACTTGCCGTCAAGTATAGTAAACTACCTATCATTCCTCTATATTTGGAGTTATCTACGGACTCACCTCCGTAGACATGGGTGTTTTTATGGGTTTTGAGTCTTCTAGGCCAAATTTCTTAAGCATTTCCTTAATGTACTTAGATTGGTTAAAGAATATTCCATCTTCTAATTGTTTTATTTGTAATCCTAGGAAGAAGTTAAGTTCACCCATCATACTCATCTCAAACTCATCATGCATGATTTTGGCAAATTCATCACACATGTCTTGACAAGTCGATCCAAATATAATGTCATCAACATATATTTGAACAATGATGAGATTAGGGTCTTTCCTTTTAGTGAAAAGAGTGTTATCTAACATTCCCATGGAATAATCATATTTAATAAGAAAAGCTTTTAATCGATCATACCAAGCTTTGGGAGCTTGTTTGAGTCCATACAAAGCTTTCTTTAACTTATAAACATAATCAGGTTTTGCGAAGTCAATGAATCCTGGAGGTTGTGCCACATATACCTCCTCATTGATAAAACCGTTAAGGAATGCACTTTTCACATCCATTTGGAATAACTTAAAATCTAGGGCGCAAGCATAGGCAAGTAATATCCTAATTGATTCTAGTCTAGCTACGGGGGCATAAGTTTCATCATAATCAATTCCTTCTTGTTGATTATAACCTTGGGCAACTAACCTAGCTTTATTCCTAGTAACTATTCCATTCTCGTCTAACTTGTTCCTATATACCCATTTGGTTCCTATGATAGTCATATCCTTTGGATTTGGGACTAGTTCCCAAACATCATTTGCCTTAAATTGATTTAATTCTTCTTGCATAGCTATAATCTAACTTTCATCCTTTAAAGCCTCGCTAATATTCTTAGGTTCTATTGCTGAGAGGAAACAAAAGAAGTTGTTTTTATCTTGGGCTTGTGACCTAAGGGTTCTTTGGTTAAGATGTCCTATTATATTATCTAATGGATGTGATCTAGATTCTTTAATATTAACGGTTTCGTTATTTTCTAAGTTAATGTCTTCATTATCATTTCCTATGGGTTTTGTTTTACTAACCTCAATGGCATCATCTTCGACTAAATCATCATCTTCTAAAGGTAGCGTTTTAGGAGGTGGTGGTGTTTCATCAAATGTTACATTTAGTGATTCCTCTACTTTCATGGAGTGTTTGTTAAGTATTATATATGCTTTACTATTTTGTGAGTATCCTAAAAATATTCCTTCATATGATTTTGGATCAAACTTAGTGAGGTAGTCCTTAGTGTTTAAGATATAGCATTTACTTCCAAATACCCTAAAGTAGCTTAAGTTTGGTTTTCTATTTCTTAATAACTCATAAGGAGTTTTTCCTAGAATTCTTCTAATTGATACCCTATTTAAAATATAAGTCGATGTATCTACGGCGTGACACCAAAATTTTTGTGGAATGGATTGTTCACTTAACATAGTTCTACTCATTTCTTGTAGTGACCTATTTTTTCTTTCTACTACCCCATTTGATTGAGGAGTACGAGGAGCGGAGAAATTGTGAGATATTCCATTTAACTCACAATATTTTCCGAATTGTACTTCGTTATCAAATTCCTTACCATGGTCCGTCCTAATGGCAACTATTGAGCATCCTAATTTATTTTGAATCATTTTACTAAATATTTTGAATTTTTCAAAGGCTTGGGTTTTGTCACTTAAAAACCTAGTCCACGTGTATCGTGAGTAGTCATCTACTATTACTAAGGTATATTTGTTTCCTCCATAGCTCCGCACAGCGGATGGACCAAAAAGATCCATATGTAATAATTCTAGGCATCTAGTAGTGGATACTATATTCTTAGCTTTGTGACTAGCATGAGCTTGTTTTCCAATTTTACATGCATCACAAAAATGTTTGTCATATTTTAGATTAGGCAAGTTTCTAACTAATTCCTTAGAGGCCAAAGATTGTATTTGTTGCATGTTAGCATGTACTAATCTCCTATGCCACAATGTGGAGTTTTCGTCTAGGGTCGTTAGGCATATCCTATCTTCAGGTTTGTTTCCTAGTTTCATAACATATACACCTCCTTTCCTAATACCTCTACCTATAATTTTTCCATTCTTAACTATTTTGCTATCTTCTTCGGAAAAGATAACTCTACATTTATTATCGCATATTTGGCCTACACTAAGTAAGTTATATGTTAAATTATTTACATGTTCAACATTTTCAATAGTAAGTGAGTCTTGAGAAATCGTACCTTTGCCAATAATTTTTCCACGCAAGTCACTACCAAAAATAACGTTACCTCCATTGTATGCCTTATATGTAGAGCATATCTTTCGGTTCCCTGTCATGTGCCTCGAGCATCCACTATCCTTGATCCATTCGTCAGGCTCCAAGTCAATTCCAAGGCATATTTCATCGGTTGCTTTTGCCATGAAACACTTTTCTTCTCTTGGTTTTTCCACTTCTTCTTTGTCACTATCACTCCATGTTCTACTAACAAATGCACCTTGATTATCATAACTCGGCGGCTTTAGACATTCACCAACGAGATGATTTGGACTTCCACATCTAAAGCATTTTCTTTTCACGTAATTGTCACTTCTATTTCTTTGGAACGATTTTCTATCGTCATGTGATGATCTAGTGAATCTTCCTCGTCTCTTGAAGAATTTCTTGAATTCTCTTACGACCATTGCATATTCTTCATCTTCACTCTCGTCACTTGAGTCACTATCATCACAAGGTTCCTTTTTGGCTTTTAGAGCAATGGATTTGACTTGTTCTTTCTTGACTTTAACCTTTTCCAAATCTTTTCTTATAATTTCTTCATGGACCTTCAAGTTGCCAATAAGCTCATCTAGTGACAATGTCATCAAATTCTTTGATTCTTCAATAGCCGTGACTTTAGCTCGCCATTTCGGATGCAATGCCCTAAGAAATTTCCTAACACAATTTTTACTAGAAAATGTCTCATCAAGTGCTTTTAAACTTGTGATAATGGTGTTAAATTTAGCAAAAGCATTATCAATTGATTCCTCTTCCGGAATCGTAAATTGTTCATATTGTTGTACAAGAAGATCTATTTTGTTATCTTTAACTTGACTATTACCTTGGTGAGTGATTAGTAAAGAATCCCAAATTTCTTTTGCGGTTTTACACATAAAAATTCTTTCATATTCTTTGCGTGGTAACGCATTATAAATAACCATTTTAGCCTCATTATTTTTTGCAAGTTTCTTTTTCAAATCATCATTTTGTTTTTCAAAAACTACAATTTCATCCATTTTAGTTTCAACATTATATTGAATAGGGGGAAAATCACCAAAGGTAATAATATGCCAAAGATCAAGATCTTTTGATTTCACATAGGTTTCGAATCTATTTTTCCAATATAAAAATCCATCACTTTCAAATAGTGGTGGTCTTTGCATAGATTGCCCTTCTAAATATTTTTCAGATTCCATAGATCGTTACAAGTTTTAAAATACAATATATTTTAAAATTCTTGCTAGACGTGGCTCTGATACCAATTTTGGAAAACTAGAAGGGGGGGGGGGGGGGGGTTGAATAGTTTTACGTCTTTTTAATTAGTTGTAAAAAGAGTTTTAGTGTTTACTTAATTTTTAAAACTTAGATTCGATAATATGTGATCTCAAGTATTGCACAATACAAACAAATATCAATACGAAATATATAACAATGATAAGTAATGAAATAAGTAAGAGATAGAAAGATCGAACCGCGAGACAAGAGATTTATAGTGGTTCGGCTACAAGGACACCTTCCTTGCCCTACTCCACTCCCCGAGCACCTAACTCGAGAGTTTTCTTCACTATATCAACAAGCTCCCTTATGGCGGAGAAAACCTTACACACCAATTTACACACCAATATTCACACCAATTTACACACCAATTTACACACCAATCTACACACCAATAATCACACCACAACACCTTCACACCTAAGTCACAACTTCTACACACCTTCTTCAAATCAATCTACTTCACAACTAGCTTCTTCACACCAATAGATTTCCTAGCTTTTCTTCTTCACACCAAGCTATCAACTAATCACACAATCTATATCTAACACAACTATCTACAAGCAAATATTCACAACAATCTTCACAAAGAATATGTAAATAATCTTGATGATACACCAACAACTTGGATGTGGAGATCACAACAAGTTGTAATACTTCTTGTCTAGGAAGATAGAAGTATTCTTCTCTTGCACTTGAGAGGATGGAGATTGGATCACTTTGAAACAAAGAATATATACACTTATGATCAAAGGATGAGAGAATAGAGAAATAGATCTAGATCAGAAAGTTTAGAAATGCAAAAGGTGAGAAAAATCTGAGGGATGAATCAGTATTTAAAGGGGGGGGGGGGAAATACTGTTCTGGAGCGTGGCCGGTCCCCTTAATTGTAGGCCGGTCCCCTTAATGATTAAGGGGGCCGCCTAGTAAAATTAAGGGGGCCGCCCTCCTGAACGTTGGTTTTTCTTGTCTTTTAGTGGGGAATATTTTTCTGGATAGAATTTGCCATTTTTGGTTGGAAATTTGAAATCATATATTTATTATGAATTAAACATATTCTTTTAATTCCAAAAGTAATTTTGTAAAAGATATAAGATGTTTAATACATTTTATAAAAATTCTAGTGATTAGAAAAATTTCCTTTGATCATGAAATGTAATAAACCCTTTGTTTATTCATACCTTAAGTGATATGGAAGCAAAGACAAATATTAGGCACTAAAAACTTGTTTACGTCATAAGTTTTAGATTAATGAGTTTATGCTTTGTAATTATCAAAACATAGAGACATTGTTAATATGCTAACAATGTTTTAAGACATTATTTATGTCAACAGTGACTATGCTGGAGCTAATTTGGATAGGAAATCCACAACAGAAGGTTGTCAATTTCTTGGTAGAAGACTCATCTCTTGGCAGTGCAAGAAACAAACCATAGTGGCTACTTCTACTATTGAAGCAGAATATGTTGCTGCTGCCAATTGCTGTGGTCAGGTACTTTGGATTCAAAATCAAATGTTGGATTATGGGTTTAACTTTATGAACACTAAAATCTACGTTGATAATCAAAGTACTATTTCTATTGTTAAAAATCCTGTTTTTCATCAGAGAACTAAACATATAGAAATTAGGCACCATTTTATAAGAGATGCAAATGAGAAGCATCTAATTCAAGTGCTTAAAATTCATACTGATGATAATGTAGCTGATTTGTTAACAAAAGCTTTTGATGGACCTAGGTTTAATCACATAGTTGTCACCATTGGGATGGTTAACCCTTGAATGCTATGTTTGAGGGGAGTCATAAGCCTCAGGGGAGGCATATGCCTCAGGGGAGGATTGTTATTGTTGTATACTATGTAGATTATTATGTTTACTATTACTGTGTTTACTAACTTTGTCTTGCAGGTTTCTTACTAATCTTGTATATTATTTTGGTTGTTCTTTTGTGTTTTGTTTGAATGTTTGATTTTAGGTCATGTGTCTGTTGATATACAAAGGACTTAATTACTTCTATCGGTGGAATCTGATGTAAAGACATAAAAGTAAAATATTTTATTAATTAGAAGAAAGCTTGGTACATCAACAACAAGATCTGTCATCAGAAGAAACACAAAATACATCCAACAACAACAAACAACCACCAACTAACCACCACCTCCCTAAGCCCCAACTCTCTACTCCATCTTCCTCTTTCCTTTGCCCAAGTCCTTTGGGTCAGGCATCCTCTTGTGAATCCCTCTGGACTGCATGTCCTTGTTCCAGAGCTTGGGAGTAGCAAGACCTAGGACCACCTTCAATGGACCCTTGTTCCTTCTTAAGGACTGTGGCTCTTCAGGGACTGAAATCCTCCTCATATCTGCACATACCCTTTCCATTTCATTGGTCAAGAATGCTGTGACAGGAGTGAAATCAGGGACAACCATAGCTATAGGAGTTGGAGCTTCCTCAGCTTCAGTGGTTTCTTCTGAAGAGGTATGAGATGGACATAATTATGAAGGGCCCTCACTTAGGTAGTAGTAGGATCTTTAGATTTGAGGTATGTCAAAGGTGGAGTCTGATGAATCAGAAGAAATTTTAATGACTTTGGGGGATGGCTTCATGATTTGAATTTGAGAAAGACTTTGGAATATGTTATTTGTGGGATGGTGAGTTGCTTATGACTTGAAGACTTCTTTATAAAGATTTGATTTAGGTTTAATGTGAGTTAATGCAAGTAAATGGGAGGTAGTTGAGTCAGTAGCAATTACTAATTGTGCAAGTTGTCAACTTAAGTGGATTCTTCGGATGAAAGTCAATGGGTTTGACCACATGCTGCTGATAATACCTATTTTGTTGTTAAGTGTGTTCCTGCTGATGGCTTATTAAAGATTAATTTATTCAGGGGAATGCAAATCTTTCAGAAGAATTAAAAACAAGTAAACACAAACAAAGCAAAATTTTTATTGATTCTTCTGAAGTACAATACAAGACAATGAAATTGAAAGATTAATAACAAGTTCCTATTCTACTTTGCCCTTGCCCTTTCCATCCACAGTCTTCTCCTTGCCTTTGTTGTTGATGTTGAAGATACCTTGCCACTGAGGACAGGGTAACCCCATCACAATCTTTCTTGTCTTTCGCAATGGGGGATTTAATTTTCTTCCTCTTGGATGAGAGGACTGAGGTTTCTCAGGGGTTGTGGGGTTGTAAAGTGCATCATTCTCATCATCCTCTTCATCAGAAGAACTGAAGATGAAGAGAGACTCATCAGGATTGGGAACTTTATTTGCCCTCTCCAATACATTCCACCTTCTCTTCATCTCTCTTTGGTATTCAGGATCATCAATTTCAGAAGGATATGGTAGAAGATCTTCAGATGATGATGAACTTGGAGCAGGTACATCATGTTTCTTCTTCTTGGCTTGTTCCTTTGTGAGACCACGGGGAAGTGTTGGCATTCTGAGTGGTGGTGGGGATGTTAGTGAATCAGAAGTATCAGATGAGTCAGAAGAAAGGTTGATGATGCGTTGATTGGATGCCATGGTTGTGTTATTGATTGGTGGAATTATAATTAGGGATTTGATTTGTGTGGAGTGATTTGGGGATAATTATCCTTTATATATAAGATCACCCCAACCGCGTGTCTTTATTACAATAAATGCGAGGTGGTTTGGAGATAATTAAGGGTTATTTGAAATTTGAATAAATAGATCTTTTGTTTAAAAGATATTTGGTTTCCACTGAAGGGATGATTCTGCTGATTGATTCTGCGGAAGGTTCTATTGAATGAATGGTTGACCGTAGTCAACGATTGACTATTTTCTGCGGATTGACTATTTGCTTTCTGCCATTTGACTTGGTTTCTTCTGATGAGTCAGTTTAATTGGGATTTTCTTTAGGTAATTATTGGTCAAAGATTACTTTCCAATAATTCATATCTGTTTCATTCCACGTTTGGTAACTTCCTTAATTAACCAAGACGTGCATATCCCACTCATAAATTAACTGATTCCCTCTCGCTATAAAATTTCAAAAACCATTTCAACATTCTTCAGCACTCCCAACCCTAATTTCTTATTCTCAATCAATGGCTGCACTACTTTTCAAAGGTGATCATAACAAACATGCCTTTCTTGGTCGTGGTAAGGGTGATGAAGATTATGTGGGCATGATCGAATTTCTCCAAAGATCCAAGATTCGTTATGCTCTGCTCCATTATCCAAGTGTTATTTATGAGTCTCTTGTTGTACAATTTTGGGAAACAACACAAACAAGGACTATTGAAGATGGACCAACAGAGATTGTTGCTCTCATAGATGGGGAAGAATATGTGGTTACTGAGTCATTGGTCAGGACTCAACTACAATTGGATGATGAAGGAGGTGTGACTGATTTGCCTAAGGAAGAGATACTTAGAGGCCTTCAGGCTGCTGGTTATAGTGGAGATGGGAAAGTGTGGTACAAGAACTTGTTTTGCCCTGAATGGAGGTTTTTGACACACACTTTGCTTCAGTGCATGGGTTCTAAGTCTGGTGGATGGGACCAATTCTCTACAGACATTGCTCTTGCCATTATGTGTCTCTCTCAGGGAAGAACATTTAACTTTTCTAAGTATATCTTTAATGCTATGCTTGAAAATGTTAAGGATACCAAACTTAAATATTTAATGTATCCTAGGTTTCTTCAAATCATTTTAGGCATTCAGACCACTGACCCTACTCATTTGCCTGTTAAGGGTTTATCTAAAAAGTTGTTCTCTCAAATGAAAATTAAATATACAGGAGAACACAGACCCTTACTTCCAGCTATGTTGCCTGCTGGCAATGCTCCTGATGGAGTAGCTGCTGATGCAGCTGCTGATGCCCCAGTGGGCAATCTCCCTAATGGAGTGGCTGCTGATGCAGCTGCTGGTGGTCAGAATCCTTCTGATGCTCAAGCATTAGAGGATTCTCCTGACAGAACTAAAGATGCTCCTGATGCAAGTGCATCAGTTGCTTCTTATGTTCAGCCACCACCCTCTCCTAGGTCACCCACACTTGTACCTTCACCAATGGATATTAATTGTCCTGAGCATGAGCTCAATGTGAATTTAGGTCCTAACCAACCTGTACAATCACCACAATTTACAAGACTTCCTACACCTAGTCCATTGAGACCTCATTTTGAGGATCATGTAGATGTTGATTATTCTCCTCACAGGACCAATGATGCTTTCAATGCCACAGATATCCCTGTTGGTGGAACTGAAGGTCCTGTTACTCTCACTTCTGTATCTGCTTTGTTGAACAGGTATGTAACTAAGGTGGACAAGTTGGAGAATGATCTGAACTTCACCAAAAAGAATCTTAGCAATGCTGTTCTGACTCTCATTGGAAAAGTTAAGAAGTTGGAGGTTAAGCTTAAGCAAAGGAAGAGACAAGGTGTGGTGTATGAATTAGATGAGGAATCTACTAAAGCATCTGACAACATTGACTTGGAAGGCCTTGAACTTCTTGCTGCTACCACATTGGAGAGTGTTCAGAAGAATGCTGCTGCTAGGCCTGCACCATCTATTCATTCTACTGATGTTAGGCCTGCTCCAACTGCTGCTGTTGCTCATCCTGCTAATGCAAGTGTTCCAAAGGATTCCAGAGTCATTTATGTCAGGAGAAAGCATTCTGCTGATAAGACTTCTGCTGATGCTCTTAGAAAGAAGACTTCTGCTGATGCTCTCAGAAAGGAATCTTTTCCTACTACTATGCCAGCAGTGGACACTCATTCTACATCAGCAGATATCCAAGCTGACTGTCCTCATGATTCTCCTGATAAGATTTTTGTTCCTCCTGAGACTACTACAATTAAGAAAGACAAAGGAAAGTCCGTCATGGTTGATCAGGACATTCCTTCAAGAGTGAAGTCCAAGGTGGAACTTGCCAATGAAAAACTTAGTGAGATTGCTGCTGCACACTTGCATGATAAAGAGAATGTTGCAGCTACAAAGGTTCAGTTGGATATGAAAGCCTCAGAAGCACTTGCTAGGAAAATTCAAGATGATTTGGATAAGATGGGAACTCCATTTACTAGCACCTTGCCTGCTGAAAGACAAAAGGAACTCGATGAAATAGCTAAGAATCTTTCTGCAGAACAATGGGAAAATTTGGCTAAACAGGCTGCATCTAAGCCTAATTTGGGTGAATCTGTGCTTGGAGTTGATAATCCTGCTTTTGTTCAGATGATGGTTGAAAGAGGAAAGTTGTAGAGAAAACAGGAGGAAGAGAGAAAAGCTAAGCATCAAAGGGAAAGACCTTGGACAAAGGCAGAAATAAAGAAATACATGAGGAATTTTGTAAAGAATCAGGGATGCTCTATGTTTGGGTCAGGATGGACTCAAAAGAAGGTTTGGGGATTTTCAGATAAGCAACTCACCTTCTACTATGAGAAGATCATTTCCAATCTTCATTCCTCTGGTATACATGTCCAAGATGTTCTGGAGTTTAGAGGTAGACTTTTGGATGGGCCTGAAGCTAAGAGAGCTAAGCTTCATGATACTACTGATCAACCTGCTGAGTCTATTGGTTCCTTTCATGGTGGTCAGGAGAAAGTGCATTCTCCTTCTGTCTTACCTCAGATGAATGATACTCCTGGTGCTCAGCTGGATGATACTCCTGATGCTTCTCATCATGATACTGCTGAATCTCAACCTAACACTACTGAAGCTCCACATGATGTTTCAAAGGATGCTTCAGCAGATACTCCAATAGAAGTACCCGATGATGATGATTCTGCAGATGTTCCTGCTGATGTGCCTAAAGAAGAACCTGTTGATGGTCCTTCTATTCCTGTTTCTACTGGCACTAGGAGGAAGACTAAAGCTATAAAGAGGAAGGCTCCAAAAGATATTCCTTTAGAGGATAGTACTACTTTCCTTGATTATGCTTCTGATGATGGTCAAGACCCTGTTGTTTGGGAGAAAATTGTGAAGTGGGAACTTGTTGATACTGAGCTTGGTCAAGGACAAGTGAATGTCATAACTAGACAAGACGGAACTACTAAGACATTCTTGTTTCTGAGCCGAATCTTACATATGGTGGACAAGCAAGACCTTCTCTCACTTTATGACTAGGTTACCCAGTATTATCAAACTCATTCCCCTGATGAAATTGGAATGTATTTGATGGTAGATTTGCAGATTTTGTGTGATTCTTATAAGGGTGATTCTGGTGTGAAGTTTCAAGTATGGAAGGGTCAAAAGACATGGGTGGTTGACTATTGGAAGTTCTTTCCACTTCCCAATGTTCATATGATTGTCACAACCACTGGTAAGACCTTATACTGCTGGGCTGATGTTCTTTATCCAATCACTATGGAAGTGATGAAACTCATGCTAGAGGCAAAGCTTTCAGTTCCTTTGGATATGACTGAAAATGATCTTCATCTTGCTGAACAATTGATAAGGTTCATCAGAAGAAGTATCTTGACTAAGCAGGAACTGAAAACTAAGTATGGTATTCAAATGGAATCATATTTGCAATGAGCTGGTCTTGGTATGATATTTTGTTGTATATTTTTCTTTTCTTTTAGTTTAGTAAAAAAAAAAAAAAAAAAAAAAAACTAACATATTTGTATAGTTTTCTGTATGTTGTATGCAGGTTTGGTGTTGATTCTTTCTGGTCATCAACTTACCTGATGTTGACTATTCCATCAAAAAGTTGGCTAGTCCAAAGGGTACAGCTTTGGTCATCAAATCTGTTGATAGCTGTAATGGTTTGCTCAAAACCATAGGGTACTCAACTCAGCCATGCTTTATTGCTGAGAGTTGAAATGGTTGTCAATTGACCATGGAGTTTTCCTTTTTGGATTCCAAATAATTGGCTAGCCCACATGTATATGGCTTGTGGTAAAGGCAGTGGAAAACCATATTTGGTATTCAATTGACCAAGATGATAATTCATCAATAATTGACTAGTCCTGAGCAAACGGCTACAGGTAAAGACTTCTCAAATCCGTTTATAGCTGATGATTTGCTAAAAATCATATTATTTGGGTCATCAGTGTACCATAGTTTCTTAACTGAGAACACTTGGCTACTCCAGTAGTGATGGCTATTGGAAAAGAGACATCAAATCCATTATTTTCAATGATTCACCTCTCACAGGAGTTAACACACCTGGATGTGATGAGAATAGTATGAAACTCAGTTGTTTTGATGTACATTTCGTCTTGTGTTGCTGCAAAGAATGGTGCTTTTCAACTGTTTGCTGATCATAGAGATTCTGTTTATGAAGATTCTTTGCTGCTGATGTTCATCCTCAATCCTCTGGTTTATGCTATTGGCGATCTATCAAGAAATCTTGAACTTAGCTGTGTCAAATTCAAGATTAGGGGAGGATTGTAAGGAATTATTGAAGATACTGCTGACAGGTTCCTGCGGAAGCTTAGAGAGTTTCTGCTGATGAATGGTTCCTGTGGACGTATAGAGATCCTGCGGATAGAGTTAAACCGTGGATAGAACTTATGTATTTTAGGACAAGATATGTAGAATATCTTTTATTAGTTTATTATTATTTGTTTCTTGTAAGAAAGGTTAGGGTTTCCAATAGTATATAAGGAACCCTAGGTCATTGTAATACGTACGAGTTTTCATAACATTATTAGTAAAAAGTTTATCGATCCATAGAGGATCAAGTTTAGTATAAGTTTGTTTTTATATTCCGCAATAATTACAAGCTCACAGAGATTATCTAACTTAGTCTTACTAGTGATTACATCAGTAGGCTAACTTTCTATTGGCTCGTGATCTATCAAGGAGTAGATCCCTTCACATTCCTTCGTCCATAGCTTCGTTTTTGAAAGTATTTTCTGAATCTTTAAGCCAAAATTACCCAGGAACCCCTGATGTTTCCACATTTTGCAAAAATGGACAGCAACTTTCTAATAGTGTTTAAAACTCATTTTTCTAGTTTATAACTTGTTCAAAACTTAACCAAACTACTTCAAATCAACTCCACAAGTATTCAATCCTACCATATACCTTCTTAGGGTGTCATGGGGTCCTAAACATCACCAACCTTGGTGAGTTTCATGGGAATAATCATAGGAAAATCAAAAACCCTTTATATGTAGTAAAAATCAAATAAAGTGGTATGGATCATAATATACTTGCATGTTTTATTACTAGCTCACAAAAATACATCATGTAATAGTTTGAAAAAGTAGAAAAATGATTAGTAACTTACTTGTGATGATTATTAAGAGATGGTGATGAAAACACATTTAATCTTTGTGGTTTTTATTTCAAAACCCAAACTAGATCACTACTAGGACTTGATAAATACTTGGTTCTTGAAAAATTGATGGATCCTTCTTGTTGTTGTATTCATGGCCGATCCATATGGAGAAGAAAAGAGAGAAGCGAATACTTTGCTAGTTACTTTGTATAATGAATGAAAATGAAAGTCTTGAAGTATAGATATTTGTCAAGAGAAAAACATGTGCATTAGTAGCTAGGGGGAACATTTGGGCGGATTTTAGGGGAAAGAAAAATAGGGTGGGTAGATCTTGTAAGAGATTTTGCAAGATAGTTAATATTGTATACCGGAAAATATAGCAATTGATTTGAAAACACCGGGTAAATTAATAATATAATTTTATATCATTATAATGAGTATGAAAATATGTTAGGATCATAGTCGGGAGTATCGAGTATATGCTAGTAGTAAAAACTGAGTGGTAACGTAAATTAAATAATTAACCATACGTAAATGGAAATAATGCATATCCGTGCACGATCTAATATGCTGATGATGTTACTGATGATATGTAGACTACTCTAGTCTATATGACGTGTCCTTACTGATGATGCATGAATTCACAGCTAAACCAAACTGGTTACGCGAATTTGATTACCCGTAAACTAGGTTTACGAGAAGACGCATGAAGAATGTGAATAGTGATTTCCCTCCGGGAATGAATAGTGTTTTGTGAATAGTGAAATTTTGGAACACTTCTCAGAATCTCAAACTGACTTGGAAAATGATGAATTGTGATCGGTGAATAGTAATGATGAATAGTAACTTCCGAGATGAATAATGAAATTTCAACCTTTGAAAAAGGACCTGAAATTACGAGTTGTGACAGTCTTCCCCTCTAAAAGGAACTTTGTCCCGAAGTTCAGTTTGTGTTGGTCTCTGGAGTGTACTAGATGAAAAGATGTTGATACTTGAGTCGCATTTGGTCTTCCCGTTCCCAAGTAAACTCGGGTCCTCTTCGAGAATTCCAGCGAAATTTCACGATAGGAATTCGACTTTGTTTCATTGTCCGACCTCACGGTCCATGATTTCTATTAGTTCTCCTTCAAGGTTTGAGTTTGTCATTGGGTTGGATTCCTTCCAATGGAATCATGAGTGACTAATCTGAAAGACATTTCTTGAGATTTGGAAAACGTGAAACATGTTTGTGTAACCTACTGTTCTCTAACAAGGCTCAAGTCTGACGGCCACTAGGCCTACTCTGTTTGAAATATTAAATGGTCCAGTGTATATCGGGTTTAACTTCCCAAATTTTTTTGAATGGTCTCATGCCTTTCCTAGGCAGAACTTTCAACATGACCCTGCCACCAACTTGAAATTCTAATGGTTTACAACTTATCGAACTTGCAACTGATTCTTGATTTGTAGGAAATTCTTGGTTATTTCATGAATGTGTACTGGACTAGTGAGTTGGGCTTTTCCGATTTTGGTCCGTCAATGGATGTTGGCACTTCGACCATAGAGTGTCTCAGATGGTGTAGTCCCTATGCTTATGTGATAACTATTGTTGTATATGGATTTGATTTATAGTAAATGGTTAGTCCAACCATTTCTAGAGTCAATCACTCATGCTCTGGGCATATCTTCCTATGTTTGAATTGTTCTCTCGCTCTGACCATTGGTCGGAGGATGGTAGGCAGTGTTTATATCTTATTGGGCTCTGGAGGAAATCTTAAAATAGTTGCTAAAAGTCTGAGGTGAATCGATTACCTTTATCAGGAATAATTGAAATGGGTACAATGAATCTTGTGACTAATTTTACAACGTTATGTCTTTCGAAAAGGGCGTTATTTGAAGAAGATAGAATGTGGTAGCAGTTTTGGATTCCTTGTGTTTTGTTCTAACGGATGCTACGACATGTATCTTTGTTTGCCTATTGTGCTTGGTCTCCATTACTGAAGTTCGTAATTGATTGATGGTGTCCCTACTAATTTCCTTCATCAAATATTCCAAGGTTCTTTATTATCAAATCACAAAACCCTAAATGCATAAGCGATGTAGTATGGTGATTGGTTTTCAAAATTTGTCTCGCGATTGTGAGTTTTGGTAGTAATCTTTTCCTGAATAAACGAATTTAGAAAATGAAGCAAATGGTTTACTAAGTAATATCTTTCTTGATGATTCAAAATTCAGTAGTTATGAAATGTGAAACTGTTTTCAAACATGTTGTGAATAGGACTGTTAACCAAAGTTTGATGTTTATATATTTCTCATTGTACGATGGTTTTGCTAAATATTGACCAAAAAGAATCGTACTTGTCCAAATAGGTACTTCGAAAATTATTTTCTACGAGGTATGTGATTTGTATAAACACAATTTTTTTTTAAATCAGCTTCGTTTAAAAGTGAAAGCACTAACAAGGATAAAATGGTAGGATAGGTAATGTTCGCATAAATGCATAGATGTCTAATGTTTAGTTCCTGATGTTGGATAATGCCTATTGATGGTATCAGGCAAAACTAAAAGCCTAGGTATTCAAACTAACTTAAGTCCTGAAATGGTATATCGTTTAAATTGTCATCATGTTGGAAAAATATCAATTGGTACTATGTCGATGAATGTCTGTTCTGTTTTCACATGTAGATGAGGAGATATGTTCGGGTCTGATCCCTTTCGCGGTATGAAAGTGAGGTTATCTAAAACTTCTAGAGAACACAATGCTTTAGGGGAACTTATATCGATATCTTTAATTCAACTCAATTATCCTTGGTGAAAACTCGTTGCAGGGAAGTTTGCATATAGATGAGGCCATGTTTAAATGAGGTGTTCTACAATATCGGTTAGGAGGCTTGGTTCATTTCTATAGTGTTGCTTAGCGTACGTCCACATTGTACTCGATCTTGTAACTCAATCTAGCTAGTACTTTTGAATGATAGAATTTGGACAACTAGGTCAGAGATGGTGGTTCGGATGGTCTTGTGGTATCTTAAGATTTCTGTTGAGTTATGAATTGTCTTACTGTATACTTCTAGTCTAGGTTAGTAGTTCTGTAATACTTTCATTGCTTTTCTTGTATCAAGGAATCCTCCTTGTAATTGATATGGAAAGTCTCTCCTAGAGAAGTCAATGAAAAAATCCAACTTAATGGCTGAGTGAGTAACAGGTGGGGTAAGTATCCAGGGAGGGTTTGTCAAAAAGAGATGTTTATGAAAGAGTTTATTTGTTTACAAAGCTTTTAAATGAAGATTGTTATTAACAAATCTTTGAAAATGTAATTATTTTATTCACGGCATAATCCTTCCTGAATTATACATAGGTGATCAGGCTATGTATAATTGAGGACTAATGATGCGATGCTTGATTAAATCAAAATAGCATTACTTTTCTCAAAAGTTGTAGATGGTGTTCAACATATTGTTCTGAAAAATGGTATCCTAGATATTTCCTTCCAAAGTAACATGAAAGTCGTTTCGCGTAAATATAGTAAATACTTGATGTAATGACTGAAAAATCAATTTATAGGGTGGTAATAAAATAGCTTATTTTAAAAATTCTGTAGAACAATTTCCCCATATGGTAGTAAAATAGCTTGGAATAAAATTCGTTGAATGGTTTATTGGATACGTGGGTGAATCTTATGGAATGGTAATAGTCTACTAATCCACTATTTAAAGAATATAAATAACATAGTTCATAACTGGGTAGTGGTATATGATTACGAAGTGGTTGAGAATACGGTAGTGATATTGAGAGCGTGAAGGATAAACGTGTCGTTAAGGCATCTACAGTCACTGAAAATGATATTCTATGTGTTAAAGGATATAGGGCAGAAATTGGTGCTAATGATGTGAAGTATTCTAGAATTTATACTAGGTAAAGATCGCAGGTTCAAATGCTTAATCCCTCTAGGCATGACTAAGATGTATAAGAAATGGAAATTGTTGTATGGGTGGTCTGAGTCAATTAGATACCACATCGAATGATGTTTGATTTGCCATGAATGAAAGCTAAATGCCTTATGGTCAGGTGAAACTTCTCAATATCCTTTCATGAAAATGAGGTCTTGTCCCAATGTGACTAAGCTATATTGATCTCTGAAAAGAATATAAATTTTGTTGAGTAATTGTACCTTGATCTTTTAATCCAAGGAACTTATACTAACGTGAGGGTCTTATCATATGGAATGAGCGAAAAAGTTGTAATTTGAAGCAGTGGTGTTAAGGCATGGTGTATCAATATTGGCAATCTCTGACAGAGGTGTTTCTTTCGCTTCTAAGGTCAAATAGTAAGTAGGTATAGTGGTTGCTTTCGAGACTCGTTCATGAGTTATGCGTGTTCCTTCTTGGAGATATGGTTTCTAAAATTTGTTAACAACATTTATTTGAGTGAAACATTGTGAAAATTTGATCATAAATGTATTTTGGAGTGACTTTATTTGAAGTTTGTAGTGAGTATAGTCATGTAAAAGATGTGATTATGAAATATTTTGTATTTTGATAAAAACAATACCTCATCTATGCCTTTGGAAAAAGAGAATTTAGGAAGATTGTTGCTTAAACAAGAATGATTTTTAATCCAGCCATTGAGAATCAATAATTTGTCGTACTTCGTAAGGTTTGCAAGAAATCTTTTTGTTTGTTCAAAAGTTTAATTAGACTTTGACATACTTGAATTGTTATTATCTCCGAAACACGAAAACTAGGGTAGTCATAGTTATCTTGGTCAACATGACCATTAATCGTAAAGACATCCTCGTCTTTATTAATCCTATTGTCTTACTTTCATCTTCCAAAAGTTGTAATTATATGTCAAAACTACTAATGTGACCACATTGGTCGGTGGAGTGTTGCTAGAGCGACTAATGTTGTAATCATCGGCTTAGAATGTGGTGTAATCAAACTTGATAATGAAGGGAGAGTTGTGATGAGTTTCATTATGATGGTATAATACCGTTCAAAGCACCTTGTTGGTTTGTTGTGTCATGGAGGTATGATTCGATCATATCTAAGATAATATAGAGTCCTTGTGATGAATGCCACCCTTGGGTGATTTGTTGTTGCTCTTGTTATGGTTGTGGGGGTTATGATATCATTCGGAGTGTATCGTTCAAACACTCGTGTGTAATCTCAAATAATTAGAGGTCATCATCTGGCGATGAAGAGTTTTAGGTTGTCTAGTAGTAGAGGCTAGTGAACTCTCACCAACCTTAATCCTATAAGGTGGTGTAACATATGGTAGATGGTAATTGTATGTCAAATAATGGGCGCTTCTCAAACGGCATGTCATATATGGGTGTAGGGTCTCTGAGGTGTGATGGTGCTGGTGGTGCTCTAGATGATGAGAATGAAATTGATGACGATGAGATCCTAGTGGTGAGTTAGGAGATGATGGTGATAATAGTGAATGGAATACTACCCTCTTTCGCGTTATCTCGCAACATCTAAGAGGTAAAACTGAAGTATGCATTATGGGACGACCAATAGTGTTATAAGTAGCTGATGGTGGTAGTAGTACATGAGTAGTGAGTACCCTACTAGCGAGGGAAAGAAAACATACTATCTTCCTTGTAATAAGCATCCTAATAGGTCCATTAAGATTAAGTCTGAATACCCTACTAAACGGCACTCTATGTATGGGCTGAATGATAGGAAAACCCTGTTCCTATGACAAATCAATGGTGCTAATGGTGGTTTAAGTGCAACTGGTGGTGGTGTAGATACAACTTCGCCCTCCTAAAAGGGTTCAGTCTTAGCATTGGATGATATGAGTGATGAGTTTAGTGTAAAGCCAACTGATGTTAAAACTACAGTAGGGAGTGACAAGGTATCCTCCATGTCAGAGTCTGAAGTAATGATGATGGGATGGGAATATGAAGACATGTCACTTGTGAACCAGGTCAAAATAATTATATATGAGTATAAGTATAAATAACTCGCATAGTGTGCATGAAACAACATGTGTAGTAAATATGCACTTATGATGAAATGATGAGATGCTATGATGATGTGGTTATAGTCTAGGGTCCAAGATACAATCTAGTTCGCTATAACCTTAGCTCTGATACCAATATGTCACACTCCCAAAATACCTGTTTTAGCAGTGGAATGGAATACCCGGGGGTGACTGCCATAGCATGACAGTTACAGTTATATTGAACGACCTAAAGTGTCGTTTGGAAAATACATCGTTTGATCATTAAAAACATTCAGAGTTTACAAAATACGGTCCCTAAAAGGTGTTGCAAGTTTATGAAAAACAAGTTCAAACAAGATAAACGTTTCATAAGTGCAGTGATATAAAATGAGACGCGTCGACTCCGCGACTCCAGGTAGGTCCAAATGCATGCCACATGAGCTACCCTAATAACCTGAAAATACATTGCTAAAACGGTCAACAATAATGTTGGTGAGATCCATAGGTTTATAAAATGAAATGTTATGCGGTAACCTCAAGTATAAAGTGCATGACAAAATGTCACATAATTAATAAAATTGTACATTGGCTCTTAAGCTCATGACCCCGAAGCTAGACTGATGAAGTATATGCCCCTCCAGAGTGTCCTGCCAAACACTCTAATATGACAGACATGAGATGCATCCGTTTGACTGTTGGTATAACTACCACGGATGGAGGCGTCACCCTCAATAGATCTATTCACTCAGTCTCGCTTACGCATATTTAATGGTCCATATGATTTGATACTTAGGCAGCTAGGTAACTTAAGCAATGTACATATGATTTGATACTTAGGCCCATATAAAAATGATGATGCAATGTATTCTCCCCCGTGAGATTTGAAATCAAAATATAGAATTGAAAACGGGGCTATGAAAACTCACCTGATATGATGGTACAATGAAGGTGAAATAATCAGGAAAACAAGGCGCGAACATTAGCCGCAACCTAATATGAACGATAGGTTCTAATGTAAGCAATGGAATGATGCTACACATGCAAATACGTATGTTATCGATACCACTCGTGAAATTTGAAAATAATGTTTATCGTCGAAAAATACATTTTTGACGTCTCATTACGTTAATAAACACTTCTTTTGTAAATATGTTGAAACGGTACTCCACGATCCTTGTTTGGTGATCGGCAAATATAATGTTTTCGTCGCAAAAATAACATTTTTGTTACTTGAAAATATACCCAAAATGGCTTTGCAAAACTAGTTGCGAAATGGTGAATATTAAGCGTTAGGGAAGAAACTCAGTGGTTTTAGAAAGTTTGTAACATTATCTAAAAAGTCTTAGAATTGAAGTTTGTCCATACGGGTCCTGATCATAAATAAAACTAGCCGTGAAGTAGGGTGTTTGGGCTGTTTCTGCAGTTTCTGGGCAGTTTCGGTAGATTTTGAGAGACTATAAGTTATTCGTAATTAATCCGTTTGACAAACGGTTGGATGTTTTGAAAACTAGGCTGGGTGAACTAACTTTTCATCAATTATATAAATTTTCTATAAACGGGTTTATCAATGAGAAAACTGGTGCCGAACATGGTCACTTGGCGAAATGGTTAATACTTTGGAAAATTTATAGGTGTTGCGCTAAAGGAAAAATATAGTGTACGTCGAGTTTTAAAAGCTTGTATCTCGGTCGTTATAAGTCCTTTTCTTATGTTCTTTATATCCAAGGCTTCGTATTAATATATACTAACATATTTTCAGTAGGTCGGCTCCTATAGATTACGTCTAACGCCTCATTTTTTTCGTTGGAATTCGTGCATCAGCACGTAAATTTTCAGAAAATAGTTTTCGTCGTTAAACTTTGAAAAATCATATCTCTTTCGTTATAAGCTCGTTTTTATCCGTTCTTTCGCCCATAGTTTCGTTTTTGAAAGTATTTTCTGAATCTTTAAGCCAAAATTACCCAGGAACCCCTGATGTTTCCGCGTTTTACAAAAATGGACAGCAACTTTCTAATAGTGTTTAAAAATCATTTTTCTAGTTTATAACTTGTTCAAGACTTAACCAAACTACTTCAAAACAACTCCACAAAATTTCAATCCTACCATACACTTTCTTAGGGTGTCATGGGGTCCTAAACATCACCAACCTTGGTGAGTTTCATGGGAATAATCATAGGAAAATCAAAAATCCATTATATGTAGTAAAAATCAAATAAAGTGGTATGGATCATAATATACTTGCATGTTTTGTTACTAGCTCATAAAAATACATCATGTAATAGTTTGAAAGAGTAGAAAAATGATTATTAACTTACTTGTGATGATTATTAAGAGATGGTGATGAAAACCCATTTAATCTTTGTGGTTTTTATTTCAAAACCCAAACTAGATCACTACTAGGACTTGATAAATACTTGGTTCTTGAAAAATTGATGGATCCTTCTTGTTGTTGTATTCATGGCCGATCCATATGGAGAAGAAAAGAGAAAAGAGAAGACTTTGCTAGTTACTTTGTATAATGAATGAAAATGAAAGTCTTGAAGTATAGATATTTGTCAAGAGAAAAACATGTGCATTAGTTGCTAGGGGGGAACATTTGGGCGGATTTTAGGGGAAACAAAAATAGAGTGGGTAGATCTTGTAAGAGATTTTGTAAGATTTGGTAATATTGTGTAGATATTTTGTGTTATAAATGATACCGGGTACCGAGTTTCCTAGAAATAAAGTTTAACTGTACCAAATAAAGTGTGACAACGTTGAAAAATTCTAAAATTACATTCCTGATGAGAATTGGGTATTAAAATAATTGTCGTGTTGAGATATCGTGATCCGACGAAATTATCAGTGTATACCGGAAAATATAGCAATTGATTTGAAAACACCGGGTAAATTAATAATATAATTTTATATCATTATAATGAGTATGAAAATATGTTAGGATCATAGTCGGGAGTATCGAGTATATGCTAGTAGTAAAAACTGAGTTGTAACGTAAATTAAATAATTAACCATACGTAAATGGAAATAATGCATATCCGTGCATGATCTAATATGCTGATGATGTTACTGATGATATGTAGACTACTCTAGTCTATATGACATATCCTTACTGATGATGCATGAATTCGCAGCTAAACCAAACTGGTTACGCGAATTTGATTACCCGTAAACTAGGTTTACGAGAAGACGCATGAAGAATGTGAATAGTGATTTCCCTCCGGGAATGAATAGTGTTTTGTGAATAGTAAAATTTTGGAACACTTCTCAGAATCTCAAACTGAATTGGAAAATGATGAATAGTAAAATGATGAATAGTGATCGGTGAATAGTAAATGATGAATAGTAACTTCCCCGAGATGAATAATGAAATTTCAACGTTTGAAAAAGGGCCTGAAATTATGAGTTTTGACAACATATATATTGTTTGTAACTCTTATACATATATACGCACATAATATAGCTTATATACTTATAACCTAGAAACATCATTAGTTGACTTTCCTAGGAATAAAATGAAATTGTTCATTGTCGAATAAAATAGAAAATGGAAGTCTTCTATATCCACTAATAGCAAAGTCATGGTGATGAATTGAAATGATTTAAGTGGATTAATCGTTAATATAGAAGTAGGATTAGATCCTTTGCGTAAGAAAACTATGGATGGAACAAGCTCTCGTAGACTATGGCATTAAGTTAGATAAGTGTGCAATAACAAAGGAGCTATAGATGTTAGGATATACCCCATTCAATACCCTCGCATCAAACATGTAGAATTGTGTCTTCACTCACTTAAGATCATAGGTTATGTAGAAAATGATAGCATATGACAATAGGCTTAACCAATCCTCTTGAGCATGAGATCTTTAATAAACATCTTTCAAAATCTATGATTAATGATATTTGTTATCAAAAATCTAATATCTCTAAAAATATGCAAAAACCTCACATTTTGGAAAATAGGTTTTCAAATGACTATCCCACTTTTCAATAACATGTTTTCACTATTAATATCTACAATTTTGTTTTGATCAAAACCAAAGATTGGGAAAATTTTCTTTACCTTTCATTAGCATATTTTGAAGTAAAACCCAATCTATTTTATTCAAATAACTCTCACATCTACGTGAAAAGCTACTTTTAAACATTGTTGAATAATGCTAAAAACGTCTTTTTAAATCATGCATGGTGATCTCATATTTGTCATCTATATTTATATAAATGACACTTATAAGTCAACTAAATCAAATCAAGAGGACCATGGTTTGTCTATTAAGACTTTGTTTGTAACAAGTCTAGAAATCCATGCTATCATAACTACCCACTTATTGCACATTGATACACATTAGGATTAATCCTCCTAGTTATGTAGTTATGAACTACTTGATGTTGCTTATTATTTCCTAGCACTTATATTTTACTTGCTTGATGAGTATGTTTGCATGCTAGATGAAATTGCTTGTTTACTTAATCTCTTTTGTTAACATGCTTTGGCAACATAATTGCCTGCATAATTAGTATATGCTTAATTGCCTCAAAGAGTTGGACTTATTTGAAACAAAAAACACAACCTTTCTGCAATTCACTACCAAAAACCCTTTTCTGGCAATCTGGGAATCACCAGATGGGCGGCGGCCCCCTTAAATCATAAGGAGGCCCCCTTAATTATTAAGGGGACCGGCCTCCAATTAAGGGGACCGGCCATCTGATGGTCAAAGGTGTTGTTGGATCGTGAACACCTTGAACTTGTGTTAATATTGATACTTTGAGTGATACCACTAAGTATGCGGAATCTACTTAATGATACTTAGAAGATTGATTGTGAATGAAACAGTTGTATGTATGTGAGAACAATGTATGTAACAAACAAATAGCTCCAATATTATTAATGATAATAATACGAGTGATCTATGATATCACTAGGGTTATACCTTGAAGCTCTAGGAAAAACATATTAGAAAGATATATTCTAACTATAACCTAGGATCTCCTTTTATACAGCAAGGAGTCCTCTTCTACAAGATAAGTATAATGCTAATAGAATAAGATATACACAAGATCTTTTCTATGTTTATCTAAGCGCGTTTCTTTAACAGTTATCAAGTAAGCAGTGGTAATATTTGTTCTTGCAGTGGTAATGAGTTTCCACTGCAAGTACAATTGTCTGCAGTTGTAACATCTTCACTAGCCGTGGTAACTGTTAGTATAATTCCCAACAATCCTCCCCTAAACTTATGATTTATAGGTAAATCAACAAGTTTCTTCAAGTATACAATAAACCTGAGGATATGGGAATTCTTCCAAACACTTATCTTGTTTTTCTCAAAACTTTATCAGCTCTTGCATATTGATCTTGAATCTTCTGAATCAAAGCTCTAGTTTTTTCATTATCTGCATAAACTCTTAACTTTGATTTCAACATTGTAGAAAGAGTTGTAGCTCTAAGTGGATATTCCTTCTCAGCAAACATAAACACATCCACTTTATCTGTTGTAGAAACATGATGAACCTCACATTTATCAAAATATGTCCATGTAGTATTCAAGTTTGATGAATTAAACTTCCAATACTTATCATTAGGACCTGGTTCATATAGTCTTCTTAAGTCAACCCAGAGCTGCATTTCTTTCATATCCTTGAGAGTATCAACCTTGAATCTTTCATTAACAAGCTTCCAAAGAGTATCAAGATCATCTCTGTCACATGCTTTAAGAAGATCTTCAAACTGAATGAATGATGAAGATTCTCCTCCCAGTCTTATAATTTTCCAAGTAGAAGCAAAATTCTTTGCAGTGTACACTTCCCAATCAATAATTTGATGTTTTGTTTGTAAAGAATCTGGGTAGAAATCTTCTTCTTCAACAATGATAATTGCACTTTGTAAATCTTCTGCACATTTCTCAGATTGAGATTCATTCTCTTGAGAAACTTTCACTCTTTTTGTGACATGATCTTCAACTGTTGAAGCTTTCCTTTTACTTAGTTTAAATCTTTCAACTTCTTCAAAATCAATAGGTCTGAAGGTACTATCTTGCCTTTTAATTCTGTAGTAGATACCTTCAATTCTTTCATGAGACATACCTTTGAAATCAGCCATCTTCCAAGTTCCAATATGGCAGCAAAATACTTTCATCTCATGAATGATCCGTGCCTTTGTAGGTTGTCTCTGTTTCTTTTAACCTTTTCTGACTTTTCCAATAACCTCATCCAGTGCTTGTTGATTCTTCATTTGAATGAAATCAGCCAATTGAGCTGTTCTTTGTTCTTCTGTCAAAGTCTTGTTAGCAACAAGCTCAATAGCTTTCTTCTTTACAACTGGATCATGTTTAATCATATGTTTAATCTCTTCATCAGTTGGCACATATGAGAACATAGGAGGTTTCTCATGTAAGATAGTTGGTGGAATCACTGAGAGTGGTTGTGCCATCACTGCTTCAAGTTTATCTAACCTTTGTGCTTCCATAAAACCAGCAACTTCATCCTCCTTCTGCTTTTTCATATTCTCAATCTCTGCAGCTTCAAATTGTTCTGCCAATCTTGCATCAAAATCAATTTGAGATTGATCTTTCTTGGAAATCTTTTGTAACAATTCGCATTTTCAGGATAATTACTATTCCCGAAAAATTCACTATTCATTTTTACTATTCATTTTTTTTCTGAAATTCTCCCGAAACTTGATTTTTGTTTCTTGGCCTCGAGTGATAAATCATTTCCATGACAAATTAAAAGTTTGACATTCATAAGCTCATTTTCGCGAAAGTTGTTAAGGAATTACACGTTTTAGGGTAAAACGTCATTCAGAAATTCTACGCACAACGAAACTCGACCGCGTTAAGTGACCCCGCATCGGAAAAATGTTTGACACACTCATGATTTATTTGAGAATAAATCATGACTGTGAAAAACATGACCAAAAATAAACCTCAGCCGTGAAAAACTGGAATTTTCAGTTTTAAGCGTTTTTACTCAGCCGTAACCTTAGCCTATACCTGCACCGCATTTCTAAGACGATTTAAGTTTTCAACTTATTAGAAAAAGTCAACATATTTTTTTCCTCCTCCATTGACCAAAAATCATCCCTTGATGTTATAAGTCATTTCGTGATTTTTAGGCTTACGGTTTGATGTCTAAAAGACATTAAATACCAACCAACACTAGACTGAGCCCAGTCTAGACATTATAAGTCATTTTAAATCATTTATATCATATTAGAAAAGTAACATTTTACTTTTCTCAATTTTACGCAATATTCGTACATTTTACGTATTACGCGTTTTAGACCCGTGTTTCCAGTTTTAGCAGGGTTTTACCACCCAAATGGAACCTACCACTCATTTCATATTTTATTATGGAACATATGGACATGTTTAACAATACTTTCAAATTCCATAATTTTACGACACCCGGTTTTACGTTTTGAGGCTTAATCATTTACGATTGGCATTTCCCTTAGTCAAAACTCATCTAGTAACTTGGATAATATCATCCAAGGCACACCTCACCCCCCCCCCCCCCCCCTTATCCATGTTGAACCGACTTAGGGGGGGGGGGAGTCACACCCTTGTGTGTCTAAATCTCATGCTTATGGTCCTTGGATGCTAACATGTGTCAAAGCTTTCTTAGCAAGCTTTGACTAGTCCATGCATGTAACCTCCTCAAGACACTATAAATACCCCCCCCTCCCCTTGTTTGCCGTCCATCACCAACACCAAAACACCCCATCCTTAGCTTTATTTCCTTCTAATTTCTAGCAAGGTTCAAGTGCTTCTTCAAGTAGAAACCCTAGTTTGATCATAATTTACCAAAACACTTCCAAACCCTAATATACTTGGTGATTTCTCTTGAGTTTAAATCCACTCAATTCACCTCAACTTTCATTACATCTCTTTCAAGAATACCAAGGGTAGAAAGATTGCATGAAGTGAAAAAGGGTTGAAGCAAGTCTATCAAAGTCCATTTCCTTACTTGTTACTTCCTTTCTTTATTAGAAAGCCAAAAGTTGTAAGCCTAAACCTAACATGCTTCTTGTTTATTAATCATGTTCATATCATATACATGTTATTCTTGCTATATTATGTCTTGTATTATTGTCCATGATGTATAAAAATGAGTAAAAGATGTTGTTATAATGGATTGTTAAAACAAGTTACTAAAACAAGTAAAGTAGTGACTTTCTTGGTAAGACCTGATCAAAATGGTAAAAATATGATATTTGATTATTACATATTGTAGTAGAGGACCTAACAAGGAAACCGTAGCAATTTGAACCACCTAAAAAGAGTATACGAGTCAAAAGTTATGGCGATTTGAAGTTACCAAAGATTTCCGGCAAAACTGCCTAAAAAGCTTCTGTGACAGAACCTAAAACACGCAAAAAGAGGCCTTTCTGTTCCGATTCATGAAAAAGTTAAAACACGAAAGTTGTCCGGAATCACGTTTTCGTTTAGGAACAAAGATGCTCGAGCCTTGAAAACGCTTTCTGAGTGAGATATTTCTCAGTTTCTTAACAGCTATTTACATATATACAAGTCACTATATTATGGTTATACTTTAAAAGGATCAAGAGGTCTTATGACCTATAATCAAGACCACCACTATGGCTAGAGCCAAGGTTGTGTCTCATGACCTTGGAACAAGGACCAAAGGTCATGGCTAGGCCATGACGAAATGACCATACCAACTTACATAGGCGTAAACATGAAACAATGAATTAGGCGATAACTTGAACAAGCAATTTGGATCTACTTCACTTAAAAAGGAACCATGAGATATTACAAGGAAAAATGGTCATACAAGACTTATGAAACTTCCCCTAATAACAATCTTCATGTACTAATAAACTTTCCTAAGTTTATTCAAATATCGGACATGTAACTTTTCGGATCGAAACTTATATCTATATATTTTATCAACTACTACAATAGTAGGGAGCCTCATGTGAGGAGTTCATTATGTAAGCCGTCGAGATGAGTTGTGGATTTACGAATTAAAGTGTCCTGGCTCCTCGAACGCTTACTAACATGACTTCTGAATTATGTCGGCCCGAACGGTAGTAAACGATATATAAAACATACATGTTTCATGAATCTTTTCTTTCAAAGACTTACAATATACATCATACCACATCATGGACTAAATGCAAGATATATATATATATATATATATATATATATATATATATATATATATATATATATATATATATAGGCACTCATTCATATTCTTTACTCCGATCCTAAGTCGCAACATTCTATTATAGGTTGCTCGTAGAAACCTACACGATCCAACCATCACCTTCATTACTTGCTATCTTACTTAAGGTGAGTTCGTAGCCCACTTTCTATTGTTTAACTATTTTACAAACCCATGGGGGGAATACATGCTATTATTTTTCTACTCGAACACAATGCTTTCTACTGTATGCTATCCGACTATGTTTTATTGTCACTAAGTAACGATTGCCATGTTCGAAGTCCCTATATCATGAACCATTAGTCACTACCTATAGTGAGCGCGAATATTGTGAATAGATCTATTGGGATTGATGGATCCCATTTGTGTTGAACAACGATGAGTTCACACAAATGCACTATATTTGAGATTTAGCGGTATAATGGCAAAAGTACCTTGATAGGGCTTCTATAATGCCAATTTTGTTGGTTCGATGTTAATGTTTTGGTTGCATGAGCTTAGTGAAATAAATAACGATTTTGTTTTCTAACTATGAGTGTGAGTCTATAGCTCACACTACGACATATTGTGTTCAAACGATTAAACTAAACTCTACGAATTCCACTCAACCTTTGTGTTGACCTCTCAAGCATGTATTTCAGGTTCATGATGATCAAGGATGGTACGGAAGGGCACGGATACTCAAGAGGGCTATAAATTTTATTATCATTCAAAACTCATTTAATGTAAATTGTAAACATGGAACCATCTGGGACCTCATTTTGTAATCTCTGATATTTATATAATTTGAATGATAAATCTTTTAAAACGACTCAATTGGAGTTCGTTTTCTATTATTGTGACTATTGTGCCGTCAAGTAACACCCAGTTCGAATTCCGCTGCATCCATGAATTGGGGGTGTTACAGATTGGTACCAGAGCCATGGTTATAGAGAAACGGGTCTAATTGAGACCTAAACTATAACTACAATTACAAGCAAAAACATTTTATAGCCTTCCGCTCTTCGTGCCTTCCATCCTCCAGACGATTATGGACTTATTATGCATGTTATGCTACATAAACATATTAGTATATTGCTATATATATGCTTGCCATATTTTGAGCACTCCCCATAAACGATAGAATTATTTTAACATTGTAATTCTTCTTATAGAAATCATGTGCGTACCCACTTCTCCCGATTATGTGCCCACTCTACCTAATAACTTCCAAGTCTTACCACCCTCACCTGAGTTCGGATTTGACTTCGTAAATGCCTTCGCTTCTGATGACGAAGAAGAACCTTTCGAAGATTCAACCGACGAAGAAGAGGATGAACCAATGCCAAATATTTTTGCATCGAATACTTCTAATTATTTTGAACAAAATTGGGTTAAGGCAGACTCCGAGGAGGATAATGAATACGAATATGTACTAGAGCCATTACCACCACCACTATCACTTCCCTTTGATATCCCTACATGTGATGATTTGGATAACTCATTATGGATCGTACCTCGACCACCATTGACCCAACAAGAAAGTCAACATGAAAACTACAGCTTCTCAAACTTCATCGACTCGTACCTCTATGACACACTAAACTAAGAAGTTGCCGATCAATCAGAGCTGCTCGGACCTTCTAATCCACAATAGACTAGTGTGATGATACTAGTTAATTTTTGTACTACTAAACTGATTAGACTCAGTTAGTAAATGTTACGAAATCTATGTAATAACCAGCGATAGTAAAAACGTTGTAATTACTAAACTGAAAGTATCAGTTAGTAAATTTTGATGAAGCTTGTAATAGGTTTCGATTTTGTAAATCAACCAACGTTGTACGAATAAAACTCTCGTTTTATATACTATCATGTGTTATGCTTTTAAGTTTCAAACATTATTATCCTATCATTCTTATCAAAAATTGTGCTCATCTCACAACTCTCTAATTACAATGTATCTTTTGAACAATAGAATCATGGCGCCAAAGAAAAAGACACCACCAACAATGACGCAAGCCGCCATCCGCAAACTGGTAAGGGACAGTGTCAATGCAGCACTTATCACGGAACGAGCAGCCGTAGCTGCAGCAGCTGCAGTAGCTGCCGAAGCCACCACAGCTGCTGGTGCTGCTGATGCTGCAGCAGCCGCTGATGCTGCAGCAGCCGCAGAAGTCGCCACTGCTGCGAAAGCTGCTATAGCTGTAGAAGCAGCCAGAATTGCCAGTCTTAACCTTGGAGGACCGAACTCAACTACCCCTCCGGTGACCAATGTTACTACAGTACCAAAGGGTTGCTCATTCATTTCCTACTTGAAATGTAAACCCATCAAATTCAAGGGTACTGAAGGAGCTGTAGGTCTGACCCGCTGGTTTGAAAAGGCGGAGTCGGTGTTCTTGGTTAGTAAATGTACCGAGGGGGATAAAGTTCAGTATGCCACGAGTACTCTGTTGAATGAGGCGTTGTCCTGGTGGAACTCAATTGCTCAACCCATGGGCATTGAGAATGCCTACAAAATTACTTGGGCTAATTTGAAACAAATGATGATCAAGGAATACTGTCCTCGCAGTGAAATACAGAAGTTGGAGGTTGAATTCTGGGATCATACGGTTAGGGGAAATGATATCATAACCTACAATCGTCGATTCCAAGAATTGAGGATACTTTGTCCAACAATGGTTTCCACAAAGGAAAAATTGTTGGAAAGGTATATCTGGGGACTTCCATCAAGCATACAAGGGCATGTAACTTCGGCAAATCCAAAGGAACTTGATGAAGCTATGCGGATGTCCCGCAACCTCATGGACCAAGTGGTACGAATGACAGAAACCCGAAAGCAAAACAACCTCAACACCAACAACAACACCAACAACGCCAGCAATACCAATAACCCCAATAATTCCAACTACAGTAACAACAATAACAATAGGAACAACAACAACAAGCGACCATGGGATGGTAAACATGGAAGTAACAACAACAACCAAACTCAAAACAACAACCAGCAAAACAAAAGACAAGAGACCGCAAAGGCTTATATGGCTGCACCAACTAGAGGCGCAGGATATACCGGGAATGCTCCACTATGCAATAAGTGTAACTTCCATCACTTAGGTCCTTGCCCGGCTAAGTGTCGCAACTGTCAGAACACTGGACACCTTGCCAGAGATTGTAGAGTCAAGGATGTAGCGACCGGTAGCAACACACAACCGATAGTTATATGCTTCGGGTGTGGAGAAAGTGGACATTACAAGAACCAATGTCCCCAAAACCAAGGTCAACAAGTTGAAGACAACCAAGGGTGAGCATATATGATAAGAGGAGAAGGAGCTTATCAGAATCTCAACAACACTGCAGAACAATGAAGTTTAGAACTTAGCAGTCATATTTATTTATGCACTCTGTTGTACTACGTGTATGTCATCCCTAGTAATGGGAGTTTTATGACTTAAGAATATTTATTGTTCAATAAACAACTCTTTATGATAATTCTCATCTATTGTACTTTCTATCTCCAAACCAATTTGATTGTTTAGCAGACTATTACCATTCTATGAGATTTACTCAGTTATCTTATAAACCATTCAACAAATTTTACTTCAAGCTAATTTGTTATCACTTTATTGTTTCACATCATTTTACTCCAAGATATTCTACCACCATCCTAGAAAAATCACTTCGTTGATACCACCCTATAAATCAATATCATGCCTTCATTTCCAACTTTCATCACAAACCACTAAATCTCAACATACCAAAATGAAGAACACAAACCTTCTTAACCTTCTCACCATCATCATCTTCACAACCCTTAATCCCACAAGCTCACTTTCTGATCTTGATGCACTTTTAAAGCTCAAATCATCCTTAGTTACACCACAAGCAACCTCATCAGCCTTACAAAATTGAATACCATACGTGACTAAACCGAACATCACATTATCGGTCCTAAATTATACATAGCCTGATCACCTATGTCTAATTCAGGAGGGATCATGTTATGCTGGGAGCAGTCACCCGTATGTTTTCTTAGAAACAAACTTCTCATAAGTAACCACATCCTACGCCATACACTGAAACGACAAATCAAACTACATCACTCTAATCCTCATAAGTAACCACACCTCTTCATCGACACCACTCCAATGTATAACACACATAGAACTTCGGGACGAAGTTCCCCGTAAGGGGTAGAGACTGTAACAATTCACATTTTCAGGATAATTACTATTCCCGGAAAATTCACTATTCATTTTTTTTCTGAAATTCTCCCGAAACTTGATTTTTGTTTCTTGGCCTCGAGTGATAAATCATTTCCATGACAAATTAAAAGTTTGACATTCATAAGCTCATTTTCGCGAAAGTTATTAAGGAATTACACGTTTTAGGGTAAAACGTCATTCAGAAATTCTACGCACAACGAAACTCGACCGCGTTAAGTGACCCCACATCGGAAAAATGTTTGACACACTCATGATTTATTTGAGAATAAATCATGACTATGAAAAACATGACCAAAAATAAACCTCGGCCGTGAAAAACTGGAATTTTCAGTTTTAAGCGTTTTTACTCAGCCGTAACCTTAGCCTATACCTGCACCGCATTTCTAAGACGATTTAAGTTTTCAACTTATTAGAAAAAGTCAACATATTTTTTTCCTCCTCCATTGACCAAAAATCATCCCTTGATGTTATAAGTCATTTCGTGATTTTTAGGCTTACGGTTTGATGTCTAAAAGACATTTAATACCAACCAACACTAGACTGAGCCCAGTCTAGACATTATAAGTCATTTTAAATCATTTATATCATATTAGAAAAGTAACATTTTACTTTTCTCAATTTTACGCAATATTCGTACATTTTACGTATTACGCGTTTTAGACCCATGTTTCCAGTTTTAGCAGTGTTTTACCACCCAAATGGAACCTACCACTCATTTCATATTTTATTATGGAACATATGGACATGTTTAACAATACTTTCAAATTCCATAATTTTACGACACCCGGTTTTACGTTTTGAGGCTTAATCATTTACGATTGGCATTTCCCGGAGTCAAAACTTATCTAGTAACTTGGATAATATCATCCAAGGCACACCTCACCCCCCCCCCCCTTATCCATGTTGAACTGACTTGGGGGGGGGGGAGTCACACCCTTGTGTGTCTAAATCTCATGCTTATGGTCCTTGGATGCTAACATGTGTCAAAGCTTTCTTAGCAAGCTTTGACTAGTCCATGCATGTAACCTCCTCAAGACACTATAAATACCCCCCCTCCCCTTGTTTTCCGTCCATCACCAACACCAAAACACCCCATCCTTAGCTTTATTTCCTTCTAATTTCTAGCAAGGTTCAAGTGCTTCTTCAAGTAGAAACCCTAGTTTGATCATAAGTTACCAAAACACTTCCAAACCCTAATATACTTGGTGATTTCTCTTGAGTTTAAATCCACTCAATTCACCTCAACTTTCATTACATCTCTTTCAAGAATACCAAGGGTAGAAAGATTGCATGAAGTGAAAAAGGGTTGAAGCAAGTCTATCAAAGTCCATTTCCTTACTTGTTACTTCCTTTCTTTATTAGAAAGCCAAAAGTTGTAAGCCTAAACCTAACATGCTTCTTGTTTATTAATCATGTTCATATCATTTACATGTTATTCTTGCTATATTATGTCTTGTATTATTGTCCATGATGTATAAAAATGAGTAAAAGATGTTGTTATAATGGATTGTTAAAACAAGTTACTAAAACAAGTAAAGTAGTGACTTTCTTGGTAAGACCTGATCAAAATGGTAAAAATATGATATTGGATTATTACATATTGTAGTAGAGGACCTAACAAGGAAACCGTAGCAATTTGAACCACCTAAAAAGAGTATACGAGTCAAAAGTTATGGCGATTTGAAGTTACCAAAGATTTCTGGCAAAACTGCCTAAAAAGCTTCTGTGACAGAATCTAAAACACACAAAAAGAGGCCTTTCTGGTCCGATTCATGAAAAAGTTAAAACACGAAACTTGTCCGGAATCACGTTTTCGTTCAGGGTGAAAGAGGCTCGAGCCTTGAAAACGCTTTCTGAGTGAGATATTTCTCAGTTTCTTAACAGCTATTTACATATATACAAGTCACTATATTATGGTTATACTTTAAAAGGATCAAGAGGTCTTATGACCTATAATCAAGACCACCACTATGGCTAGAGCCAAGGTTGTGTCTCATGACCTTGGAACAAGGACCAAAGGTCATGGCTAGGCCATGACGAAATGACCATACCAACTTACATAGGCGTAAACATGAAACAATGAATTAGGCGATAACTTGAACAAGCAATTTGGATCTACTTCAATTAAAAAGGAACCATGAGATATTACAAGGAAAAATGGTCATACAAGACTTATGAAACTTCCCCTAATAACAATCTTCATGTACTAATAAACTTTACTAAGTTTATTCAAATATCGGACATGTAACTTTTCGGATCGAAACTTATATCTATATATTTTATCAACTACTACAATAGTAGGGAGCCTCATGTGAGGAGTTCATTATGTAAGCCGTCGAGATGAGTTGTGGATTTACGAATTAAAGTGTCCTGGCTCCTCGAACGCTTACTAACATGACTTCTGAATTATGTCGGCCCGAATGGTAGTAAACGATATATAAAACATACATGTTTCATGAATCTTTTCTTTCAAAGACTTACAATATACATCATACCACATCATGGACTAAATGCAAGATATATATATATATATATATATATATATATATATATATATATATATATAGGCACTCATTCATATTCTTTACTCCGATCCTAAGTCGCAACATTCTATTATAGGTTGCTCGTAGAAACCTACACGATCCAACCATCACCTTCATTACTTGCTATCTTACTTAAGGTGAGTTCGTAGCCCCACTTTCTATTGTTTAACTATTTTACAAACCCATGGGGGGAATACATGCTATTATTTTTCTACTCGAACACAATGCTTTCTACTGTATGCTATCCGACTATGTTTTATTGTCACTAAGTAACGATTGCCATGTTCGAAGTCCCTATATCATGAACCATTAGTCACTACCTATAGTGAGCGTGAATATTGTGAATAGATCTATTGGGATTGACGGATCCCATTTGTGTTGAACAACGATGAGTTCACACAAATGCACTATATTTGAGATTTAGTGGTATAATGGCAAAAGTACCTTGATAGGGCTTCTATAATGCCAATTTTGTTGGTTCGATGTTAATGTTTTGGTTGCATGAGCTTAGTGAAATAAATAACGATTTTGTTTTCTAACTATGAGTGTGAGTCTATAGCTCACACTACGACATATTGTGTTCAAACGATTAAACTAAACTCTACGAATTCCACTCAACCTTTGTGTTGACCTCTCAAGCATGTATTTCAGGTTCATGATGATCAAGGATGGTACGGAAGGGCACGGATACTCAAGAGGGCTATAAATTTTATTATCATTCAAAACTCATTTAATGTAAATTGTAAACATGGAACCATCTGGGACCTCATTTTGTAATCTCTGATATTTATATAATTTGAATGATAAATCTTTTAAAACGACTCAATTGGAGTTCGTTTTCTATTATTGTGACTATTGTGCCATCAAGTAACACCCAGTTCGAATTCCGCTGCATCCATGAATTGGGGGTGTTACATCTTTCTTGTATGCACTTGTTCTGAAGCAATCACAATTGCTTTACCTTTGATTGATCTTTTTCTGGCAGCTTCTTCCTCTGCAGTGGTAACTAATGGAACATCAGTGGTAACTTTTTCACTTGCAGTGGAAATTATTTGATCAGTGGTAACATGGTCTGCTTCAGTGGAAATTTGTTGAGCAGTTCCAAGAATATCTTCAGGATGAATACTAGTATCAACAACCATATCATCAATATCCAATTTCCTCCCCTCAATTTCTGCATCTGTTTTCCTCCCCTGTTTGGAAGAAGTTCCCAAACCATAACCAGAACCTACAGAAAGATCATCATGTGGTGATGATGGAGAAGAAACTACAGCTTGAACATGTCTTTTCTTCTTGAGATTCACAACTTCATCCTGCAACTTTTGAATCTCAGCCTTCAATAGATTCAACTCTGTGGCATGTTGTTCTTTGGTCTGTGCCAGATCTTTCTCCAGAGTTTGAACCTGTTTGACTAATTTGGTACATAATTCCATCAATTTAGTTAGTGTCACACTGCCCTCAACACTTCCAACTGTGTTACCTGTTGGGAGAGGTGAATCATAGGGCATTGATTCAGGCTCTTCTCTAGTTGGACTAGATGGAAGCCTTGAACCACCACTGCTTATTCCTAAACCATAGGGTTCAGCAACATGCAATGTTGTCATGGAAGGAGTTGACTGTTTTTGCCTCCTTTCATAAGTGTGAGTTACAGCAGGGGTATGTTGAATTTGTGGAACAGAAATAGTGGGTGTGTGATGGGATACAACTGGGATTGTTGCATCTTCACCCTGTACATGTGAAATCTTTGCAAGCATGTTTGGTAAAAGAGGATGAATCACTCCATTCCAAAATTCTGAAGCCTTACACATATTTTGAAATACTTTTGGCTTAAGACATGGAGTTTCATAAATCCTATTATGATTTTGCAATTGAAATTCATTTAACACTGCTTGCACAAACCTTGGATACATCAAAAATTTGTATGAACTTGTTACATTGCCTTTCATGTTATTAAATATAAACCTTGAAAAATTGAAAGTCCTATCAGAAACCAAGCAAACTAAAGGGTAAGCCATGGTTGATCCAAATTGTTCATAAGAAGTTTTCTTAGGACTTAGGCAATGCAATAGAGTATGTATCAAAAATCTCCAATGGGGACAAAAACATCCTTTCTTAAAAGTTACTTTTTGGTCAGATGTATCATACCCCATCAAAGCAATGTAGTTGAATATGTCTGAATTAGGTAATGTGATGATACCATTGAGATCATCTAATTTGAGAATTCTCCTTAAAGATGACTCAGTAACATCAATAGTTACCCCATCCACTGTGGCTCTAAGAGCTTCCACAGATTCATGTATGTCCCCTTGTTCAAGTGTTATGGACTCCACAGAGTTCCAAAACTGTTTGATTTGAGAAACAAAGATTGTGGGATTCATAGTTAAGGCATACCTTATATGAGTTGTGTTTAGGAAATCCACAATCTGATGAAAAACGGGTCCACTATTTTCGTTTGACTTTTGTAGGTAAGCCACTTGATTGTGTTCATCTGCAAACTTGAGAGTCACCATGATTTTGTGATTTGAGAGATAAAAGTGTTAGTAATTGAGAATAAAAAGCAAGCCGTATAATGGTCAATTTATACTAATAGGGTTTTGAGAAAAACACGTATGGTGAATTATCTATAGAAAGATTTATCTTTAGAAAAGAATAAATAAAGTTTGGTAAGTAGATAATTCCCAAAAATTTTACCCTATTAATAAGGAAAGACAGTTATATTTGCAACGGCTAGTAAAAATAAGATTACTGACACACAGTTGTAACGGCTAGTTCACCAGTGGTAAAATTTATACTTTCAGTGGAAACGGTGAACTTGCAGTGGTAAAAATCAACAAAATTTCAAAGAGCAGTGGTAAATAAAACATGTAAAATTTGCTGCTCTTATCATAGTTTTTAGCAAACTATCAGCTATCAACGGATTTGATAAGTCTTTACCAGAAGCCGTTTGCTCTTGGACTAGCTGATTCTTATGTGGGTTAGACATGGTGAATCAATAACCATTTGTTGTGTGTCTATGATACACACCTTATTACTCCAATGATATGGGTTGTATACTACAACACAAAATAAATCACATCTTAACCCATAAAGATTAACCCAAGTAACTTTTTAACCAAGTTACTATACACAAAAATATCTTCTCAAAAGTCAAACAACAGTTACTTCTCCAACCAACCAAAACAGATGGAAGTAAATAACCTTCATTAATTAGCATAACACCTAACCTTGGCTTATTTAATCACCTCCAAACACCACATATCAGTCACCAATAATCTTTCAAACCCTAATATCCCAAGTCTCCACCTATGTCATCAAACCCAAAAACCTCTGATCAAAACTCTTCTTCCTCATCATCAGAAGAAGATTTACCACCATATCCATGGGGGCTTGAGAACTCTGACTATGAGAGAGAAATGGAAAGACGATGGGATGTGCAAGAAAAACACTGGAATGCACACATAAAGGGTGAATCAAGCCATGTTCCTAATCCTGCTGAGAGAGAGCTTGTCTCTCCCTTCATCTGGACCTCTGATGAAGAATCTTCAGAGGAAGAGAATGAAGATCCAAATTTTCTTCCTCCTTCCACACCAGAGAGATCCGAACCAAGATCATGTAAGAGAGATCCATCTCTCCCATCATCATCAAATTTGGTGTTGGATCTTCCTGCTCCTGAACCTGGTCTTCTGCATCAAGAACATATTGGACAGAGCAAGAAGGCTGAGATCATACGTAAGGGAAAGGAGAAGCAGAAGTAGATGATTGAGGAATGTTGCCAAGGAACAAAGTTCTTGAGTATTTTCTTGACTTTGGTACTTGAGCATCTTCACAGTCTTCCTTCTCTTCTTTTTCCATTTTTATCTTCAGCTACTTCATTGTACTTGTCATAGCCTCAAGTATTTTGTAATCATTGATAGAAGCTAGTAGTACTCAATTAGCCAAATGTTTAGGAATGGTCTTTGTTATTCAGTTGGAACTTTGAATGTAAGCTGTAACTTGTGTCTTTGAATGAATGAAAAGATCTTCTTTAATTAATCAATTTGTGTAAGATCTTCAACATTATTATCTTTGCAGTAGAAACCATGTTCAGCTTATTTGACCACATTCCCTTGCCTACAACTCTTGGTAACTTTAACACACTACTTGCAATCTCTTAACATTTGCAGAACAGACATATACCAAACAACTTGCAAACATATTAGTGAGTCACTGTAAAACTCAGAAAGTATTATCAAATCATTCATAATCATTAGTAGTCTTTGACTGTCCCTGCACTCAACATGAAGGAATTAGTACCTTTTGGGGACCCAAGCCACAAATGACTTGGATCTGCCTCGTGTATCAATATAATTGTATCTATCAAAGGTCATTGATACACCATTGGGATTGTTTGAGGTTGTTGTTCATTTTGGTTTCCATTCCCAACGAGCTGAGGCCTTAACAGTATTACCCATGTTTACCCTTTTCTTATTCACATAGACACCAGTGGAAACATTTGGTCTTGCAGTGGTAACTGCAGGCCTAGCAGTGGAAACTGCTGGATTAGTAAATTTAGGTCTCCACATGTGATTCTTGTGATCATTCTTTTCAAAATAAGTCTTTTTCCCTTTTTCATAAGATTTAACAAAAGTAGTGACAGGGGACTTAGGATAAACTCCGTTTTTACTACTGGCAGTGGAAACTGCTGGTCTAGCAGTGGAAATTGGTTTGATGCCAGTGTGAAGTAAAACAGACCTGGGAACCATCTTACTTAGGCGGTTTGGATGAGTTATTTTATTAGAATTATGTCCATTCACCCTTGTATTCACAAATACTTCCCTTCTTCCCATGTGGTAGTTACAAGTATAAGAAAGATGATCAAAGCTACCACAAATATGACAAGCCTTATTGTTGAATACAAAATCACTACCAAACTGCCTAGTTTTAACATGATTCCAACTTCTCATGTTCCCTCTAGGAGATTTAGACATATCCCTGTACATCTCTGCATACCTAGTAGTAGGCCTAGTGTAATTTGACTGTGTCCTAGGCTTCTCTTTGACTACTTCAGGAATACTTTTTCTTTCCTCTACTTTAACATTTTCAGGAACATTAGATTTAGACTCAACATTCAAACATTCATCTTTAAGAGATGAGTCACTAGCACTATCAAAAGTCTCAACCTCAACCTGAACCTTTTCAGTTTCAACTGGTTTAACAAATTTTGGTCCATAGGTCATAGGTGGATCCTGAAATTCTTCTAAACCTGTGTGAGCTAGGTCAATGCCAGGAGGTGCTGGAACACCTCTTAGAGGTGGTGGAACAGATTTGTATCCAAGACCTGATTTAGCTTTGCTCACAACTTGGGCTTCCCAAATTTTGCTAATGCTCTTAGATTGATGGTCTAGTGTTTGATTAGTTATCTGAATGTTCTCACTAGCCTTCTTAACTTTTTCAATCTCTTCCCTAAGAGCTTTATTCACTTCAACATAAAAATCTAAGTCTCTTTTTAAAACAGCAATGTCATCACTGAACTTAGATTCATTTGCCCTATAATGCTCTATCTGTTTTTCTAAAACACCTAGACCTCTTTTATGATTTGCTAAATTATAATTAGTATGATGTAAATCTAGCATCAGTGCATCATATTGTGTTTTAGAGATCTCTAACTCTTTTAAGGCCTTACAGTTTTTAGAACAAGCATTATCAGTATGTACCTCAGTGTCAGAGAAAGCCATGAGTGCATGCTCAGTAGCTAGCATTGCAGATTCTAAATCATCTTCTCCATCCTCAGTCCTAAAGCTCCAATCAAAGCTTACTCGATCAATAGCCAATAGCACCTTTGGCTCTTCTGTTGTAGGTTCTTTGTTCTTATCCTTCTTGTACCAAGTTGACTTGTTATCAGATTTCCTTGGTTTTCTACAATCTCTTGCAAAGTGCCCCATCTTGTGACAATTATAGCACTCCACCTTCTTTTTATCAAAACCTACAGTCTCATTGCCACTTATATGTATCTTTCTCCCTGTCTTCTTCCAGAACTTCTTTGATCTTAAGCTTAGTAATGCCACCTGCCATTTAATGTCCATCTCCTCCATATCATCTTCATCAATTTGATCCAAATCCTCATGATTGAGAATTGAACCACCCA
The DNA here is from genome assembly GCA_030686995.1 of Artemisia argyi. Classification (NCBI taxonomy): domain Eukaryota; kingdom Viridiplantae; phylum Streptophyta; class Magnoliopsida; order Asterales; family Asteraceae; genus Artemisia; species Artemisia argyi. The sequence continues at coordinate 187,933,473 of CM060688.1, read as the reverse complement.
CATGGCTTGATATAAAGGCATAGAAAGTAGCAATACTTAGTCCTGCAACCTGTTTCTTTGAGCTCCTAGTGGAAACACTTCCATTACCAGTGGAAAAAATCATGTTACCACTGTCATCATCACTATCACTTTCTTCATCTGAACTATCATTAATTGATGATGATATGAGTGCTACACTTGCAGAACTTGATCTTAATTTGCCAGCTTTCTTTAATCTTTGTTCAATAACTTTGTTATTGTACACATCATTAAGCTTCGTGGTCTCTAGATCTGGCTTATCTTCCCGAACAGCAACATTGGTGTCAAACTCAGAAGGTAGGCTTCTTAGGAATTTAAGATTGAGATCTTCCTTTTCCACCTCAATTCCAAAAGCAGTGAGTTGAGTAACAATCTTTTGTAGCCTTGTGAATATGCTATCAAGAGATTCATTACTTGTTGAACCAAAGTTTTCATAAGTCTGCTTCAGTAAAGTCTTTTGAGTCTTCTTGGTAGAATCATTACCACCAAACACTTCACAGATCTCATCAAAAAGAGTCTTTGCAGACTTGTATTTGCTAAAAGCCAGAACTTGTTCTCTGGGTAGAGCCATCAATAACAAACCTCTAGCCTTCAAATCATTCTTTAGTTGACTTCTTTCTTCATTAGTGACAGGACCAGTGTTAACTTTTGTTATTGTCTTGTCACCAACCTGCTCTACAGTTGTACCAGGTTTGAATGAATTTCCACACATAATAATCTCCCATAATGTGTAGTCTTGAACCATAAAGAATTGTTCTATCATAAGCCTCCACATCTCAAAGTCATTTATCTTAAGCTTAGGAAGCTTTGCAGCAATGTTTGATTGGCTTGTTTCTGTCTCCAATGTTTCTTTTGAGTCTGCCATAGGGTCTTCTAAATCAAAATATCAAAACCTAGCTCTGATACCACTTGTTGGATCGTGAACACCTTGAACTTGTGTTAATATTGATACTTTGAGTGATACCACTAAGTATGCGGAATCTACTTAATGATACTTAGAAGATTGATTGTGAATGAAACAGTTGTATGTATGTGAGAACAATGTATGTAACAAACAAATAGCTCCAATATTATTAATGATAATAATACGAGTGATCTATGATATCACTAGGGTTATACCTTGAAGCTCTAGGAAAAACGTATTAGAAAGATATATTCTAACTATAACCTAGGATCTCCTTTTATACAGCAATGAGTCCTCTTCTACAAGATAAGTATAATTCTAATAGAATAAGATATACACAAGATCTTTTCTATGTTTATCTAAGCGCGTTTCTCTAACAGTTATCAAGTAAGCAGTGGTAATATTTGTTCTTGCAGTGGTAATGAGTTTCCACTGCAAGTACAATTGTCTGCAGTTGTAACATCTTCACTAGCCGTGGTAACTGTTAGTATAATTCCCAACAGGTGTTGTTTCCTATTCTACTTTTTAGCCCATTTCATCCTACACTTCCCAAAATTCACAAACCTATTTTATCCTAAACCTTCTATCAAAGTTTATATATCCTTAATCCCACCAATCCTACATTATAAACACTCTCATTCCTCTCAATCTCTACTCATCTCATCATGTCCTCTCCCATTAAACCAAAACCACCAAGAAACCCGTTTGGAGAAAAAAGCCTAACTTCCATTAAAAGCCCGTCAAACCAAATGATGTTGTCAAACATCCAACACCAAATCCTCCTATATCTTCAACATTACATACCTAAAACCTCACTCTCCTTCTCACCAACATTACATATCAAAAACCTTTACTCACCCATATCCTTCTACATTACACTTAAACCTCATATCCTTCCACCTTACACTCAAACCTCAAAACCTTTACATACTCAAACGTCATAACCTTTACTCACCTCAACCTCAAATTTCATCTCCTAGTGCACCTAATGCACCATCAATAACACCCTCCTACCAAGAAACCCTTCCATGAACATTGTTCTTTCACTCTCACCAATCACATCACTTGATACTCATTTTCTATCTTCACCAATAACTCCACCTAGTTATCCTCACAAAAAGATTCAACCATATAACCATTCCCTACACTCTACAAAGTGTGTCATCACCACTACAACTTAACCCATGAAGGTCAAACCATATTTCATTATACACAAACCTCATGTTCACTCAAATGAACCCTTTCACAAACCTCATCATAATAACCAAACATCCATCCTTGTTCCCAAAAATACACATTCATCTCACCCACATTAGTCATATGAAGAGCATGCTCAATTTCAAAACAACAATCCCTAATAACAATCACACTCCACCATCATCACCTTCCTCCGAACATTTGAAGTTCATTGAAGAACTTATGGAAGCCCATGAGCTTTGTACTCTTCTTGCCTTACACCTTGCTCAATGCAACTTGGAACAACTTTCCTCTAGCTCTCCTTCATCACCCCTCAACTTGAAACAAGTTGCAAAACATGCCAACAATTTTCCTTGCTGCATCTTTCTCCAAAAACAAACCATTTCATTGAATGAACACTTCACTTGGATTGATTATCTTCTCACTAGATCTCATCTAAAACCCTCGCTTGAACAACATCCAAACTCTCTATCAACCTCTTCCGCTCCTAACGCTACACCTCTAAACTCTCCACCACCAAACTCTCCAACACTCATGCACCCAAACATACACCTCCATTAATCCAACAATCTTACCCTAACTTAACCATTTTCATTCCAAACACTCAATCATCAACCATCTAAGCATAATATATGCTTATGATTTTCACTTTCAAATAAGTATCAACCAACTTTTTGTTACAAGCAAGTCCGATGGCTCTCTTTGGCAAATTACGATCTTTAACATAATCACTTTGAATTAATTGTTATGTATCCTTAATATTTGTTTGCTATGCGTGTTATTTGTATATTGCATATTTCTTTATGTATGCTTGTGCTTCTAATATTTTTGCAGCCAAGATTACCATTGCTCGATTCCTTTGTGCCCTCGAACGAGGGGGGAGCACACATCAAGGGGGAGCTTTCATCCCGTCTAACTTCATTTATGAAGCTAGTAGGCATAACCTTTTTGATTCTACAAAAAGGGGGAGAAGTGAATATAAACTCACTAAATACATGTCTAAAAATCAATTTTTAGACTTGATGAGTTTAGGTTTTGTAATCATCAAAAAGGGTGAGATTGTTGATATAAATAATGCCTAAAAACATTATTAACATTTATCGATATCTCTATGTTTTGATAATCACAAAACGTAAACTCATTGAGCTAAAAATTATGTCGTAAACAAGTATTTAGTGGTAAATATTCACTTAACATCCAAATCACTTAAGGTATGAATAAACGAAGTGTTTATTGCATTCTATGATCAAAGGAATTTTTATTTTTACAAACCTTACATTTTTTATAAAATGGAACAAACATTTTCAAACCTTTACAAAATGTTTTTATATTTGTAAAAAATGTTTTGTTCAAAATAAATTTTTTGAATTCAAATTTCTACCCAAAAAACGGCTAGATTCTTCAGCTAAAACCTTCCCCACAAAAGGACAAAAAATTATGAAGAATTTTTTTTGTTAGGCGGCCCCCTTAATTATACTAGGCAGCCCCCTTAACTATTAAGGGGACCGACCCCTAATTAAGGGGACCGGCCACGCTCCCAAACAGTATTTTTTTGTTGGGTTTTGACCAAGTGACACTGCTGCTAAGTAACTCTGCTGCTGAGTAATACTGCTGCTACAAAACTGCTGCTAGTGTTATTGACTCTGCTGCTGAAGACAATCTGCTGCTTGGTGAAACTACTGCTGAAGAGATTAATATTGTATACGATAGGATAATTATGGAATAGATTCTTTGTATAGTTTATCTATTTAGATTATTCTTATCTTGTAGAGAAAGGTATTGTAAACCTAGTAGGACTCCTTGGCCTATAAAAGGAGGATCCTAGGGTTAGATTATGTACGTATTATTATTCACTTCAAGGTTGTAAAACCCTAGCATTATCGAGTGCTCGTATTAATAATATTGAAGTGTTGAAAGAGAATTCTTAATCTTCTTAAGTTAAGCTTTTATATTCCGCGTTTAAGCTTAAGTCTTTGTTTAAGTTAACTTCTATATAAGATCGTATTAGCTCAACTGGGATCAACAAGTGGTATCAGAGCTTGTGATCTAGAAGTTGTAATCAAGAAGATTTTGTTTCTTTAAAGTTTGCTGTTCCAAATCGTTTGCTTAAGATGGGTGATGAAACTCACATGGTGACTGCTTCAAGGGTACCTATGCTCAATCCTTCTGAGTATGAGCTATGGAAGAGGAGGATCAGACAATACATTCGCATGATCGACTTCAACATGTGGAATGTGATTATTAATGGTGATTCTGAACCTGAGAAGAGTGCTGATGGCAAGGAGATTCCAATTAAGTCTGCTGAAGCTAATGCAGCAAGGAAGCTGGAAATCAAGGCTCATAGTATTCTCTTAATGGGAATACCTAATGAATTTCAAATGGACTTTGATGATTGTGAAACAGGAAAAGCATTAATGGATGCAGTAGAATTCAGGTTTGGAGGGAATGATGCTACTAAGAAGTCCAGAAAGAATATGTTGAAGCATCAGTTTGAAAACTTTACTTCTGAACCTGGAGAAAAGATAATTGGCACATACAACAGGCTAAATCAACTAGTCAGTCATCTAAAGCTTGTTGGGTATGTTGTTCCACAGGAAGATGTGAATCTCAAGTTTCTAAGAAGTCTTGCACCTGAATGGAGCATGCATACAGTGGTGTGGAGAAATAAGCCTGACTTTGAAACAATGAAGTTGGAGAGCCTCTACAACAATTTAAGGGTGTATGAATCTGAATTGGCTACTTCTTCTACTTCATCTTCTAGTACACAAAATCTTGCTTTTGTGTCTTCAAAATCCAAAGAGACACAAGATACTCACTCTACTGCTTATGAAGTATCTACTGCTGATGGATCTGGATCTGCTGCTAGCTCAAATGACAAGATTTCTACCAGTGATGTTGCTTTATGTGCATTCTTGGCTGAACTTACTACAACCATAAGATCACATGTCATAAATCAAGACTTGGATTATATTGATCCAGATGATCTTGAAGAAATTGATCTCAAATGGCAAATGGCAATGTTGACTTTAAGAGCAAGAAAGTTCTGGAAAAAGACTGGAAGAGAAGTCAAATACAAGGCTAAGGAGAGTCCAGGGTTTGACAAGTCTAAGATTGAATGCTACAATTGCAACAGGAAGGGACACTTTGCTAGAGAGTGTAGATCTCCAAAGAAGAATGCTGAAGTTCCAAAGAAGACTGAAGAATCAAAGTCTGCAATGGTAGCTTGTGATGGGCTGGGAGAATATGACTGGAGTGATATGGCTGAAGAAGAACCAAATTTCTCTTTGGTTGCTGCTGTTCAACCCAAAGTGCATAACTTTGCACTTATGGCATATGGTTCATCATCAGGCTCTGACTCTGAGGTATCTAATGATTCTGAATCATCTGGATGTTCTTTTAAATCTTGTTCTGACACTATAGAAGTACTTAAGGCTAGGAATGAGAGTTTAAATAGAGAAGTTGAACATCTAAAACTTGATAACTTAGGTTATAAAGTAGGTATTCAAAATGTTGAGAAAAGGTTAGAATATCTCAAAGAGTGTGAAAAGGAATATGTAGAACAACTTAATCTCAGAGATATAGAAATTTTTAAGAAAAATAGTGAAGTAGAAGTTCTTAAAAATAAATTAGAAGAAGCTGAAAAAGAAAAAGAAGCTGCTCTTGCTGAAAAAGAAAAACATGTAGTAAGAGTACAAAAACAACAATTTGCTTCTGATATGGTTAATAAGTCTATTGAGAGCACCTTGATGAGAAAAGGCAGTGGAATTGGATATAATGAAGTGGCTCCTCCAGCCAAAAGTGCTTATGCTCCACCAGGCAAAGAGCTATCCTTCATTAGTGAGCTAGAAATTGGAAAACCTGTAGGTGAAAGTAGCACAAGTACTATAGAAAAACCTAAGGTTGAGACTCAAAAGTTTCCTGAGGCTCCAATTATTGAAGAATGGTATTCCGATAGTGAAAGTGAAGAAGAACAGGTTCAACCAAAACTAACAGTTAAAAAGGAAGAGATACCTACTCAGGTTAAACCAAAGGTAGAACAGATTAAGTTTTTCAAGCCTGTGTTAGGAAATAAACTTGCTAGGAGAATGGTTGAGTACAATGAGGTGCCTAAAGAACAATTGAGAAGTCTTGATAATAAGCCTAGAGGTAACCAGAGAAACTTCAACAACCTAGTTTCACAGAGATTAGGTAACCAGTTTGAATTACAAAAGAAGGCTTGTTATAAGTGTGGTAGTTTTGACCACTTGATTGGTAGATGTCCTCAAAACCAAAAACCTGTTTTGAATCAATACACAAGGGTGAATCACAAATATGTTAAAAACAAACTCACCCTCATCCTAATAGAAACATGATTCCTAGAGCTGTTTTGTTGAGATCTGGTGCTACTAGATCAATTTATGCTGCCAAACCAAAGGGTGTTTTCAAATCAACAACTAATTCTTCTAATGGCTCCATTGCTAGTAAGCATTCTGCTGCTAGTATGCACTCTGTTGCTAGCAAGCAACCTGCTGCTAGTACAAAACTTTCTACTTCTGAGCCAAAACATCTTCCAAATACAGTCGTTGGTAATCACTTTTATGCTGTTAAGGCCTCAGCTTGCTGGACTTGGAAACCAAAATCAAATGTTTCAAATAATGTTTCCAAGAATAGCAGTGCATCAAGTGATTTAAAGAAATTTGATTATACTGATGCACAGGGCAGATCCAAGTCAGTAATGGCTTGGGTCATCAAGAGAAACTGATTTCTCTATTTTTCATGTGCAGGTCAATCTACTGGATGAGCTTAAGGATATGGTTATTGTTGACAGTGGATGTTCTGGACACATGACTGGTGATGAGTCTCAACTTGAAGATCTTGAGGCTTTTGATGGAGGTTATGTAGCTTTTGGGAATGATCCAAAAGGTGGAAAGATTGTTGGAATTGGAACATTAAGAACGGGAAATTTGGACTTTGAGAGAGTGCTTCTTGTGAAAGGACTTAAGTTTAACCTTTTAAGTGTCTCACAAATGTGTGACAAAAAGAATTTTGTTCTTTTTACAGACACTGAGTGTATGATTCTTTCTCCTGATTTTCAATTACCAGATGACAAATCTGTGTTACTGAAGGTCCCTAGAAAGGAAAATATATACAGTGACCATATTAAGAATATTATTCCTAAGAGGGCTTTGACTTGTCTAATTGCAAAGGCCACTATTGATGAGTCCAAATTATGGCATAGAAGACTGGGACATCTGAACTACAAGACTATGAACAAGTTGGTGAAAGGAAATCTTGTGAGAGGCATGCCTACAAAAATTTTTGAGAATTGTGAAACTTGTGTTGCATGTCAAAAGGGTAAACAACACAGAGTTTCTTTCAAGTCCAAGACTGTAAACACAAATACTGTGCCATTACACTTGCTACACATGGATTTATTTGGGCCTGTATTTGTAAAAAGTCTGAACAAGAAGTCATATTGTTTGGTTGTCACTGATGACTTTAGCAGGTTTACTTGGGTATTCTTTCTTGCAACCAAAGATGAAACCCCAGGAATACTCAAAGCTTTCATTACTAGAGTTGAAAACCTGCACAATCACAAGGTAAAGATTATCAGATGTGACAATGGTACTGAATTCAAGAACAGTGAGATGACTCAATTTTGTGTGGGAAAAGGAATACTTAGACAGTACAGTGTAGCAAGAACTCCACAACAAAATGGTGTTGCAGAAAGAAGAAACAGGACACTTATTGAGGCTGCAAGAACTATGCTATCTGATTCAAAACTACCTGTACCTTTTTGGGCTGAAGCTGTGAACACTGCATGTTTTGTGCAAAACAGAAGTAAGGTAGTCAAGCCTCATAACAAAACTCCATATGAGCTATTTCATGGAAAGAAACCAATGATTGATTTTCTCAAACCATTTGGATGTCCTGTGACTATCTTAAACACAAAGGATCAGCTAGGCAAATTTGATGAAAAAGCTGATGAAGGAAATTTGGTTGGTTACTCTGTAAATAGTAAAGCCTTTAGGGTATATAATAAGAGAACCAAACATGTGGAGGAGAATCTGCATATCAAGTTTAGTGAAAACACATATAATTCTGCAGGGAAGGGGCCAGAATGGTTATTTGATGTTGATATTCTTGCCAAAACAATGAACTATGTTCCTGTCATTGCCAGTGTTGATAAACCTCAGGAAGAGTTTGTTGTGATTGAGAAATTGAAGATTGGTCCAACCTTTGTACCTTTTCAGAAGAAACAAAGCTCTCAAGATGATGTTGTTTCTCATGAAAAACCTAAGGAAACTGAAGAAGGTATTGTCATACCTAATGAAGCAGAAAAAGAAACTCCTGAAGTTCCCAAGGTAGTTGTTGATGTCTCTCCTAAACAGCCAGAAGACTCTACTGCTGAGCCAGAAGACACTACTGCTGACTCAGACAACTCTACTGCTAGGCCAAAAGATACAACTACTGCTTCACCAAATTCTGCTTCTAAGCCCACTAACTCTACTGCTACTTCCTTGTCTCCTAATTTGGACACTCAGGGTAGATCTTTTGATGATACTATCTATCCTGATGATCCAAATATGCCTGATCTTGAAAATATCTATTATGACACAGACAATGATGCACTTGATGGTAAGTTATTTGGAGCTGCTGCTGATGTTACTAACTTGGAACTCAATATTCCTGTTAGTCCTACAACTACCACAAGAATACACAAGGATCATCCAAAAGATCAAATCTTAAGTGATCCACACTCATCCATTCAAACTAGGCAGATGACTAAAGCTTTGAAAGATCTTCAACATCAAAGTTTCTTTGCCAAATCTCTGCATCAAAGAAATAGTCATAAAGATCTTCAAAATTGCCTGTTTGCATGTTTTCTTTCTCAAATTGAACCCAAAAACACTTACAAAGCCTTACAAGAAGCAAGTTGGGTAGAAGCAATGCAAGATGAGCTTTTACAATTCAAGCTGCAAGAAGTGTGGACTTTGGTTGAATTGCCAAATGGTAAAAGAGTGATTGGCACAAAATGGGTTTTCAGATGTAAAAGAGATGAGAGAGGAATTGTCATAAGAAATAAGGCAAGGTTAGTAGCACAAGGATACACACAACAAGAAGGCCTTGATTATGATGAAGTATTTGCACCAGTGGCAAGAATAGAGGCTATTAGACTATTCTTGGCTTATGCTTCATACAAAGACTTTGTAGTGTATCAAATGGATGTGAAGAGTGCTTTTCTGTATGGGACCATTACTGAGGAAGTTTATGTGTCTCAACCACCAGGCTTTGAAGACCCTGATCATCCTGACAAAGTCTACAAGGTAAATAAAGCAATGTATGGTCTACATCAAGCTCCTAGAGCTTGGTATGACACCTTGTCAACCTACTTGCTAGAGTCTGGGTTCAGCAGAGGAAAGATTGATAAAACTTTGTTTCTCAAAAGACAAAAAGATGATATTTTGCTGGTTCAAATCTATGTTGATGACATCATCTTTGGGTCTACAAACAAAGCTATGTGTGTTAGTTTTGAGAAGCTTATGAAGGACAAATTTGCTATGAGTTCAATGGGGGAACTCACCTTCTTCTTAGGTCTGCAAGTTACACAGAAAGAAAATGGCATCTTTATCAGTCAGGATAAGTATGTCAATGATATTTTGAAGAAGTTTGGATTTGAAGATGCTAAGCCTGCCAAGACTACCATGGAAAAAGATAAGCCATTGCTGAAGGATGAACATGGAAAGGAAGTGGATATACACTTGTACAGGTCTATGATTGGATCATTGATGTATCTTACTGCATCAAGGCCTGACATTATGTTTGCAGTGTGTGCCTGTGCAAGATTTCAAGTATGTCCCAAGGAATCACATCTCAATGCAGTGAAAAGAATTTTTAGATATCTGAGGTATCAACCAAAATTGGGCCTTTGGTATCCTAAGGATTCACCTTTTGATTTGGTATCCTACTCAGATAGTGATTATGCTGGAGCTTCTTTGGATAGAAAGTCTACAACAGGGGGTTGTCAATTTCTTGGAAGCAGGTTGGTGTCATGGCAATGCAAAAAGCAAACAGTGGTGGCTAATTCAACAACAGAAGCTGAGTATGTGGCTGCTTCAAGTTGTTGTGGACAGGTGTTATGGATGCATAATCAATTATTGGATTATGGGTACAATTTCATGAATACTAAAATCCATATTGATAACAACAGCACACTCTGCATAATTAAAAATCCAGTGTTTCATTCTAAAACAAAACATATTGAGATAAGGCATCACTTTATAAGGGATTGCTATGAAAAGAAGTTGATTCAAATTGTTAAAATTCATACTGATAACAATGTTGCTGATCTTCTCACTAAACAGTTTGATGTGGGGAGGTTTCAATTTTTAATTGCAAACATTGGTATGATTAATCTTTGAAAAACTTATCTCTTTGTTTTTGTTAAAGTTTGTAATGCATGTGCTGCTTGTTATTCTGCTGCTTGTTAATGTGTAATGTTTGTGATATAATGTACTATGCTGCTCATTGATTTTCTAACTCTACTGCTAGTACATATGTTGGTTGTTTGCTTTGTGGTGTTTGGTCTAACATTTTGCAGGCATATGAATGGTGATTTGCAAGAATTGAAACAAGAAAGTTCATTCATTCATTCCAGAAAAGTACAATGATTCAACATCAAAAGACAGAATACAAAAGCTGAAATCATAACCTAACACCTAAATCTTCATCACTTCCTAGGGCATGGAAGCCCAAGCACTACCTCTCTACCCTTTGGGAGACGAGGGTTTTGTCTTGATGGTCCAAGAGAAAGACCAGGTGATGGTTGTGGCCTCGACCTTGAAGATTGTGGCCTTGGCCTTGAAGATTGTGGCCTCTCAGGTGTGGCAGGTGGATTGGTTGGTGGCTCTTCTTCCTCTTCATCTGAGGATGTGAAGATGAAGGGAGATTGATGATGATGCACTGGAGGAGGTGGTTGCACAAACGTCCAAGCTTGGTCTTCTGATGATTCTGATGATGCTGGAACCTCAGGGGACATAGGTTGTTTACCTCTTGAGGTGCTTGGAGTCTGATTGAGGTTGAGAAGATCTTTAAACACTGGAAGATCATGCTTCCTCTTGCGTGCTTGTTCTTTGGTTCTACAACCAAATCGTGGAGGTCGAAAGGGTGGAACAAAGGGTTCCATTGGGGATTCATCCTCTGATGATGAATCAGATGAGATATTGATTATTTCGGGTGTTGATTTCATTGTGTGATGATTTGATTGCAAAGATGGATAGTATTGATTGTGCGTGAGGCGTTTTTGAAAGTGATTAGGGTTTGATTGCATAATTTGGGGAAAAGATCTTGCCGGTTTTATAGGGATTACGGAGTGATATGTGCATTAATTGTTATGCACAGTTGACCAAGGTCTATAGTCAACTCTGCTGCTGGCTCCAGTTCACTCTGCTGCTAGCTTTATCACTCTGCTGTTAGTTGTGAATGATACGGTTCTGCTGCTATGGTTGTAAGTAAGAGGGTGTTATGTGTAACTTTCATCCATCAGTTTAAAACCTAATTGACCTTCATAATTGGTTTTCATATGTTCTAAATTGAAGCTATCACAAACCCTTACACCTAATCATTCCAATAATCACAAATCCCCAAATTCTCTAAACCTAATTCATGGAGCTATCACGTACCTGGGTTGAGCAACACAACAGTGTGGTTGTTTTGAATGAAGAGTTAATTCCTGAAGGATTCACAAACATGGTAAAGTTTTTGAATGCTACTTCTCTTAGGTATGCACTCACTGTGAACCCTACTATATATGTTTCCTACATCAAACAGTTTTGGTTTACTGCCAAAATCAAAACTATGAATGGGGAAAAACATGTCAGTGCTTTTGTAGATGGGCAAAAGATTCGTGTAACTGAATCATCTATAAGGGAATCTCTTCTCTTAGATGATGAGACAGAGACCACTTGTCTTGCCAATGATGCTATTTTTGCTGGTTTAAAAGAATTGGGATATGAGGGGAAACATACCAATTTAAAATTTCAAAAAGCTCTCCTCTGTCCTCAATACAAGTTTTTGGTACATCTATTCCTTCATTGTTTGAGTCCTAAAACATCTGGGTGGCATGAGTTCAGTACTACCATTGCTTCTGCAATGATATGTCTGTGCAAAGGTCAACCATTTAATTTTTCAAAAATGATATTGGCTGGGTTGTTTAAAGGTGTTGAAGATGGTTCTTATTTGCTATATCCAAGATTTCTTCAAATCTTTATTGAAAAACAAATTTCTAAAACAAGAACCCATATTGCTGAATATGATGCTCCAAAACTGGCTTCAAGGACTTTTACCTTTTTGAATAAACATGGCAAAGGTTTTTCTGGTGCACATACAAATCTTACTTCTTTTATGAAACAAATTGTGCACAATAACTAGGGTGAAGGATCAGGAAATCCCACTGATTCCCATCACACACCCAATATTACTACATCTGTTACACAACCTACAAAACAATATACCCGTAGGAAAACCAAAAAGAACACTAATCTACCTCAGGATAGTGTTAGTATGGCTGTACCAGATGAGGCTGTCCTAGGTGATGAAGAGGACATGTTGGCAAGGGCTGTCACTACTGCTTCTAGCTTAGCAGCAGAGTAGGACAGTGATAACATCATTAAGACCCAAACCAAGGCAACATCTAGAGAAAAGGATTCTTATGAGTCTGATTCTCAGGATGATAACCCTAGCCAAATGGAAAACATAGGTGGCTCAGATGATCAAACTAGGTTTGATACTGAGTTTTTGTCCCAAGATTCACCTCTCGGACCAGGTCACACAGGTCGAAGTGATGAGGACAGGCCAGTGACTCATGAATTGACGGATCCACATGTACATAATGACAATGTCAATGATTCACCTCTCGGACCAGGTAATACAGGTCGAAGTGATGAGACTACAATGCAACTTATAAAAGAATTGACGGCTACTTGTACAGCTTTGGGGTTGAAATGTGAGTCTTTGGAAGATAAGGTTCTTAATCTATCTGATGTTGTTGCTGGTCAAGCCAAGGTTATCATCAAAATGCGAAAACAGATTAAGAGCTTCAAGAAATCAAGATCTTCAACCTCATTGAAAAGATTGAAGAAAGTGGGGACTACTCAGGTTGTAAGTTCTTCTGAACCATCTACTCATTTGGAAGAGGATGCTTCCAAACAGGGGAGGAAAGAGGTTGTCATGGATTCAGGGGAGGTAAATCTTGAAAAAGTTGATAATGTTGAGGATATGGATGTGGATAGTCCTCAGAATGATGAAGACTTTGTGGTTGCTGATAAGTCTGGGAATGAAGTTGTTATGGAAAATGTGGTTGCTGCACAAGAAAAGGTGGTAGATACTCTTAAAACTTTGGAGTCTGAGCAACTAGTGAAGGCAACAGGGTTGATGGGTAATGTGTTAAAGACTTTGGAAGATTCAGTGGAAAATGCTGCTATTGCTGACTCTACTGTTGTTCATGTTTCTGCTGCTAAGAATGTTGATGGTTCTGCTGCTAGTGGAATAGTGAATGCTGCTGAAGTTCAAGACTCTGCTGCTGGATCTATGGACAATGCTGCTGCAGAGGCAATGGTCTTGCTAAGTAAGAAGACTACTGCTGACTCCCATACACCACAATTACCAACTCCATCATTATCACAACCTATCACAACAACAAATATAACATCAGCAACAAGAAAACCTCAAAAAGGAATAACAATAAGAGAACCTGCTGCTACTCAAAAGAAGACAATCACATCATCTTCTACAGATAAGGGTAAAGGCAAGCAAGTTGATGTTCAGAGGTGGATATATAAAGGGGTTGATTTTACTGATGTACCTTTTGATTCTTGGCCTAAGCCATTACAAGTTGAACATGATGAAGCTTCTGCTATTAAAGCACAAGAGGTGTTTAATTTGGAAGACCAACAGCTGGCTGAGAAAGAGGCTGAAGGTTTAAGAATGTATGATGAATGGGATGATGAAAAGATCAGAATTGCTGCTGATATTGAATTAAACAAGCTGATCAAGATTGAAGAAAATGAAGTTCCAAATTTTAATGTGCAATCTTGGTATTGTAACTTTGCTTTTAATAAGAGAAAAGAGAATGCTGCTGCTAGAAGAAAAGTTAAAGTATTCAAAGGTCCAACAGTTAAACAGCAAAGGAAAGAATATGAAAGGTATCTAAAGAATATGGGTGGATGGACATTGGTGCAGTTGAAAGCTTACTCTGACAAAGAAGTTTTTGATTTGTATCAACAAACAAAGAAGAGAACAGATACTTTTTATAATATGGGATGTGCTGAGGACTTGGAGCAAATTGCTCAGATGAACAAGAAGTTGGTGCCTGAGAAGATAGCTGAAACAGAACAGATTCAAGAAGATAATGTTGTTGAAAAGCTTGAAAGTGATGCAGCTAAGATTACTTCTTCTGTGCAGGGTGATAAAAGAAAAGGTGTTTTTCAAAAATCAATTGCAAAGAAGAAGAGAAAGATTGGAGAAGGAAGCAGTTCAATGCCAAAAGGAGATATGTTTCAACATGATTTTGATCACATTCCTGCTGAGCATCTTAAAGAAAGATTGAAGGTATATACTGTGGTTGGCAAAATGGAAGATCCTGAAGTTGTGGATGCTAAACCATTAGGAGTCAAATATCCAATTGTCAAAGTAACTACATGGTATGATACTAATATTGGAACATTTCATGATGTCCAGAGATCTGATGGTAAGTCTCACAGATTTCTAAGATTTCAACAAATGTTACACTACTTTGATAGAGAGGATGTTGAAGACTTGTGGAAGTTATACAAGGCAAAGTTTGGAGCTAAGAAATTTGATGGTCAAAAGTATGAGATAGATCAAATTGATCATGTCTTAACTTCTTCTGATAATGTTTTGTGGAGAGCTCTTAAACATATGTTTGAACCTTCAATGGATGACTCTGAATGGACAGAGATAGCTGATTACAAGGTAAGAAGATGGATACTTTTTCAAGATTCTGGAGTTCATATGTTAACTCTTGGACCAATTACCTTGTATATGCTAGCTGAAAAGGATTACCCAGTGATGAGATACTGGAATGTTGTTAATCAGATGGTTAATAGTGATAGAACACTTAAGCTGCAGAAAGATTATGATTCTGATGATCAAGCATTCAATTTGCTGTCAAAATATAAGAGGATATTTGATCAACTGAATTCTCAAGGGATGAAGTGTTTGGAAGCATCCTCCTAGTGATACTTTGAGCTTTGAAGAAACTTGAATATTTAGAAATAAATATTAAGTTTAGGGGAGGATTGTTGGGTTTTGACCAAGTGAAACTACTGCTAAGTAACTCTGCTGCTGAGTAATACTGCTGCTACAAAACTGCTGCTAGTGTTATTGACTCTGCTGCTGAAGACAATCTGCTGCTTGGTGAAACTACTGCTGAAGAGATTAACATTGTATACGATAGGATAATTATGGAATAGATTCTTTGTATAGTTTATCTATTTAGATTATTCTTATCTTGTAGAGAAAGGTATTGTAAACCTAGTAGGACTCCTTGGCCTATAAAAGGAGGATCCTAGGGTTAGATTATGTACGTATTATTATTCACTTCAAGGTTGTAAAACCCTAGCATTATCGAGTGCTCGTATTAATAATATTGAAGTGTTGAAAGAGAATTCTTAATCTTCTTAAGTTAAGCTTTTATATTCCGCGTTTAAGCTTAAGTCTTTGTTTAAGTTAACTTCTATATAAGATCGTATTAGCTCAACTGGGATCAACATTTTTCCCCAATAAATACTGGATAAAATCTGGCATTTTTCCTCACCTTTTGCACAATAAACTTTCTGATCTAAATCTTTTATACCATTCTCTTAAACCCTTTGATCATATAATCATAAGCTTTTGTTACCAAGTGATCCAAGCTTCAACCTTGCAAGTGCAAGAGAAGAATACTTCAATCCTTCAAGACAAGAAGTATTACAACTTGTTGTGACCTCCACATCCAAGTTGTTTGTGCATCATCACTTGTATAGTATTCATCCATTTGTGTATTAGTTGTGAATATTGGTTAGATAGAAGTAAACATAAGGAGTTAGGCTAGTAAGGTGTGTAGGTAGAGAAGTTGTGAATTGATTGTGGTGTGCAAGTAGTATAGGTCTGAAGAAGAAGTAGTGTGATTAGGTAGTGCTTAGGTGTGAAGAAGTTGTGAAGTATTTGTGAAGAAGTTTTGTAGAAGTTGTGAAAAAGGTGTGACGAAGTTGTGGTGTGATAATTGGTGTGTAAGGTTTTCGCCGCCATAACGGAGCTTGTTGACATAGTGAAGAAAACTCTCGAGTTAGCTGTTCGAGGAGTGGAGTAGGGCAAGGAAGGTGCCCTTGTAGCCGAACCACTATAAATCTCTTGTCTCGCGGTTAGATCTTTCCATCTCTTACTTATCATCTTGCTTATATCGTTATTACTTTTGTAGACGTAGACGTATATATATATATATATATATATATATATATATATATATATATATATATATATATATATATTGTTGCTCATATAGTGCTAGTGTTGATTTTACTTAAAGATCAAACAAAAGTTTCATTCACAAAACAAAGTTTTTACAATCAAAGTAAAAAGGTAACATACATATATTTGATCATTTCGATCAAGTATAGTTTTCATACAAAATATAATTAAGATTACAAAATAAACATTTACTTACTTATCTCTCGTATATAGCTATAATTGTTTATATTATGCATGTGTTGATTTCACATACTTAGCTTACATTATTATTATTATTATTATTATTATTATTCATACTTAGATATAGTTGTTCATATTGTTCAAGATTTGACTTCACATAAGATCGAATCAAAGTTTTAAACATAAACAAGGTTTTAAAACTAAACTAAGTTTTCACAATAAAATTAAAAAGACGTAAAACTATTCAACCCCCCTTCTAGTTTTCCATAAGGTGGATGGTCCATTATCGTTTGAGGGACCGTCAGTCGATTAGAGGCCGCCACTAGTAGGTTTCTCTGTTTTCAGAAAATGTTCCTAGTGTGTGCCTACATGAAACATATGTGGAGATGCGATTATCTGGACTCTAAAGAAAGAAAAACCTAGGAGATAATCAAAAGTCTCCTAAGTTCAATCTTGCTCATTTTTCCATGTCGGATAACATATTTGTTACATGATCCGATAAAGGATTTGAGCGCATCGTGCATGCATGCAAAAACATTTTTGAATTGTATTAATCAATGCAAGAAAATTTGATTTTCCTATTCGTGAGAAGATTTTAAACATATGAAGTAGGGTTTTTATGTACAAAATCAAGTTTTCTTATCATCATGCAATAATGGTTGTTAATAAAAATAAATAATTACTTACCCAATTTTAATTTTTGTACGCAAAAGAATCCTAGACTCATATTAGAAGAAATAAACTTATAGTGACATCTAAGAAGATATGTGTTCCATCATTCCTAATCCTAAATGAAGATAAAAGAATGGTTCACGCTTAAGGGGTTTAGTGAGAATGTCGGCTATGTTTTCCTCCGTTGGAACTTTTTCAATAGATATATTACCCTTTTGTACGTTATCCCTAAGAAAATGGTGACGAATTTCAATGTGCTTGGTACGAGAGTGTTGCACAGGGTTTTTACTTAAATCTATTGCTCCTTTATTATCACACATGATTGGAATATCATCAAGTGTAATGCCATAGTCTACGAGAGCTTGTTTCATCCATAGTGCTTGTTGACATGCCTTTCCGGCGCTTACATATTCGGCTTCAGTTGTGGAGATAGCTAGTGCCGTTTGTTTCTTAGAGTACCAAGAAGTTAAGCAACAACCCATGAAGGTACAAATTCCACTAGTACTTTTTCGATCCACATAATCTCCCACATGATAAGAGTCGGCATAAACTATAGTTTCTATGCCGGTCCCCTTAGGATACCATAATCCTAAGTGCATAGTGCCTTTAATGTATCAGAAGATACGCTTAACCGCTTCTAAATGAGAAGTTTTGGGATCTTCTTGAAAGCGAGCACAAAGGCAGACACTAAACATGATATCGGGCCTACTTACCGTTAGGTACAATAAACTTCCTATCATACCTTTACATTTAGTACTATCTACGGATTCACCCTCTTCATCCTTGGTGTGCTTTGTCTCCGTAGCCATTGGGGTTTTCATAGGCTTATTATGCGTGCTATGTGTCATTGTAGTATAGAACGTGTTTACCTAATCAAGTTTTAAATTTATATTTAGCCAACTTATTACTAACACACACACTTAACGAGCAGTGTACCCGATCAATATGCATATAGTGATAAGTAGAATGTCGAACACTAAGAATGGAACGTAATATCTAGTTGATTTAATTAGTATTTTAATATCTAAGTTAGTTTTACAATCCTAATCTAATAAAACGGGGTTCAGCCTAAGAGGCTGGCATGGATTTAGTAATAAAAAGTAAAACTAATGAGAACGAATCAACGAAAAGCAATCACGTACACAAATAGATAGTAGAAACACGTAAGAAGACCTGTCCTTATAATTAAGTAGCTTGTCACTTGTTATATTGCTAGTTTTATATGATGAGTATCGTAATCTAATTTGTCTCATTGGATCCTATATATCGGCGAGTAAACCCTTAATGATTACTTATGTTTATCCTACCTTCTAGACACTAGATAAGTAGGCGAGGAACAGGTATGGCAGCCCAGAAGACTGAACTAAACACAGAGGTTATCAAAGCATAATTATAATTTACTAAAAACATCAATCATGTTAACTTTAACCGATGGGAAAACAATTTTAAGGGGAGTAGTATGGTAGCCACAAGCCCATCAATCCTGATGGATTAAAGCTTACTAATACAATAAACAAAACTACTTAATGAATTAAATACATACAGGACCTTCTTACGGCTTTAAGATCTTTGTTTGGGGCGTGTCTTGTGAAGCTTCTTCGACTGAATTCGTCTCCTTAGGGTTTTCTATCCACAAAACTCGTATCTATCTTGGGGTATTTATAGGTTCTGTCTGAGGGGTCGATGCGGCGCATGTTGATGATAGATGTGGCGCATCTACTTAACTTCGTGTTGGGTCCAAGATTATTAAATTCTGGAATATTCGTACACCGCCTTCAGATGCGGCGTAACTTCTTTATCAATGCGGCGCATGTTCTTTAACGTCTTGGATAGTTTCTGGTGAAGTCTTTAGTTGATATGCCGCATGTTGTAAATGAGATGCGGCGTATTTTGGAGTAGATCAAGTTGATTATTCTTCGTTGACATAAGTTTCATATGCGGCGCATGTTGTAATTGGATGCGGCGCATTCTTCAAAGTCAGGCAGTGGTCTTCGAATTCATCTAAGTATGATATTGCGACGTATCTGTAGAGAGAGATACGGCACATCTCTTGAATTTCAGTAGACTTTAAAAATCATAATCATTTAGCTCCATAATTCGTGCAACATCATTAACTTTCACATATTGCTTGTTTTTACCTGAGAATCACTAAAGTAAATATAAGGGTACCAATTCTCATACAAAATAATATAAAACAAGTCAATTAAATAGGATAAATGATGCTAATAAAATGCACTTATTTGATGTTATCAAATATCCCCCCACTTGAATTTTACTTGTCCTCAAGTAAACCTTTAGAATAAACATAATGAAAATCTATCCTTGATAGGACATTTTTACATTTAAGCACTTATTCGTTTTATGATAATTGCACGGCCAAACACTTAACCAATTAGAAACAAAATATATATATTCATAGAAGCAAATCTAATCGTTTAACTGTACGGACGTGACGAATATTCTATCATATGCTTGACAAGGATACACATCTCCCCGACTAAAGCTAAGGAGTAAAAAGTCTAAAGCGGTAAAAAGGGTTTTTGGTTCATGGGTTAAACCTAGCTTTGTTTGAACATTTCTTGCATAAACTTAGTAGATCGCTGGCGCGAGTCCTCGACGCTTTAACTAACGGATGGTCATTAGTATGCTTCATGGATCGCTAGCGCGAGTCCTTGATCTTTTAAATGATGGATGGTCACTAATGTGTTCCTTGGATCGTTGGCACGTTACTTTCATAACAGATGGTCACGAAGTTGCACACCAGATCGCTGGAACATCATTTAATCAATCTTAAACTCGGATGGTCACCAATCCACGTACGAGATCACTGGCGCGTTAGCTAATTAATCTAATACTCGAATGGTCACTACTTTATTCATACATTTAATATTCTTACTTGGCCATTATCATATCCGGATGCTCGAAAGCTAACCACGAATATAATACGGTTGGGTATGGATAACATTTAGGATATAAATTGGTGTAAAATAAAAAATACAAAACAAGAAACAAATAGATTAAAGCACTAAGTGTGGTTAGAATACTTCCCTACCATCCCATGAATAAGACTCATATCATTGAATAACTCACGCTTTAGGTAGACACGAATTATACTCAACAAGATCTTAGTCAAAGAATATACAATCCTTAGTTGGCATTCCCATAACATCCAACTCCCTTTCAATCCATAAATATAGTACAACAATAGTGGCGATACTAACCACTTAATACAAAACTTTACATTGTTGGTTTAAATAAACTACCAACTTCTTCTTTCTTTTTCTTTTATAATTTTTTCGATTTTTTTAACTAAAGGTGTAAAATTTCACCACAATTACATCACAATAAATCTGGATAAATTTTCCTTTCTTTTCAGACTTTCAGACATAATGTAATAGTGAAAGTAGTAAACACACGAAAAACTGACTAAAAATATACAATATGTACTTTCACTCCATTGCATTGTGCAATTTCCCGACCTAACCAAAGATAATGAATTTACGCACACGAACACAGGTAACGCAAGGAAACACACTTTGCCTAAGCAACTAACCACGGACTTAAATCTACAGGGTAGGCTAAGGTGTAAGGTGTAAGGAAACAATTTTTAATTTGTGTAAGAAATGAAAGGAATGGCTCTGAGGGTTTTTCTAAGGGTATCTTACTCTAAAAATGAGAGTAAACAAGGGTTTACATGGGGGTTAACTAACCAGTGTGGTTAATTAATATCACAAAACATATAAAGGCTTTTTGGGTGTTGATTGAGCCCGAACCGTCAGATTATTATTGACCAAGGTCAACAAGTCAAAGACAGCCTAGAATCAATACTCCGGTGATAGTGTAGTGTTTTCCCGGGTCGTTAAAGTCCCAGCGAGATTGAAATGGTGCTTTGGAAATCGTTTATGAGTGAGTGGGACTGAGGACAGTAGCCCAGATGATATGGAATTGATTTTGCTACTGTTATTTTGGTGTTGGTACACAGATATAATATTCACAAAAATCAGATACCAGATATATGCACAAATTCACAATTAAGATCACGTATCGGACTGGAAAAGTGGGTTTTTGGAATTTATCAAACTACAGGGGGGTGCTTTTGACGCTTTTCAAAACTTAAAATTGAAAATGAAAATGAAATTATAAAAGTGATTAAAATACTATTAAAATATTATTTAATTAATTAAACTATTTAAAATCTAATTTAAATCTAATTTATATTTAACTAATAATTATAACTATTACAAATTAAACTAAAAATTTGCAAAAACAATTTCTAAACTTAAAATAGAACTTGAAGAAAGTATAAAAAATTAAAATAAATATTTTTGTCTTTTTATGATTTTTCTATTAATTAAAAACTATTTAACTTAATTAAACTAATTAAACTACTTTTAATTACTATTAATACTAAATTAACTTATAAAATTAAGATAAAATTTATAAAATTACTTAACCATCACAGGAATCCTACAAAATTATAAAAACTCTAAAAATTATGTTTTAAGATTAAACAACTAATTATTTACCTTTTAATTAACTTAAGTCTATTTTAAACAAATAAAATAATAAAAATAGAAAATGAACAGTAGAATTTCAAAATATATTTTCTAAAAACTTATTATACTATATTAGAACTAGGAAAATTATAAAAACTAGATTTAACCTTATAAAAACTAATTAAGCTATTTAATACTTGATATTAATTAATAATAAAGAAAATTAAAATTAAATCTAATTAACACTAAATGACAAAATAAAAATCTGAAAAAATTATCAAAATTACTTTACTATATAAGGTATTTAATAAAAATATAAAAACACTAGTGACTTAATTAAAATATAAAAATGAAAATTAAAATTAACTTAAATTAAATAGAAACTATCACTTACTTTAACTTTGATTTTTTTTGGATTTTTCTTTTACAGAACTACTTTATACCCTAAAATGACAAACTTTTATGAAAACACTTTTAAAATTAGCTTATTAATAAGCTGTAAACACCCCCTTGGCTTACACAGTTGACTTATGTTGACTGTGTGGTCAATTGTGGTCAAATGGCTTAAGGTGGGGTCCACAATGGTAAAAATGAGTCTCAGCAAGTTTAATAATCACAAATAAGCAAGAAACAACAATGCTTGATCTCAAATAAGCTGAATAAGCCAAATAAGCACTTATGCACAATCCAAATGAACTCAGAACTGGGGACAATCTTGGTGAGCAATTTCAGGTGGGGTCCACTGGTCTAAGGGTCAAAATTTTGGTCAATGATTATTCCCTGGTAGGAGGGGGGTTGAGGGAAACCAATTTGAACCACTAGGGCCCACTGTGGTGGGCTGCAGCCACCACTTAAGGTGGTGGAGTGGTGGAGGTCTGATGTGAGCAGGGCACACCTTTGCCCTGCAAGTCACTTTGAGGGTCTGTGGGACCCACTTAGGCTTCCACACAAATTAAGCAAAAATTAGGGTCCAAAGATCAGCTAGTAGACTCTTACCACAACAATTTTCAAACCTTAATATCCATCACACAGCTCACAATTAAACTTGGAATTTTAGCAAAAACTGAGAATGGGTAATTTTTGACTTTTGTATGAAACTTGTTACTTTGACTTTGGTGAGATTCTAAGTGATCTAAACTACTGTTTATGATGTATTAAGCTAATATAAGATTACTAGAAGCTAAATTAACAACTAATTATTAGATTATGAGCTTATGGATACCAAACTCCTACACAGTTAACTGTGTGGGTGATTAGATCATGACTTTGACTTTTTAATGTATATAGCTTGTGTTTTATTGTTATTCTGAGCTAATTTGACACTAAGGAATAAGTATAAGCAAGAAACAACAACTAGAACAAGCTAAGTACCAAGCAAGATGTAAATCCAAACACCACTTAAGCTAACTGTCTTATTGCTTTTAAATGCAGAAGGTGATTATGACTTAGGATTTGGATTCACAGCTTCTTTTAATGATTTAGGAAACTATTTTAAGCACTTAAATTCAGATTTCTACCATGAAAACTCAAGTTTACCTCTAAAGCTAATCTTGACAGTTGAAAATTGAAATTATAAATAACTATTTATTCCATTGAACAAGTTAAGCTTACTGAGTTACAAACTACTTAAACAATATTTAAACCACATAAACAAGCACAAATTAACAAACTTAAGCAAGCAAATGAGCATCAACCAAGAACTTAGGATTTTTGTGAAATTTCAAATAAGGAAAACTTACAAGACCATCCCTAGCATGAACAAGGGATTTTCCTTTGAAGCCTATCTTTAGATAGGCAAACTTCAACTCAATCCTGCTCCTCAATCAAGCTCAAAACCTGAAACAAACTCAAAATGCAGACAGTTGACCATGGTTGACCAATTTTAGCTTTTTGATTTTCTTCTAATGCCACTGAGTTTTAAATGTCTCTAAAGCTTAGATAAGCTTAATGGAGCTTAAGTGTACCTACTCAGTCCATGATTCGAGCTTAAATCCTATCAGACTATTATTCAGATGAACAAGTGGAATTTGAAAATTGCATAAACAAAATAAGCTGAGAAAACTTGCATATATTACTGAAAGTAGTTTAACAATACATTGAATTGACTTATACAACTGCATAAAAGCTTGTTGCTACACTACAATTGCTTAAATTAGCTAATACGATTACAACTAAAAAATAAAACTAGACTATTCTTCCTCTTGCATCTCTTCTCTATTTATAAGCATCCATTAGGGTTCCCCCAAGCATTCTGAGCAAATCCCACCATCCTCTGATCATTTTGGTCCAATGAGAAGCTTACACGTATTTTGGCGGGAAAGTACTCTTTTTTGCAATTTGACTGATAACGTGAATTGGGGAGGGGCATTAAATGCTGAGGTGAGGGGTAGGTGTAGGGGGTGGGTTTGTGATGATTGAGCTGCAAGTTGGGGGGTGGTGGTAGCAAAACCAGGGGTGGTTTTGGTCTGTGAGGGGGGTAGTGAGGGAGAAGGAGAAAAGGGCGGTTTGGTGGGTTTGACCGAAGTCAAATTTGGGGTGGATTGGGCTAAGGGTGGGCTGGGTAACTTTTTGGGCCCAAAGGTGGATTAAGGTAAATGGATTGGATTTGGTTTATTTATTTTGGATCCGGATTTGGTTTATTTTCACAAGGACCTATTTTGTAATTTTGGGAAAGTTGGGGGTTGGATTTTGGCATGTTTTCAATTTGATTAAAAAGGTGTA
This sequence comes from Artemisia argyi, assembly GCA_030686995.1. NCBI lineage: Eukaryota > Viridiplantae > Streptophyta > Magnoliopsida > Asterales > Asteraceae > Artemisia > Artemisia argyi. The sequence goes on along the minus strand of CM060688.1, from coordinate 187,908,777 downwards.
ATATGCCAATGATGAATAGTATGAGGTTTTATTTTGAATTTTTCACTTTTTTAAAACCCCAGGGACTAAATCTGCCAATTCCCCAAACTTCAGGGACCTGCCTTGTAATTTCACCAAACTTTCTACCAAGGGACCAAACCTGCCATAAGAGATTAGTGCAAGGACAAAATTTGTTTTTCTCAAAGTTTTTCATATCCCAGGGACCATTTTTGACAATTTTCAAAGTTCAGGGACTAAACTTGACATTTTTGTGAAACTTTTCACCAAAGGACTAATTATGTAACTTTTTGATTTATAAGGGCCTTTGGTGACTTTTTCAAGTTTTTAGAATGACCAGGGACTAGATTTGACAACTTTTGAAAGTTGGGGGACTGAAACTGCCAATTATGCAAACTTTGTGCGTTTTTCATCTGTTTTTGGTATTTTTGCATTTGAGACATGTAAAACACTTTCCTGGGATATTTTCACTATTTTGATTCATTATTGAGTGTTTTTGGATGTTTTGGCAGTTCAGAATTGGTAAAAATGATGAGTATTTACACACTCATCAATCCCCCACACTAAAACATTGCTAGTCCCTAGCAATCTTTTGAGAAAAACTTAATGGATTTGAAACTCTTTACCAAAAGCCATCACTTCTGGAGTAGCCAGGTGTAAGAACTGTGGCACACCTGATAACCGTGTGATTTTGAGCAAACCACCAGCTGTCAACGGATTTGATTTGTCTTTACCAAAAGCCGTTTGCTTCTGGACTAGCCAGCATCTTGATGGACTAAGTCAACATCTTGGTGAGCTGAATACCAATTATGGATTTTCCACTGCCTTTACCACAAGCCATAATCTTGTGGGCTAGCCAACTCATTTGCTTATGAGGATGCGGGGGAGCTGAGGAACCATGCAATTTTTGGCAAACTGCCAGCCATCAACGGGTTTGAGATGTCTTTACCAAGAGCCGTTTGCTCCTGGACTAGCCAATCCCTTTGTCATTTAGACTTTGGCGGACTGATAACCACAAAAATTTTGGAATAAAGTGAAAAAATTTGAAAAATTTTGGCCTAAAATGGGGGTACTTGAAAAGTTTTGTGATAAAATTCGTAAGAATTTCCCCCCCCCCCCCCACACTAGAACTGAATATTGTCCTCAATATTCAAAGTCCCGGCTATCATGCCGAATCTCTGAACGGGAAAAGCTAATATTCGATGCTAACTGTGGAAATTTTTATTTTTCACTTTATTTTATCTGTACATACAATCTTTTTTTTTTTTTTTTTTTTTTTTTTTTTTTTTTTTATATATATATATATATATATATGTAATCACTACCTCCCAGGCTTGTGTCAGGTTTACCACGCTAGCTAATCACTTGTGAATGATTAACTGTAATAAATTTGCCCTGACAGCCCGGGAGTTGAATGATAAAGTATATAATATACATACACCTCCCAAGCTTGTGTCAGGTTTACCACGCTAGCTAATCACTTGTGAATGATTAACTGTAATAAATTTGCCCTGACAGCCCGGAAGTTGAATGATATAATATACATACAAAACATGATTATTGAATTTTGAAACATATTTACTTTTGAAACGGTGGGGGATGGCCACTCCCCCACACTAGGGTGGTAGAAAGTAGAATGAAGTCAGAAATACGGGTGAAAACCCATATATGCTGCTAATTTTTATTCACCGAGTCACTAGCTTGACTCGATCCCCGAATTCATTGGTCCATGGGGAAAGTTTGGAGATCCAGGACAACCATGGGTGGTATGTCCTCTCCAAAATAATGTTTCAATCTATGACCATTCACTTTGAAGTTGGGACCTTCGGGTTGAGATAACTCAACAGTCCCGTATGGGTATACTTTAGCAATAGTGAATGGTCCGGTCCATCGGGTTTTTAATTTTCCCGAGAAGATCTTTAATCTTGAATTGAAAAGAAGGACTCTGTCACCGACGTTGAAAACTCGGTTCTTAATCTTAGAGTCGTGAATCTTCTTTGTCTTTTCTTTGTAGATCAAAGAGTTCTCATAGGCTTGATCACGAAGTTCGTTTAATTCATTGATTTGAACCTTACGGTGATCACCCGCTTTATGAAGGTCGTAGTTAGCATGTTTCAAGGCCCAGTAGGCTTTATGCTCGAGCTCGATCGGTAAATGACACGCCTTCCCGTATACAAGCTTGTATGGAGTACACCCGATGGGTGTTTTGTAAGCTGTACGGAAGGCCCAGAGTGCATCATCTAGTTTATCCGACCAGGAAGCACGGTTTTCACCTACTGTCCTCTCAAGAATCCGTTTAATACCACGGTTGGAAACCTCCACCTGCCCACTTGTTTGGGGGTGATATGCGGTAGAAAGACGATGAGTAACACCGTACTTAAGCATGACTTTTGCAAATTGATCATTGCAAAAGTGAGTACCACGATCACTAATGATGGCACGTGGGGTTCCAAAACGAGCAAAGAGGGATTTCAAGAATTTCACAACTACTCGGGCATCATTAGTGGGTAAGGCCTTAGCCTCAACCCATTTTGACAAGTAGTCAACAGCCACGAGTATGTATTTGTTTCCATGAGAAGATGGGAATGGCCCCATAAAGTCAATGCCCCAGACGTCAAAGATTTCACAAACTTGAATAGCATTTTGCGGCATTTCGTTCTTTTGTGAAATATTTCCGTGACGCTGACAAGCATCATAGGCTTTGACTAATTCGTGGGCATCCTTGTATATTGTGGGCCAATAGAAACCGGAATCAAACACCTTTTTGGCGGTGTAGTTAGGACTATGGTGGCCCCCGGTGGGTCCAGCATGGCAAGCCTTGAGAATATCAGTGGCTTCCTGTCCGTATACACATCGCCAGATGACTTGATCGGCACAGATTTTGAAGAGGAAGGGGTCGTCCCAGAAGTAATGTTTAACGTCTTTGAAGAATTTTTTCTTTTGTTGGGACGTTAACCCCTTCACGATGAAGTTACCCGCATGGTAATTTGCAAAGTCGGCAAACCATGGGGTAGTAGAGTCACCACGAAAAGCAACCGCATTGAGTGTCTCGAGAGGAAATGTTTCATTTATTTCCTTTTTCTCGGACACATCTTGATGAGGGTTCTCTAATCGTGAGAGATGATCAGCTGCAAGGTTCTCAGCTCCTTTCTTATCACGGATAATGATATCAAATTCCTGAAGGAGGAGAACCCAACGGAGAAGCCTCGGCTTTGCATCTTGTTTTGCAAATAGGTATTTCAAAGCCGAGTGATCTGTGTACACTACGCATTTAGTCAAGATTAGGTATGGCCGGAATTTCTCGAAGGCATACACCACAGCTAGGAGTTCTTTTTCAGTGGTGGTGTAATGACCTTGAGCCTCAGTCATAGTTTTGCTTGCGCAGTGTATGGGCTGAAAGTATTTTGCTTTTCGTTGCCCCAAGACCGCACCTATGGAAAAATCACTAGCATCGCACATAAGCTCAAAAGGTTGGTCCCAATCGGGGGCAACAAGAATCGGTGCCTCGGTAAGCTTTTTCTTTAATGTTTCAAAAGCGTCGATGCACTCAGGAGAGAAGATGAAAGGAGCATCCTTCTCGAGGAGATGGGTCATAGGCCGGGCAATTTTAGAAAAATCTTGGATAAACCTACGGTAGAAGCCGGCATGACCCAAAAAGCTCCTAACACCTTTTACGGTGGTGGGATGAGGTAATTTGGCAATGACATCGATTTTAGCTCTGTCAACCTCAATCCCGTCTTTTGAAATTTTATGGCCGAGGACAATGCCCTCCTTGACCATAAAGTGGCTCTTCTCCCAGTTGAGACTTAGATTCGTTTCTTTGCAACGTTTAAGCATCTGTTCCAAGTGGGAGAGGCAAGTCTGAAATGAATCCCCGATGACTGAAAAGTCATCCATGAATACCTCCATAGTTTTCCCGATCATGTCGGAAAAAATAGACATCATGCACCTCTGGAACGTGCCTGGTGCATTACATAAGCCGAAAGGCATACGTCTGTAAGCAAAAGTTCCGTAGGGGCATGTGAAGGTAGTCTTCTCTTGATCCTGGGGATCAATGGGGATTTGGAAATAACCCGAGAAGCCATCGAGGAAGCAGTAGTATTCATTCCCCGCAAGTCTTTCGAGCATTTGGTCCATAAAAGGGAGAGGAAAATGGTCTTTACGGGTGGCTTCATTCAACTTTCGATAGTCAACACAAACCCGCCAACCCGTGACCAAACGAGTTGGAATCAACTCGTTATCCTCGTTGGTGACAACGGTAATGCCACCCTTTTTGGGAACACAATGAATTGGGCTAACCCAAGGACTGTCAGATATAGGGTAAATCAATCCCGCATCAAGAAGTTTAAGAACTTCTTGTTTGATAACTTCGTGGATTTTGGGATTTACCCTTCTCTGATGTTGCACAGCTGGTTTAAAGTCATCCTCCATTAAGATTTTATGAGTACAAAAGTTTGGGCTTATGCCCTTAATGTCGGAGAGTTTCCAAGCAATTGCTTGCTTGTTTGACTTAAGAACCTTTAGGAGTGCAACCTTTTCCTCATCTTTTAAGTCTTTGGCAATAATGACGGGTAATTTATTATCACCCTCCAGAAATGCATATTCTAGATGAGGAGGCAAGTCCTTGAGCTCAACCTTGGGAAAGTCTTCAGTTATTTCAACATTTTTGACTTCCGCTTTATGAAGTATTTGTGGAGACGGAGAGGGTGAAGGATCGTCATTTAACAATCTTTCAAGGAGAAGAATGTCCCCCTCCGGGTCAAGATAGTTTTCATCAACTCCATCGGGAATTGAGCTATCTTGAGCAAGAAAAGCCTCGAGCTCTTCCAAAAGGAAGTCACCTCCCTCAAACGGAGTGAGGGAAGGGGAAGAGTCGGAAATGATCGGATCAGTGGACGGAGTGGTACTGCCACTTGCTGAGAAACCAAGGACTTCTTGGGATGATTCCTCCGACGCAATATCGATGATGTCAATACGGTTAACCGTTTCAGCGTCATAATTGGAGGAATATCTTGAAGTCTGATCAAGATTGAATGTTATGGCTTCGCCATCAACACGTAGAGTGATTTCTTCTTCGAATACATCGATCAAAGCACGACCCGTTCTTAAAAATCCTCTCCCGAGAATGAGAGGGACTCGTGGGTCAGCATCGAAATCAACAATCACGAAATCTGCCGGAAAATGGAACTTTCCTACTTTCACGAAGATATCTTCGGCAATGCCGAGAGGACGGGATATGGTACGGTCAGCAAGCTCGAGTGTCATGCAGGTCGGAGTGAGAGTAGGTAGAGAAAGTCTTTTCCAGACTGAGCAAGGCATCAGGTTAATGCTTGCGCCAAGATCGGCCAAGGCAAAGCATTCAACCATCCCAGGGAAAATACATGGAATGAGAAATTTCCCGGGATCTCCAAGCTTTTCAGGAAGCTTTTTCAAGAGCACTGCTGAGCAATGCTCATTGAGTGAAGTTTTTGCCATCTCACAAAGTTTTTCTTTGTTGCTTATTAGATTCTTGATTGTCGAAGCAAACTTAGGCATGAGAAGAAGAGCGTCCGCGAAGCTAATATCGAAGTGTAATTCTTGGAAAATTTGATAAAATTTTTCCATCTGATGATTAGCTCTTTCGCGGTTCTTTTGATCATACACACGTGAAGGATATGGAATTGAAGGCTTAGGATCATTCTTTGGAATTTCATCAGGACTCACAGGAGGATCAAATACAACTTTCGGCTTATGAGCCGGGACCGGGACAACTTGAGGGTGGACGTTGTTGGTACCTCCGTTATTAGTAGGAAGTACCTTGCCCGTAGTAACCTCAGGCTCACGTTCCTCTACCTTAGGAGGAGAAGAAGAGGTAGAAGGAATCGAGGGTCCATTGTATGATACCCCACTTCGGGTGGTGATCGCTTTGACATCGCCCCTCGGGTTAGCGATCGTGTTGCTCGGTAATGTACCCGGGCCCGAGGGTCGATCATTTAAAGACTTCTGAAGTTCAGAGATAGTCTTGATCAATAACCGATTTGTTTCCTCTTGTGCTTTCATGAATTGTTTAATCTCAGCATCGAAGGAAGACGGGGGTGGAACAACGTTTTGATTTTGAACAGGGGGATTTTGAACACGGTTGTTTTGAAAATTCCCTTGATTTTGATTGTTGTTACCCTGAAAAGTGTTTCTCTGATTGAAATTACCCTGATTGAAATTCCCTTGATTCTGGTTTCTTTGAAAATTTCCTTGAAAACCTTGGTTTTGAATGCCATTTTGAAAATTGTTTTGATTAAACTGGCCTTGATTTTGGTTCGGGTTTTGGAAATTTGAGTTTTGACCTTGGTTAAAATTCTGATTCGCGTTACGGTTTTGATTTTGGTTAAAACCGGGAGGTCCGAGAAAATTGTTGGAACGATAGCTTAGGAGATTACGGTCCCCTTGCGGTTGGTAAGAATTACCCCCCGTGTTGTAGGAACCGTTAGCAGCATAAACGTTCTCTTGAGGAAATTCAGCAGTAGCTGGACACTCGGAATACAGATGTGGGCCCCCACAAGTTTCACAACTTCGGGCCACGGCTTTCACTTGTTGATTTTGAACCTGATGTTGTATCGTTTGGTTCATTCTTAACACAGCCGTAGAAATATCATCCATCTTTTTGGTAAGAGCAATTATTTCAGGAGATGATGATGAGGGAGTAACTGAATTACATGACGCATCCCTCTCCGCAGAGGAATCCCAAAAGTTATGATGGGCAGTCATGTTCTCGATTAAGTCATAGCACTCCTCGGGACGCCTTTTCATAAAGGTCCCACCAGCAGCAGCATTGAGAATGTCTCGGTGCCTCAATGTCAGACCATTATAGAAGGTATCTATGATGGTAACTTGCAACATATTGTGGTTAGGGCACCGATCAATAGCTAGCTTATAACGTTCCCAAGCCTCAAAAAGAGACTCATCAGGACGTTGCCGGAAGTTGCTGATATCATTTCGTAACTTGGTAACCATGGAAGGTGGAAAATATTTTGCTAGAAACTTGGTTACCATGTCATCAAAGGTACGAATAGAATTCCTTGGGAGTCGGTCAAACCATGCAGTGGCATGATGAGTGAGAGAATAGGGGAAGAGGTACAGCCGAAGGGCATCATCGGTGACACCATGCTGTTTCATGCTTTGGGTGACCGTAAGATATTTGTCAAGATGCATGTTAGCATCGTCACCCGGTAATCCGTGAAATTGACATGAATTCTGGACTTGTTGGATCATGTGGTGCTTGAAGCCAAAGTCCGCGGCCCCAATAGTGAGTGGTGCAATAGGCCCACCCCGCCCTTGCATGGTAGGTTGGCACAGCTCCTCCATCGTTCGGAGATCGGGAGCTGGCTCACCCCTAGGAGGGTCAGGGGGTGGTAATGGTGGTGGTGGCCCAGCGGCCATTTTGGTTTCTGTATTAGAACGTAGCTCGGGTACGTCTTTCTGTTTTTTATTCTTTGCTTGAGACCGAGTGCGCATGCACTAAAAACAATTTTTCAACACAAGTTCGAGGCAAAACCACAGTGAACTTAAACCAATAATCACGAGTGAGCAGCTTCTTTGAAAAAGGTACACTACTCACAGGGATACAAAGGCAAGTTTTTATCTTAAGTTTGGGAACTTATTATGGGTTTATTATTTAAATTTGAAAAAACTGTTTTAGGCTTATGGGTGTGTGTGCAGAAACTTGGGAAATATTTTTGGAACTGATTCGTTAACCGAAATCGTCCCTTTAAGATTACTCGCAGGCTGGCGGGAGGAAGTAAATAGGTTTCCTCTTCAGTTCGCAATTTAATGTCAGAACTTACCTTAAACCAACTGTTTCAGGTTGTAATCTTAAAGAACACGAAGTAATTTAACTTCACAGTTTGTTTTTGATTTTTTTTAATTTTTTTGGTGTTTTCAATACTTCAGGAGAAGTATTAATGAACGTTTTTCTGATATGATTAATTTTTTACAAAAACTTTTTACAAATTTGTGTGAAATTTGTACAGGGAGGGTTTTGAAAACCACTAAACTTAAAACGATTTTATAAAACACGCAACAACCTCCCCGGCAGCGGCGCCAAATTTTGATTGAGCCCGAACCGTCAGATTATTATTGACCAAGGTCAACAAGTCAAAGACAGCCTAGAATCAATACTCCGGTGATAGTGTAGTGTTTTCCCGGGTCGTTAAAGTCCCAGCGAGATTGAAATGGTGCTTTGGAAATCGTTTATGAGTGAGTGGGACTGAGGACAGTAGCCCAGATGATATGGAATTGATTTTGCTACTGTTATTTTGGTCTTGTTACACAAATATAATATTCACAAAAATCAGATACCAGATATATGCACAAATTCACAATTAAGATCACGTATCGGACTGGAAAAGTGGGTTTTTGGAATTTATCAAACTACAGGGGGGTGCTTTTGACGCTTTTCAAAACTTAAAATTGAAAATGAAAATGAAATTATAAAAGTGATTAAAATACTATTAAAATATTATTTAATTAATTAAACAATTTAAAATCTAATTTATATTTAACTAATAATTATAACTATTACAAATTAAACTAAAAATTTGCAAAAACAATTTTTAAACTTAAAATAGAACTTGAAGAAAGTATAAAAAATTAAAATAAATATTTTTGTCTTTTTATGATTTTTCTATTAATTAAAAACTATTTAACTTAATTAAACTAATTAAACTACTTTTAATTACTATTAATACTAAATTAACTTAGAAAATTAAGATAAAATTTATAAAATTACTTAACCATCACAGGAATCCTAAAAAATTATAAAAACTCTAAAAATTATGTTTTAAGATTAAACAACTAATTATTTACCTTTTAATTAACTTAAGTCTATTTTAAACAAATAAAATAATAAAAATAGAAAATGAACAGTAGAATTTCAAAATATATTTTCTAAAAACTTATTATACTATATTAGAACTAGGAAAATTATAAAAACTAGATTTAACCTTATAAAAACTAATTAAGCTATTTAATACTTGATATTAATTAATAATAAAGAAAATTAAAATTAAATCTAATTAACACTAAATGACAAAATAAAAATCTGAAAAAATTATCAAAATTACTTTACTATATAAGGTATTTAATAAAAATATAAAAACACTAGTGACTTAATTAAAATATAAAAATGAAAATTAAAATTAACTTAAATTAAATAGAAACTATCACTTACTTTAACTTTGATTTTTTTTGGATTTTTCTTTTACAGAACTACTTTATACCCTAAAATGACAAACTTTTATGAAAACACTTTTAAAATTAGCTTTTTAATAAGCTGTAAACACCCCCTTGGCTTACATAGTTGACTTATGTTGACTGTGTGGTCAATTGTGGTCAAATGGCTTAAGGTGGGGTCAACAATGGTAAAAATGAGTCTCAGCAAGTTTAATAATCACAAATAAGCAAGAAACAACAATGCTTGATCTCAAATAAGCTGAATAAGCCAAATAAGCACTTATGCACAATCCAAATGAACTCAGAACTGGGGACAATCTTGGTGAGCAATTTCAGGTGGGGTCCACTGGTCTAAGGGTCAAACTTTTGGTCAATGATTGTTCCCTGGTAGGAGGGGGGTTGAGGGAAACCAATTTGAACCACTAGGGCCCACTGTGGTGGGCTGCAGCCACCACTTAAGGTGGTGGAGTGGTGGAGGTCTGATGTGAGCAGGGCACACCTTTGCCCTGCAAGTCACTTTGAGGGTCTGTGGGACCCACTTAGGCTTCCACACAAATTAAGCAAAAATTAGGGTCCAAAGATCAGCTAGTAGACTCTTACCACAACAATTTTCAAACCTTAATATCCATCACACAGCTCACAATTAAACTTGGAATTTTAGCAAAAACTGAGAATGGGTAATTTTTGACTTTTGTATGAAACTTGTTACTTTGACTTTGTTGAGATTCTAAGTGATCTAAACTACTGTTTATGATGTATTAAGCTAATATAAGATTACTAGAAGCTAAATTAACAACTAATTATTAGATTATGAGCTTATGGATACCAAACTCCTACACAGTTAACTGTGTGGGTGATTAGATCATGACTTTGACTTTTTAATGAATATAGCTTGTGTTTTATTGTTATTCTGAGCTAATTTGACACTAAGGAATAAGTATAAGCAAGAAACAACAACTAGAACAAGCTAAGTACCAAGCAACATGTAAATCTAAACACCACTTAAGCTAACTGTCTTATTGCTTTTCAATGCAGAAGGTGATTATGACTTAGGATTTGGATTCACAGCTTCTTTTAATGATTTAGGAAACTATTTTAAGCACTTAAATTCAGATTTCTACCATGAAAACTCAAGTTTACCTCTAAAGCTAATCTTGACAGTTGAAAATTGAAATTATAAATAACTATTTATTCCATTGAACAAGTTAAGCTTACTGAGTTACAAACTACTTAAACAATATTTAAACCACATAAACAAGCACAAATTAACAAACTTAAGCAAGCAAATGAGCATCAACCAAGAACTTAGGATTTTTGTGAAATTTCAAATAAGGAAAACTTACAAGACCATCCCTAGCATGAACAAGGGATTTTCCTTTGAAGCCTATCTTTAGATAGGCAAACTTCAACTCAATCCTGCTCCTCAATCAAGCTTAAAACCAGAAACAAACTCAAAATGCAGACAGTTGACCATGGTTGACCAATTTTAGCTTTTTGATTTTCTTCTAATGCCACTGAGTTTTAAATGTCTCTAAAGCTTAGATAAGCTTAATGGAGCTTAAGTGTACCTACTCAGTCCATGATTCGAGCTTAAATCCTATCAGACTATTATTCAGATGAACAAGTGGAATTTGAAAATTGCATAAACAAAATAAGCTGAGAAAACTTGCATATATTACTGAAAGTAGTTTAACAATACATTGAATTGACTTATACAACTGCTTAAAAGCTTGTTGCTACACTACAATTGCTTAAATTAGCTAATACGATTACAACTAAAATATAAAACTAGACTATTCTTCCTCTTGCATCTCTTCTCTATTTATAAGCATCCATTAGGGTTCCCCCAAGCATTCTGAGCAAATCCCACCATCCTCTGATCATTTTGGTCCAATGAGAAGCTTACACGTATTTTGGCGGGAAAGTACTCTTTTTTGCAATTTGACTGATAACGTGAATTGGGGAGGGGCATTAAATGCTGAGGTGAGGGGTAGGTGTAGGGGGTGGGTTTGTGATGATTGAGCTTCAAGTTGGGGGTGGTGGTAGCAAAACCAGGGGTGGTTTTGGTCTGTGAGGGGGGTGGTGAGGGAGAAGGAGAAAAGGGCGGTTTGGTGGGTTTGACCGAAGTCAAATTTGGGGTGGATTGGGCTAAGGGTGGGCTGGGTAACTTTTTGGGCCCAAAGGTGGATTAAGGTAAATGGATTGGATTTGGTTTATTTATTTTGGATCCGGATTTGGTTTATTTTCACAAGGACCTATTTTGTAATTTTGGGAAAGTTGGGGGTTGGTTTTTGGCATGTTTTCAATTTGATTAAAAAGGTGTAATATGCCAATGATGAATAGTATGAGGTTTTATTTTGAATTTTTCACTTTTTTAAAACCCAGGGACTAAATCTGCCAATTCCCCAAACTTCAGGGACCTGCCTTGTAATTTCACCAAACTTTCTACCAAGGGACCAAACCTGCCATAAGAGATTAGTGCAAGGACAAAATTTGTTTTTCTCAAAGTTTTTCATATCCCAAGGACCATTTTTGACAATTTTCAAAGTTTAGGGACTAAACTTGACATTTTTGTGAAACTTTTCACCAAAGGACTAATTATGTAACTTTTTGATTTATAAGGGCCTTTGGTGACTTTTTCAAGTTTTTAGAATGACCAGGGACTAGATTTGACAACTTTTGAAAGTTGGGGGACTGAAACTGCCAATTATGCAAACTTTGTGCGTTTTTCATCTGTTTTTGGTATTTTTGCATTTGAGACATGTAAAACACTTTCCTGGGATATTTTCACTATTTTGATTCATTATTGAGTGTTTTTGGATGTTTTGGCAGTTCAGAATTGGTAAAAATGATGAGTATTTACACACTCATTAGGTGTAATCCTAGAATTTTACCAATTTAGACAAGTCACTCCAATTATAAACTTAATACTTAATATGGTGGTCTCAAATAGTATACAAGTCAAGTTCTAAAGTTTACAAGTCACCGGCACATTCATAGATTTGTGAATTTTGAAATCACAATTTTAGAAATAAAGTCTTGTGTGCAGCTATGCAACTTAGATTAAACAAAAACATGCTAATTTTTTTTTTAAATATTGATGTATTAACTGCAAATTAAAGCATATTCTTGAAAAATAAGGACAAGTAAGAGTTAAGTAAAAAGTTCTGATTCTCCATCCCCCACTTAAGTTAAATAACGTCCTCGTTGTTTATTAAAGTTAAAAACAAAGGAAATAAAAAGAATTAGAATGAAAAACTTCCCTGAGACTTGCTCGGTTTGATCCTCCATTATGTATTTGCGAGCAATAACTATGAATACCACCAATTATACACCTGAGTTTAAAAGGTCGAAACTTGTACGAAATTTATTAGTGGTTAGAAAATAAAAATAAAAAAAATAAAACTATAAATCATCGGTCAGTCGATGCGCCGCATCTTACTGAGGAAGATGCGCCGTATCGAGTCTGGAATTGGTACGGGTCAGAAAGATTAGATACGTCGCATCCTTAACCAGGGATGCACCGTATTAAATAAACTGACAGAAAGTTCAAAGTTCAGAAAATAAAATGCAAAAAAATAAAGACATATATGACCTGTGAAGTAGATAGGCTGCATCTATTGATGGAGATGCGCTGCATCTGCTACAGGTCTGCCAGACTCAACAGCAAAAAACAGTAAAAATAAATCCGGGTTGTCTGCCGCTGAGCACTTTTCTTTATTCCAGAGTCTTCAAGTTAGACTCACGTTCAGCTCCTAATTTGGGTCATTAATGCCATCAACATCTTCTTCACATTCGCGATGCTCAGAGTGTTGAAGTTTGTGGCACTTCCATCTATCTTCAAATGATGCTTCCTTGTCGCGTTGATTCCACCAGTAATCTTCTAAGTGCATCATAAGTTCATGTTTAAGCTCAATAAAATTTCTGAAACATTGCGTAAGCCACTGGCGAAACTTGATTTATTCATTTTCATGTTCTTCAAATTGGTTGATAATAGAAGCTCTTGCCATAAGAGCATGAGTTTTCAAGTCCCCATCTTCAAGATATTCATACCAATTTAAGCTTTGCAGTAAGTCCAGTATCCGGTGCTATATAGTCCATGAAGATTTCCTCTGTTACATTGATTCTCAGTTTTCCAATTGCAAGTCGGCCACTCAGCCCATCCATCTTTGAATCGAAATGGTTGATATGTATGGATCATATCGTTAGGTAGTTGGTCCCAAGTCTCATAATCACGCCAAGGCTCATTTTCCACCCATGGTACTTGATCGTTCCATTCATAATACCATGTATTTCTTAAATAATCATCGTCCATGAGTATATCGGTATCAATTTGAAGAAGATAATTGAATTCCTTGAATTGTTTATATTGATCCCAGTTGAGCAAACGATCTTATATAGAAGTTGACTTGAATTAACACTTAAGCTAGAACGCGGAATATTAAAGCTTAACTTAAGAAGAATAATGATTCACTATCAACACTTCAATATATTAATAATACGAGCACTCAACAATGCTAGGGGTTTTACAACCTTGAAGTGTAAACGAAAAGCTAAACAATAACGTACTCAATCTAACCCTATGATCTTCCTTTTATAAGCCAAGGAGTCCTACTAGGTTTACAATACCTTTCTACATAAGATAAGAATATTCTAGACGTATAAAATATACACATAATCTATTCTATAATTATCTATTCAGTATACATGCATATCTCTTCAACAGTAGATTCCACTAGCAGTATTTTCCCATAGCAGCACTTTGACTATTAGAAGCAGAATCTTTAACCTTAGCAGCATTTTCATCTCAGAAGCAGTTTCACCTTAGCAGCATGTTCACCTTAGCAGCAGTTTGACATTAGCAGCAGAATCCCAAACCCAACAATCCTCCCCTAAACTTAATATTTATTTCTAAATTATTAAGTTTCTTCAAAGCTCAATTAAACAGCAGGAGGATGCTTCCAAACACTCAATTCTTGAGATGTCTGTTGACCAAGTATCTTCTTATATTTTGACAACAAATTAAATGCTTGATCATCAGAATCATAATCATTCTGTATGTTGAGTAAACCAGCACCATTAACCATCTGATAGACAATGTCCATATAATTTGCCAATGGATAATCCTTTTCTGCCAACACATATAAAGTGTGTGGCCCAAGTTCTAAGACATGAATCCCAGAACTCTGAAAAAGTCTCCATCTTCTTACTTTACATCCTTTTATCTCTGTCCATTCAGAATCTTCCATTGAAGGATCAAACATAAGTTTCAGAGCTCTCCAAAGAACATTATCAGCCATAGATTTAATATAATCAAATGTCTCATTTCCATCCTTTTTAGCTTCAAACTTCTTAGCTCCAAACCTTCTTTATATATCCTCCACAAGGTACAAACATCCTCTCTATCAAAGTAGTACAGCATCTGTTGAAATCTAAGAAACCTATGAGTCTTCCCATCAGATTTCTTGACATCATGAAATGTTCCAGTGTTAGTATCATAATCTGTAGTTACTTGAATAATAGGATATCTGATTCCTACTGGTGCAGCATCAACTACTTCAGGTTCATCCCTCTTAGCAACCATAGTAAGAACATAATCATTCTTGAAATCATTATGTTTATCTCCTTCAGGCTCAGAACTGCTTTCATCTTCTGTTTTTCTCTTCTTTCTAGCAAAGGATTTATGAACAACACCTTTGCTTTTACCACTTTGACTAGAAGAAGTTTTCTTGTCTGCTATGTCATCAGGCTTCTCAACAACATCTGCTTCTTGTACATGCTCTGCTTCAATTACTTTTTCAGGAACCAACTTCTTTTTCATTTGAGCAAAATATTCTAAAACTTCTGCACAACCCATAGGATAGAAGGTATCCATTTCTTTTCTAGCTTGTTGATACAAATTAAAAACCTCTTGATCAGACCAAGGTTTCAACTGTACCAATTTCCATCCCTTCATATTCTTTAGGTATCTCTCTTGCTCTCTTCTTTGTTGAAGTGGAGTTGGACCCCTAAGAATCTTCTTCTTTCTATTAGCAGCATCATCCTCTTTTCTTTTCTTTGCTGAGAACTCTCTCATCCAAGCTTGAATATCAAAATTTGGAACTTCTTTTTCTTCAAGTTTAACCAACTTAGAGAGTTCTATATCAGCATCTATTCTTATATTTTCCTCAATCCACTCCTCATACATCTTCAAGTCTTCATTTTCTTTTTCAACCTTTTCCTTTTCTTCCTGAATCAACTGTTGCTCTTCCATATCAATCAGCTCTTGTTCTTTCATTGCAACAATTGAATCATGTTCAATTTGTAGTTCTTTGGGCCAAAAATGAAAAGGTATATGTGAGTAACCAATCCCCTTATGCATTATTTTTGGATCTTTAACCAGCTTGCCCTTTCCTTTATTAGTAGAAGATGATGAAGCAATCTTCTTTTGTTGAGAAGCAGGTTCTCTGATTACTACTCCGTTTTGAGGTATTCTTTATAGGAGATGTTGAAAATAATATAATAAAAGAAACAATCAAATGCAGCAGAAAATATCACCAACAATAGATCCATATTGCCATATGATCAATCAATAAGATAAACAAGATAGTTATACCTTTGTAGTGTGCACCGGGAGTCACCAGCAAAGTCACCACCAATATCACCACTCACGAATGGATCAAGAAACCAAGTGATCAATAAGGTTGATCACCTTTATGATGAAAACACACTACACGTCATAGAACACCACCCGATGCTAGTCATAACCTATAACCCATTTCTTGTGTACACCTACAATAGAATGAACCAAGAAATGATCAACAAACAAACCCACCCTTTTAGGGGGAGGGTTTTCATGTTTTTCAAGAGAGGGAGAGAAGGAATAAGAGTGATTTTATGGTATTTCAATTATGTGTATCAATCCCATTAAAGACTAATCAATTAAGTCTTATGATTTAGAAGTTACACATAAGTCCCTCAAAAGATCACATATTCCCCTCTTGAACTCCTTATGGCCGTCCATGATAAGGCTTACAATGGTCGCCCAATGTTTGCCCCGTCCTAAAACACTAAGTCTAACTACGTGTTTAATGGCCCGTTATTGATCCGGAGTTACGCAGTCGTTTATATATTGTAAGTACGATATATACAATCTATAAAATGGTGTCTCTGTGTATATGTGTGTGAGCCCATAGGCTCACATATGTCTAGCCATATAATTATTTATTATGACACGAGCATACTCCAACAACTCCCACTTGCGACGTCATAATAATCAAGTAATTATACAAGCAAAGGTTAGCGTCTAGCAACACGCCAATGCACCTAGAAATATGTGAGGGAAGTTTCTTAAACGTCTCATTTAAATGGTTTATATATTCTCATCCATCCTTTTGTTACAGATACTATGTTGAACACTAGACATGGATCAAAGTCATTCTATTTGTTCAACTATTATGTTTCTCGATCTAGATATTGAACAAGATTACCAAGTGAATTAAGATTCATCTTAATCTCATTTGGGTACAGCCATACAAACATCCGTTCAATTCATCGAGGGGCCCAATAGTATCTAACTCCATGACATGTGGAGGAACAAATCCTATTTTGACTGCACGTGTCATTTATTTGTTTCAAATCACTCCTGAAAATGGTTTTTATAACTACCTTATTCAGGACAGCATTTAACCATATCAAAGAATGAAATTCCATACATGCAAGACCTACTTGCATCTCAAGTCTAAGGATAACAGACATAACCATTTACGAGATTCACTATTGACGCCGATCCATGCAGTGAATTCTCGAAGGTTGGGTCAGTCCAATGTTCATCACAATGAACAACATACGAGTTTGGCAAATAAATCACCAACACGCTCACATTTGCCTTAATTCGATGGTACTCTGATACATGGGAATTGCGCTGTAGCAACAGGTTTTACCTCTCAAGGGATCTTGAGAAGCTTACAACCCCTACCAGGCAGTGACCTGATCGTTGTCGTATAGTATAGTGACAAGTACCGGGGTATTGATCGTTCAACTCAGGAATAGTGTCGCTAGGATTAGAAAGCCTAAAAACTAGGTCTAGAGGTGAGGGATGATTCTTTTTGTATTTTTATATTTTTATGAAAGCAATTAAAATCTCGGGTTTTTGGAAGAGTGGGCGGCATTAGTTGCTAGTCAACTAATCCAATAACTAAGATTCAAAATCAAAATAAAACAACAGAAATGAAAATTAAAGCTAATTAAACTAGTGTGGTGAACAATAGTGGGGAGAATTGTGTTTACTTAGGTTTCATTACTCCCTAGATATCTTTTACAGGTAGATAGTTTGTTACAATTGCATGGATGACGGGTTATATTCCTTAATACCATTCGTGGGGTGGCGTACGTACTTCCCCAACTCTATAAGGTCCTACTTCACTCCTATGTCGAGCCTGCAAGAAGCTCCTAACATGAGATCATTAGAATTCGCTCATGCATTAAATACAACCATAATAACCTAGTACGCATTGGTTAATGTTTCTTAAGACGTTCAAGCATGTTACCCTATGGAAGTCTGCCAGTTTTCTTATGCCTAACATCGAAATCATTCATCCGTAACAACTATAAACAAACAATCAACCCATAATTAACATCTAGGTTTCACTACATCTAAGCAAACACACAAGAGATCTAGCCTAGCATGTTAAATTCAAGACAAGCATAAGATATATTCAAACAACACATAGACATATTGAATGAATTGAAAGGATACTTATCTCAATTGAACATGAAAGGTTTCAAAGGGTAAAAACCCTTGAAAGAACAGTAAAATTCTTGCTAGGGTTTCTCCAAAGTTATCCCCTCTAAAGTTACATCTTAATGAATGAAATTTGGAAACCTATATGTAGATTATACAAGGTGACGGCGTCAAGAAGGAATTTCTGATGCCGTCAACTCGCCGCCCATAATGAGATCGGATTGCCTAGATCCAAGTTTGATGCCGTCATGTGTAATTGAGTTCTAGGCCGTTACCATATCTTGAACCATGACGGCCAAGCTTGACGCCGTCACGATTTCTCTGGATTATCACCACTTCCACCTCTTGTTTACTCTTGACGCCGACACATAAAGACTCTTGACGCTGTCAGGTACTATTCCCAGCAAGGAAAATTAAGACTTTGCCGTTTTCTTCACTTTTATGCTCCAAAAACATCCAAAATGCTTCCTTTTCCAGAATTCACTCCAAAAGTACCTAAAATGTCAAAAGGAACGATTTAGGGTAATATTTGATCAAATAAATTCAAATCCGGGCTTAAATGACCCCCTAAAAACCGTTCATTTTTCGCCTCATCAAATACCCTTACACTTGAGATTTGCTTATCCTCAAGCAAATGCCCTTTTATTCTAATCAAAATACAAGTTAGGGGTCATTTAACACTAATATAAAAGTAATTACAACAAATAGTCATCCCAGACCAAAGACAAGCACGGAGGTCATACACTAGCACCTCACAAATAGTGTTTAGATACTCACATCTCTCGGGTGTAAGAAAGTATATATCACAATATGGAAATGGAAAACATCTCTCACTGCCTGTCATAACAAAATAGATTACCATAGGCTTGGGAAAGGATCAAACCTCCACCACATGGCGTAAGCACCTAGGATAAACTATCAAAGAGGTCTTTTAAAGGGTTATAATGTTAGGTGTAGGGATATGGAATACACGGTTTTGTTGGATATATGCAATCTTTACTGGTGGCGAGTTAATCATCTTGGTTAATTACATGTACAATATGGCATTGCTAAGCCAAGACTAGACTCGACTTAAGCTAATAAATAAAAAATAACAAAAACATAAAATAAACATAGAATGAAACGGGATGGTAGTCCGTATGTTTTTTCTCTTCTCCCTTTTTCAATTTTTTTTTTTTTTTTTTTTTTTTTTTTTTTTTTTTTTTTTTTTTTACATACAGTCTTACCCTACCATCCAAAATAATACATCATAGGGAATGAACATTCCCCTTACACTTGAATTTTTACATACTTTGCAATAAGCTAATCTAATGACTCAAATTAAAATAATCAAAACACTTGGAATACTTTTAAGATAAACACACATATGGGGTAATAAATGATGTTCTTCCCCATTACTCCATAACACAAGTACTTTACCCATGAGTCCCAATTGTCCCAAAACAATATGTACAAGGATATGACTCGACTTAGCAACCATGTAACCAATTAGATAATTAACTAAGGGTTTAAACAAATAACAATAATGCACTAAAGATGAGTGCATACACGGAATGCTAAGGCGATTTGGATGTACATTTAAGTGGGTTGTAACAAATTCCTCCTTTAAGTAAAATGCTTAAAGTTAGAAATGAAAAGATAGGCTCAGAGGGGTGTACTAGGGGTTTCGTGTACTAAAAATGAGTACAACGCTAAGGTGTGGGAAAAATTAATTGACTTTACTAGCCAAGTAATATGACTTAAATGGTCAAGTAATTATGATACGGGTTTAACACAAGGGTGATCCTAATGCCTCTTATCATGTAGTAAATCCCACTACATGAATGTAGTCTCACTAGCGGTCTCGGGATGCATCACTAACGCAAGTTCTAGAATCTAAATGCTACCGATACACTCATAAGCACTAATAGTAAATGCTTTTCCTATCAAATCTAAAGGCGAACCTCACATATTTGGGTGGAAAATTTTTTTGAATGGTACGGTTTTGTGCTAGTCATACAATCTCCTATCCATGAGACACTTGCTATGGTTAAAGTTTCACTCCTAAATGTTGTAAAAAATTTTAAATTTGGCGCTAAAATTACACTAACAAGTATTTCTCTTAGTTTTATTACACACCTACCATCAAACAAACAAACTCAAGTGCAAGTGTATCCTATAAGGTATCATCATTTACCCTTCCCTTACACTTAGGATGAACATTGTCCCCAAATGTTCAATTAAAAGATGTAAAAGTAAAATAGGTAAAAGAATGAAAACAAATACTCCCCTGATTCGTTCGGTGTGGATAGTGTGGCAACAAGGTTAGATCTTCCTCCAAGAAAATGAACAATCAAAGCTTCCCTTCCAGAAATATAAATCATCTTCTTGTCATATGTAACCTGTTAAACCTGAGAAAACAAACAAGGCAACCTCGCGTAAAATCGGCGACAATCTATATATACTAACAAGTCCTAGAAAAAAATTAAGATATAATGCTTGTGGAATGAATGTTTGCCGATTTCCTGGAGTTTATAAAACTAAAGAATTAACAAAAACTTCAAGACTCCGTTAGAAAAACAAAACTAGCAAAATTTCCAGAATTTTACACATGACGCCGTCAGGAGTTAACTCATGACGCCGTCAGAAGTGACCTGCAGAAATCTTTACGTTAAGTTTCCGGAAAATTTCTGGAAAAACTTATGTCCTACTTCCTGGAAAATCCTGCAAAACATCATTATGACTCGATACAAGCATTTGACTCGACACATGTCCATTTAATATTGTGGAGAATCATGATCAATTTTGTTCTTAAAAATAAATTTGGGGTTTCCGCTTACACTTATCTTTTGTGAAATACCTTTGTATGAAGTTAAGACGAAGTCAAATGACAAAATAAAGCATTTTCACAATTTTATTTTGAAACATGATCTACCAACAATAAAATAAAGCATGCATACGGAAGCAAATACCAATCAAACAAAACATGGGTTGCCTCCCAAGAAGCGCTTTTCTTTATTTATGCGTCTTGTAGCTAGACTCAAGGTCATGGGCTGTTACGTTACCTCATCGTTGGTCTCATTTACCGATTGTAAATGTTCTTTATAGAGACCAACTACCTTTTTCTCAATTGCTCCTATAATCCTATTGGCAAATTCCTTTTCAACTTTATATTTCAGTCCTAGAGTCAAGCAATCTTTGTAGAAAAGGCTCTTCTTCTCCCATAAATAGTCCATGCCCTTTTTCTTATCCTCTTCATTGATGTCCTCAGAAGCACTAATGTTATCCATGTCAAATCGAGGCACAAAACGAAATTCTTTCATTCTATTAGGCATCCTATATGTCATCCTATCGGTTTTACTAGCAAATCGGATTGTCCCTTCTATCTCATCATATTCTAACATGGATTCTTCAACAAATGGTTTACCAAACACAACATGGGATAAGCGACAATCAATAACACTAGCTAGGTCTTCAACAACCATAAAGTCAGTGACATAAGTAATGTTCCCAACAAAGACACCTTCCACCGGGGTATTTAGTATCCTTTCTAGGTCCAAGTCTTGTTTTCACTATATCATTATAAACACTCGAGGACATAATGTTGATTGGGGATTTAAAATCAATGTAAGCATTGTCAATATGTTTATACCCAATAATACATGGTATCTTTGCACTCTTAGGATCGCCCCTCTTTATCTTAGGCTCAATTCTAGTGAAAGGAGGTCGAGGATTATAAATAAGATTATTATAGTACGCAATCTCCTCCTTAGTGGGGTATAGATTGAAATAGTCATCTAGCTTTGGATCTATCTCCCCTTCCTCAAGTTCCTCAACCACATTCTCAAAATCATTAGGTCCTAGGTCTTTATTTGAATATAAGGCTATCGCTAGGTCACTAAATGCATGGTCGAGCTCAACATTAATCAACCTATTAAGCTCCCTAAGTTCCCTAATCTCATTCTCAATCTGTTCACGCAACAAAGCCACTTCTCTAGGGGAAAGGGGTGAATTCGCGTTTTCCATAATGGTCAACGGAATAGTCAATGAATTTAATTTACTACCAAAGGTACGAAGAAAAAGATAGATTAAAGAAAAACAAAAAATAAAAATAAAATCTTGCTAGAAAGGAATCTAGCAAGTAGACCTAATAAAAAGAAATCTTAACCTAGATGATGCGTGGGAATTGCACCAGGCTTTGCCTCTCGAGGGATCTCGAGAAGCTTACAACCCCCACCAGGCAGTGTACCTGATCGTTGTAGTATAGTATAGTGACAAGTACCGGGGGATTGATCGTTCAACTCAGGAATAGTATCGCTAGGATTAGAAAGCCTAAAAACTAGGTCTAGAGGTGAGGGATGATTCTTTTTGTATTTTTATATTTTTATAAAAGCAATTAAAATCTCGGGTTTTTGGAAGAGTGGGCGGAATTAGTTGCTAGTCAACTAACCCAATAACTAAGATGCAATCAAAATAAAATGACAAAAACGAATATAAAGCTAATTAAACTAGTATTGTGAACAATAATGGGGAGAATTGTGTTTACTTAGATTTCATTACTCCCTAGATATCTTTTATAGGTTGATAGTTTGTTACAATTGCGTGGATGACGGGTTATATTCCTTAATACAATTCGTGGGGTGGCGTACGTACTTCCCCAACTCTATAAACTCCTACTTCACTCCTATGTCAAGCCTGCAAGAAGCTCCTAACATGGGATCATTAGAATTCGCTCATGCCTTAAATACAACCATAATAACCTAGTACGCATTGGTTCATGTTTCTTAAGACGTTCAAGCATGTTACCCTATGGAAGTCTGCCAGTTTTCTTAAGCCTAACATCGAAATCATTCATCCGTAACAACTATAAACAAACAATCAACCCATAATCAACATCTAGGTTTCATTACATCTAAGCAATCACACAAAAGATCTAGCCTAGCATGTTAAATTCAAGACAAGCGTAAGATATATTCAAACAACGCATAGACATATTGAATGAATTGAAAGGATACTTATCTTAATTGAACATGAAAGGTTTCAAAGGGTAAAAACCCTTGAAAGAGCAGTAAAATTCGTGCTAGAGTTTTTTCAAAGTTATCCCCTCTTAAGTTACACATAATGAATGAAAATTGCAAAACTATATATAGATTTTACAAGGTGACGGCGTCAAGAAGAAATGTCTGATGCCGTCAACTCGCCGCCCATAATGAGATAGGATTGCCTAGATCCAAGTTTGACGCCGTCATGTATAATATTACCCTGGGCCGTCACCATATCTTGAACCTTGCCATACGTGACGCCGTCATGTTTTCTCTGGATCGTAACCACTTCCAACTCTTGACGCCATCATATGAAGCCTCTTGAGGCCGTCAGGTACTGTTCCCAGCAAGGAAAATTAAGACTTTGCCATTTTCTACACTTTTTAGCTCCAAAAACGTCCAAAATGCTTCCTTTTCAAGAATTTACTCCAAAAGTACCTAAAATCACAAAAGGAACGATTTAGGGCAATATTTGATCAAATAAATTCAATTCCGGGCTTAAAAGACCCCCTAAAAACGGCTCATTTTTCGCTTCATCACTAGACAATAACTATTCCCTGGCAGCGGCGCCAAAAACTTGATACGCGGGAATTGCGCCCTCGCAACAGGTTTTACCTCTCAAGGGATCTTGAGAAGCTTACAACCCCCACCAGGAAGTGTACCTGATCGTTGTAGTATAGTATAGTGACAAGTACCGTGGGATTGATCGTTCAACTCAGGAATAGTGTCGCTAGGATTAGAAAGCCTAAAAACTAGGTCTAGAGGTGAGGGATGATTCTTTTTGTATTTTTATATTTTTATGAAAGCAATTAAAATCTCGGGCTTTTAGAAGAGTGGGCGGAATTAGTTGCTAGTCAACTAACCCAATAACTAAGATGCAATCAAAATAAAATAACAAAAATGAAAATTAAAGCTAATTAAACTAGTGTGGTGAACAATAATGGGGAGAATTGTGTTTACTTAGGTTTCATTACTCCCTAGATATCTTTTACAGGTTGATAGTTTGTTACAATTACGTGGATGACGGATTATATTCCTTAATACCATTCTTGGGGTGGCGTACGTACTTCCCCAACTCTATAAGCTCCTACTTCACTCCTATGTTGAGCCTGCAAGAAGCTCCTAACATGGGATCATTAGAATTCGCTCATGCATTAAATACAACCATAATAACCTAGTACGCATTGGTTCATGTTTCTTAAGATGTTCAAGCATGTTACCCTATGGAAGTCTGCCAGTTTTCTTAAGCCTAACATCGAAATCATTCATCCGTAACAACTATAAACAAACAATCAACCCATAATTAACATCTAGGTTTCACTACCTCTAAGCAAATAAACAAGAGATCTAGCCTAGCATGTTAAATTCAGGACAAGTGTAAGATATATTCAAGCAACACATAGACATATTGAATGAATTGAAAAGATACTTATCTCAATTGAACATGAAAGGTTTCAAAGGGTAAAAACCCTTGAAAGAACAGTAAAATTCGTGCTAGGGTTTCTCCAAAGTTATCCCCTCTAAAGTTACATCTTAATGAATGAAATTTGGAAAACTATATATAGATTATACAGGGTGACGGCGTCAAGAAGGAATTTCTGACGCCGTCAACTCGCCGCCCATAATGAGATCGGATTGCCTAGATCTAAGTTTGACGCCGTCGTGTGTAATTGAGTTCTAGGCCATCACCATATCTTGAACCACGACTGCCAAGCTTGACGCCGTCACGATTTCTCTGGATCGTCACCACTTCCACCTCTTGTTTATTCTTGATGCCGTCACATAAAGACTCTTGACGCCGTCAGGTACTGTTCCCAGCAAGGAAAATTAAGACTTTGCCGTTTTCTTCACTTTTATGCTCCAAAAACATCCAAAATGCTTCCTTTTCCAGAATTCACTCCAAAAGTACTTAAAATGAAAAAAGGGACGATTTAGGGAAATATTTGATCAAATAAATTCAAATCCAAGCTTAAATGACCCCCTAAAAACAATTCATTTTTTGCCTCATCATACTCCCGTATCATCAACTGCAATGGACAATTTTAGAATAAATAAATTATTCATGAATTAAACATGCAAATATAGAACACAGTAGTATGAATGAAGACGATAATACCCGGTATAGCAATTCATTAGATAATATGACTGCATATAGTTCCATTATCCAAATACTAAAACAGATATGCATAAGATTACAAATAGATCAGAATCCGATGTTTCCACCATGATAAATTTTGTTGTACAAGACAACAAGTAGTCATTTGAGTAAACTTTGAGAATATTTGTTTCAAAATTTAAAATGTTTTGAATGATGATTGTCCTTTTGTATGTGTGCATTCAAGTACAATACGAGTATTGCAACAATACATTCCATAGTGTGTTTGAAGCTAGCAAAACACCTACTTTAGACAGTCATAATAACAGTTTCCCAAACTATAAAGTATTCTTATTCTTTTAATGTATAATGAATTAATGCTCTCAATCAAGCACATCTAGTTAGAGGTCTCATCATTCATGATGTCATCCTGCTACGACTAGGTTTGAGCATCATCTCAGTTATATAAGCATCAATGAATGAAAATATAACAGAGCTCCTCAAATATCCGTAAACGTTTGAACAAATATTTGGTCCTTTGCAGGTCCATTAGGTTGTTCATTTAAAGATTATCTATAGAGTTTGATTTTTCATGATGGACATACTATAAAGTAGTGGTATTCCACGTGGATAGATGTTGTGAGACTATTACACAACTCATTAGATGAACTTACTCTTTGGCTTACGTATCTACCAACCAAGTCATACCAGATGGCATCAATAGTATTTTTAGCCTACTGCAGACTTTATATTAAAAGTCATTGACCAAGTCAATAAACTTTATGTGCATGTTTTGACTAGAAAACATAAACATAAAATATTTTATTATACGTCGTACGTGTACATGTCTTAACAAGAAGACATAACAAGTTAACATCTTACTTTACGTTATAAGTCTTTCAATAATTAATGGAATTGATGTTTATGTCTTTACAAGAGACATAAACATATTCAACTAAAGTAATTATGAGTGCCGACAATTGGCCTCGATAGTAATTTCAAGTTAATTACATACTTCATGATTATGAATTTACAAGAAGACATAATCATATTTACTAAACAATTCAGCGAATATGTTGAAGTAGCTTTTCACGGTAAACAATTTAGCGAGTATGTTGAAGTAGCTTTTCACGTTATCTTGACATTTTTTCTAATTAGGGCAACATACATTTTATGTGTATAAGTCCTAGTAGAACCTTAGTTTTCTTACCTTGCAGTCAAGAAAAACCATTAGTCATATTTTTTTATGTTGTACCTTGCACACAATTAAGATTTCTCCCACTTGTGCATGGAAACAACATCATGCAAGTAAATATGACAGTGTTACAGATAACATATCATTTTAGTCAAAATCAAAATATAGATGTGTAGAACTTTTATCGCTTTTATAATGAATCATGCATAAAAATTTTATTGATAACATTTCAGGAAGCAACATTAGGAACACGACAAGTTATCTAATAAAATTTATGCTATGGTTCTCATAAAACTATGATGCTTCACATGTGGAAAGTAATGTATTATTTCAAGACAATCTAGAAATAAGATAGGAAACTATTAAGTTAATGGAGCTTACAGCTCCCACTGGATTAGAGAACATAACATGTGTTTCGTCACCAGTAATACAATCACGTAGCTCCCGCTGGATTAGACAACATTATAAGTGTTACTTCACCAGTGGAGAGTGAGTGATGATTGGATACTTTCCTTCTTTCTTTGAATATCTACACATTATTGCTAATGTGAGTCACTTTGACTAGTAAAAATGTACTTAGGTATTCAAGGAAGTGCATCAAGTTCTAACATATATATGATGGGCTAGCCATCATTTTAAGCTTGAAATTAGGCATGCAGTTCCTCCATGTTTATTGGGTTAAGACACATTACTAGGTAATCATCCTAGTAATAGCCTTTACCACTTTGCGGTTTATTGATATTTCCGTTTTCTAATTACTTAAACTCATTTTAGTTTGGTAGCTATAGAAAACGTGTTCTCTAGTTATCCAAATATCTTATATTTCTTCAAGGTTTTAAAACCGAAACTAGGGTTATAAAACGAACTTGATGAAATAAGATGTGCAACCATACTTAACCGTTTTGACTTTTACAAGACATCACGATTTCTAGAGTATGTGTGCAATGAGTTTGATTAGCATTAGGACAATTCAAATATTCCTATTATGGTTTTTCCTCATAAAGAAAAGGATAGGAATAAGTCTTTTTCTCACAAGGAAAGGAAAACTTAGTTTGATCCTTTTAACAAGAAAAGAACAAACTTATGTTTACGTTTTGTGTTGCATTAATACATTAATTGAATTCACAAAGTTCATATTTAGTATTTTTGATAATGATCCTTTTATAAATTAATTACCCCATGTTTACAAATTAAAACAATTAATTTACGTAAAAGGCTAAGATCCACATTGTGCTTCTACTATCACATCAGTTGATCTGCTAGCAATAGTAGATTCAATTGGTAGGCGACGATCACCAATTGTATTACATGTACAACTCTTAGATCCTTATGGGACTCATGGCATCTAGTGTCAAACAACTAGTGTCATGTAGGCATGTTTAGTCCCATCTTTGCCTCGGGTCAAGGTTGCATCGCTTAACTCGATTAAGTCATCCAATTTGGGTTACAATTCAACCTAGGTCCCACGCATAGGCAAAAGGTAATTGCAAGTGGTCTCAATATTGGACGGCAAGACTTAAATTTTGAGAGGTAAAAGTTTTGATGTGTATCAAAAGGTGTACGAAAGAAGCATGCATTCATCTTTCGTAGCACAAGTTAAAAACTTTTCTTAACTTAAGTCTAATCATTTTTTTAATTTATGTGTGTCGAGTTGTCTATTTTCAAGACTAATATTCTTCCTATGTGGATTAATAAGTTTGGACAATACATAAAAGAAATAACAAGCATAACAAGTTTAAGTGTTATTTTAAAAACAATGATTTCAAGTTTCAAAAACTTAGTAAAACTAAATCAAAAGACTTAGTTT
The DNA here is from genome assembly GCA_030686995.1 of Artemisia argyi. Taxonomy (NCBI): domain Eukaryota; kingdom Viridiplantae; phylum Streptophyta; class Magnoliopsida; order Asterales; family Asteraceae; genus Artemisia; species Artemisia argyi. The sequence goes on along the minus strand of CM060688.1, from coordinate 187,880,736 downwards.
TGAAAATGGTTTGTGTTTCATTTTAAGTTTCTAGAAAACTATTTGCAATTTTACATATGAAACAAGATATATAAAAAGCAAAAACAACCACACAACCACAATATGCAAAGCCTCAACCGATGAAAAAACCTATGCTTGGTCTTGTGAGCCATCACGAAAACCAAGAGTCAACTAGGGACAACCCACACAACCACACGGAGGACTCCCACTTGCTCCATGACAATCAAGAGCAAGTTGGAAGCCCATAATGCACATGAAAAGTAGTTGTTGTCCTTCCCGAATTTCAGTGTTCGGGGGCCCATAAGTCCATGAAGGAAGCTTCCCCGGGCTTAGCTCAAAACTAGAAACTTGTAGGCCCATGTCTTGGGTACCCGTAAAAAAAGATTCAGCCAAAAAGACCTTACCAATCACCAGGAAACTCCGTTTTACCAACTGGTGTTCCAGCAGTCATTTTTCGGCAAAAACGTCTTTAACTCTTTCGCCTTTCACCACCAAGCCACGATTACATAATATTGAAAGTAAAATACAACTAATATACTTTTAATCTACTGTATAAGTGACCAAACAATGGATACAACCAAAAGAATATTAATTACATAAATACCGAAACAATGGCAACAACCTCAAAACACGAAATTAAACAACGATCACAACCATTCAATGCACAAGTGGTCTAGGTTTTCATCGGCTTTGCATATAAACATAATAATACCATAATATTATGAATAGAACATGGTGTTGGCTAACTCCATGGACAAACATGCATGAATTTGCCATGGAAACAAAATAAATAACAAGAAATAAATGTTTAGCCAACGAAAACGAAGAAATTAATTAACAAGAATTAAAACCCCGTTTGGTACTCGTGTCAAATGGCCTTAGGTTAAAAACCCACTGATGTTAGGACCTTTTAATAATCTTTTTAACACAGAAAATTAAGCCATAGGGCCTGATTTGAAATCGTTTCATAAATCGATCAAAAACATGCGTTTTAGGCCATTTTACACGTACCCGATAATCATATGGCACATATGATGGCTCGTGATACCACTATAGGAGATGTTGAAAATAATATAATAAAAGAAACAATCAAACGCAGCAGAAAACATCACCAACAATGGATCCATATTGCCATATGATCAAACAATAAGATAAACAAGATAGTTATACCTTTGTAGCGTGCACCGGGAGTCACCAACAAAGTCACCACCAATATCACCACCCACGAATGGATCAAGAAACCAAGTGATCAATAAGGTTGATCACCTTTATGATGAAAACACACTACACGTCATAGAACACCACCCGATGCTAGTCATAACCTATAACCCGTTTCTTGTGTACGCCTATAATAGAATGAACCAAGAAATGATCAACAAACAAACCCACCCTTTTAGGGGGAGGGTTGTCACATTTTTCAAGAGAGGGAGAGAAGGAATAGGAGTGATTTTATGGTATTTCAATTATGTATATCAATCCTATTAAAGACTAAATCAATTTAGTCTTATGATTTAGAAGTTACACATAAGTCCCTCAAAAGATCACATATTCCCCTCTTGAACTCCTTATGGCCGGCCATGATAAGGCTCACAATGGGCTTTCCCATTGTTGGCCCCTTCCTAAAACACTAAGTCTAACTTCGTGTTTAATGGCCCGTTATTGATCCCGAGTTACGTAGTCGTTTATATATTGTAAATACGATATATACAATCTATAAAATGGTGTCTCTGTGTATAAGTGTGTGACCCCATAGGCTAACATATGTCTAGCCATATAATTATTTATTATGACACGAGCATACTCCAACATTCTCGGTGTAGATGATGTAATTGTGGATGTTGGTTATTGTTGTAGTGGTTGAATTTGTTGAGATGTTTGTTGTGAAGATGACTTAGATGGAACCTATGTTGTCTTCTAACTTAACAATACCATTGCCTCAGCAGCAGATTTGTCACTAGACCCAGTAGTAGAGTCTTGTACATCAGCAGTATTACCTTTCTCACTAGCAGCAGGATCAGCAAAATCCTTAGCAGTATCCACTTCATTAATCACAGAATCACCCAATGTCATCAAAGCTTCAACCATAAACCCTGTTGCCTTTACTAATTGCTCAGGCCCTAAAGTCTTGAGTTTCTCCACCACTTTTTCTTGAGTAGCAGCTACTTCTTCCATTACAACCTCATTTCCCTATTTATCAGCAATCACAAATCCATCCATATCATGAGGACTTTCCACCTCCATATCATTAATCACTTGAATCTCTTTAGCTACATCTTGAGCACTGTCAACGTTCTTCAAATTTGCCTCCCCTGAACCCATTTCATCTTCCTGCTCCTCATTCCTCCCCTGTTTGGAAGCATCCTCTTCCAAAGGAACAGAGTGTTCAGGTGAACTCACAACTTGAGAAGTGCCCACTTTCTTTAATCTTCTGAAAGAGGTTGAAGATCTTGACTTTCTTAAGTTCTTGATCTGCTTTTGTAATCTTTTAACCTTTCTAGCTTGTACATCAGCAATAGTAGAAAGACCAAGAACCTTCTCCTACAAAGTATCACACTTCAGCTCCAAATTTGTACAAGTAACCGTCAATTTCTTAATGAGTTGCATACTAGTCTCATCACTTCGAGCTGTGTGACCTGGTCCGAGAGGTGAATCATTGACATTGTCACCATGTACAGTATCATCCATCAATTCATTTGTCACTGATCTGTCCTCATCACTTCGACCTGTATTACTTGGTCCGAGAGGTGAATCTTTAGACGTAAACTAAGCATCAAACCTAGTTTGATCACCTGAGCCCCCTATGTTTGCCATTTAGCTAGGGTTACCATCATTGGAATTAGATTCATCAAAACCCTCTTCTTTAGATGTTGCCTTGGTTTGGGTCTTAGTTATGTTATCACTGTCATGCTCTGCTGCTAAGCTAGAAGCAGTAGTGACAGCCCTCACCAACATGTCCCCTGCATCACCTAGGACAGCCTCATCTGGTACAAACATACTATCACTAGCCTGAGGTAGCTGAGTGTTCTTTGTGGTTTTCCTACGAGTGTAGAGTATTTTGGGTTGTGTGACAGAGACAGTAAAATTGGGTGTGTGATGGAAATCAGTGGGAGTTCCTGATTCTTCACCCTAAATATTTTGCACAATTTGCACCATGTAAGGTGTAAGAGCTGTATGTGTGCCTGAAAAACCTTTTCCATTTTTAATCAAAAAAGTAAACATTTTTGAAACCAACTTAGGAGCATCATAAGTGGCATGATGTGATCTCACTTTGGAAATTTGGTTTTCAACAAAGAGCTGTATAAATCTTGGATAAAGTAAATAAGAACCAAACTCTTTGACACTTTTTGCAATCCCTTCCAAAATCATATTTGAAAAATTAAATGGATGTCCTTTGCTTAGGCATACCATAGCAGATGCAATATTAGCACTAAACTCATTCCACCCAGAAGTTTTAGAACTCAAAAAATGAAGGAGATTGTGAATCAAAAATTTGTATTGAGAACAGAGGAACGCTTTTTGAAATTTTAAATTTGCATGTCGTCCCTCATATCCCAAAGCATTTAACCCTTCAAAAATGGCAGAATTAGCAAGACACGTGGTCTCTGTTTCATCATCTAAGAGAAGAATTTCTCTTATGGAAGATTCAGTTCAACGCACTTGTTGACCATCTACCATGGCTTTGACATATTTTTCCCCATTCGTAGTTTTAACTTTAGCAGTAAGCCAAAACTATTTGATGTAGAAAACATATATAGTAGGATTCACAGTTAATGCATACCTAAGAGAAGTAGCATTTAAGAATTTTGCCATATCTGTGAAACCTTCAGGAACCAACTCTTCATCCAATAAAGCAACATTATGGTGATTTTCTGCCCAGGTACGTGTACAATCCATAAATTAGGGTTTTGAGAAATTGGGGATTTATCACTTTGAGAGTAATAGAGTTTTAGGGTTTGAGAGAACTTCAATTTGGAGCGCGTAAAAACCAATTGTGGATGTCAATTAGGTTTTAAACTGATTTGGAGAAGTTATACATTCCACCCTCACTTACAACCATAGCAGCACAACCAGAGTATCAGCAAAACTAGCAGCAGAATGAAACAACTAGCAGCAGATTGTTTTTGGCCAGCAGCAGAGTTGACTAATCAAGCTTGGTCAAAGAGTCAAACGATCCTCAACAATAAATGCACAAGATATGCCTTGATCCCTATAAAGAAGAAACTAATCTTCCCCTAATTTAGCACACGCAAAGCCTAATTGCTTTCAGAAACGCCAATCAACCGAATCAAATTACAATTAAAATGAAATCCACCCCCGAAATAATCAACATCTCCTCTGATGCATCCTCCGATGATGAAGCACCACTCCCCACCTATGTGCCACCAGTCCGTCCTCCCCATAATGGATGTAGGACAAAGGAGCAAGCACGGAAGAGAAAACATGATCTTCCAGTGTTTAAGGTTCTTTTAAACTTGAATCAGACACCAAGCACTTCAAGGGGTAAGGAAGTTATGCCCCCAAAATCTTCATCTTCATCAGAATCATCAGAAGACTCATCATGGATCCCCATCAGACCTCCATCTCTAACGGAACTTGTTTCCCCCTTTATTTGCACATCTTCAGATGAGGATGAGCCTCAGAACAATCCTCTTGCTACTCCTGAGAGACCACAATCATCAAGGCCAATGCCATCATCCAGAACAAGAAAGTCAAACCCTCCTCTGCCTAAAGATAGAGAAGTGGTACTTGGGCTTCCATGCCCTAGGCATTGACGTAGGTGTAGGTTGTTGTCTTTTGATGTCATCTGTTGATGTAGCAAACTTTTGTTTACTTGGAAAGTGCTTTGTATTTGAAACTCTTTGATTTGTTATCTTTTGGCTTGAATGAATGATGAATGATCCAGTTATATCTTGAATATTTTGCAGTCTTGTGAAGTAACAGCAACAATCATCATTATAACTTTTCCTGCAAAATGCTAGGCCAAACACCATAAAACATACTGTGACATTTCAAAAAATTTCATGTCACTAATTTTAATATTCTTATTATTTAACAATTCTTTTTTTTTATATATATAATTAACTTCGTCGGAAGTTATCCGCGTACGTCATGATTCGTTCAATTCATTCAACCGCGATTTGACTAGGTTCAGTCTATACTTCTTATGTATTTTTGTTTCCTTACAACCCTATTTTAAAAGTCATAATTTACTTTTTCCAATTTTACGTAAACCTTGCACCTTTTACGTTTTACGCAATTTAAATTTACGTTTTAACTTTTTAACAAAGTGAACCAACCCTAGACTACGATAATTTACATATTTTATGAAATTTTAAACTATTTCATGTTTACAAATGAGTTTTATACTTGTGTTATTTTTATAGCTTACATCGCTTTTATCAAGAACCCGTGTCACCAAACGCGTTTTCAACTCACGGTTTCAGTTTTAACGATGTTTTAACCCTCCGATGATTTTACCACTCGTCTAAATTACTAAAATAGATTATGAAAACAATTTTTAATATTTTTAAAAGTTTTATATTTTATTACTACCCGGTATTACGTTACGCGTCTTAAAAACCCTACGTTTTAATTACCGGGATCAAACTAAATCAAGGGTCAAGTATTATACACAAATTATACAACATTAAACACCAAAACCCACTCACCACATTAGGTGGCTGATTTTGGTGATGTTTATCTTACAAATTACACACATTTTTTACACCTATATTTTTCCACTAAACTTATACCATCAACAAAACCATCTTTTTATTAATTACCACCATTTTTACATGCAAAAACCACTACTTTTCTCTCATCCCCTCTCCAAAAACGACCCAAAACAGATCCAAGTAACCCATTTCATTCAAATTGTTACTAAATTATTGTTTATAGATTAAAGATCTTGAAGCCCTAGTCTTGTTCTTGGTTTATTACCCTCAAAACATCATCAAATCTCATCATTTCTTGGTTTCTTTGGGAAGTTGTTTCAAGTGTTGATCAAGATGGTTTATGTGTTGGTATATTAGAGTATTTTCAAAGATAAAAAGGGTATAAAGAGTTGGGTAAAAGATTGGTAGAAAAGGGTGCAAGGGTTATTGGTAAAATCATAGGTTTTGTGGTCCATTGTTCTTGATTTTCTTGTTCTTCAAAGATTGTTCTTCGTAGAGCTTCGCGGCTATCTTTCTTTGCTTTCTTGATTGTGATTATTCCTCTTTGTTCACGGTGAGTTCATAGCCTCGCCTTTACTCATTTAAATGTTTTATAAACCTCGCGAGGGGGATACATGCTAGTTTTACAAATTGAATACAAGTAGCTTTTGGTATGCTAAACCCGATTATATGATTTATGGACATCTGACATTGAGTATTCTTGCTTAAGTCCCCATCATGAACCGTTAATTTTGTGTGAATGCTAGTATTATAAATATGCATATTTGGCTTGACAAGCCTGTCCGGGTGAGTAGCGCTCATTTGACATCTGTGGGTCAAACGGACATATAATATTGAGAATTTAGAGTAATTGGCAAGATTACCCTTGTGCGGGGCATCATTTAGACATAGTCAAGGTTCGGTTTCGTGAGCTCAATGCTGTAAATCTCTTTTTTTTCCCCGACATGTATTTGTTACATGTCAACTTAAATATGGGCATATAACAACGTAGCCCATCATATTTTAAACTGAATTATCTTGTATTCAACTGATTACTTATTAAACTCTATGAATTCACTCAACCTTTGTGTTGACTTTTAGCATGTTTTATCTCAGGTCCGTAAGTGACTTTCGGCTTGGATGGGCGGCGCAAGAAATGGATATCTACATGATGGCTCATGTTTAAATAAAAGTTTCATTCGATAATGTTCTAAACTTTCAAAACTTATGTATCTTTTAACTATGTTAAAAACTTTTGGGACCTTGTTAACTCTGATAAATTATCGAATGTGAAGTTTTAAAAACAACTTTGTTTTAAAGTTGTTTACTATATTTGTATAATGTGACTAGTATATAACATCCCATGTCCCTTTTCGCTGCGATCCTAATATAGGGGTGTTATAGAATGGTACCAGAGCACAAATTATAGTGAACTAGGTCTTTTTGTTTTTAAAAACCTAGACTATAATCATTTATTTTTCAAAATCATGAGCTTCCATCATCTTATCCGATATCCATGCGCGCCTACTCCTGAGCTTCCTATTTCTCCCTCGTATTTATATCTTAATCATGCTATATTAAAAATAATTATAAGCACTAAAATTATTTCCTATCTTGTCCGATAATCCGCGAAAGTATCACTCTTATATATATAACCTTTTGTGCACTAAACTTCCTTGTTGTATTTTATGTTATTCATGAGCATTGTGAATTTCCATCTGAAAATTTATACACATCTTCAAGTGCACCGTTGTTATGCACATACGTATAATATATATTACCATATGCACTTGTAATATTTCTCGACTATCCTGCTTTTTCTGAAATATCGATATATTTCTATATAAAGTTCTCACATGAATACTAAACTCTTCTAACCATTGTGAGTTACACGATGGTCTTTCTTAGACATTGTATGCGATTACAATGGTCTCTCTTATTTATCAAACATTGTATGTGATTACAATTGTCTCTAAACTCTTTCATCCTTGTATGCTATATCATTTCATATGATAGCGAAACATGTTATAGTTTATCAATTTCTATTGGTTGTCTTACTCCCCGTGAACTCATATTTTATGAGCATTTCTTGCTTATTTTCTTAAGCACCGCTATTGATACTATTTATCTAAAGACTATTTATATATACCCGATTTTCTCTCGACTACTTATATCTATTTACCATAGCGTTACTTCTTATTTGTATAAAGGTATTTATTATAAACTTTTTATCCGATTCTTTACACTCAGCCTCCAAAGCATCATCTAAAACACTACCTCTCCTAATTATATATGTTTCACCAAATTATTAAACAATTAAATACATATTTATTCATTTTGATGATCCCCTAAAACCTTCTCATACATTGTGGGTGACACAGTGGTCTCATTTATTTTCTCAAAAATCGTGAGTAATGCTATGATCTTTAAAAATCTTTTTATGACCTTACACAATGGTGTTTTATATAAAACCCGTCACATTCTATTTACTTACCTTGGAAATTTCACTACCATGTTATAAACAACTCATTTATTGTCATATAAACTATCTTTCATTATATTACAAATGGATTTACTATTACCCAAAGAATTATCCCATTATTACCTTATAAACTAATAACCTTATTCACTACTATTTTATAAACTGCTCTAACTAGTTCAAAATTAACTTTTTGTCACCTCTTTATAAATCATTTGGTCAATTACCTTGTAAAACTACTTTACTACTATCTTCTAAACCATTTTCACTACAATATTAATACACTCCTTGCCACTCTCTTACAAACTACTTCACCACCATCTTATAAACTAAATCACTAATTTACTACCGTTACATAAACTGTTTTGACTAGTTCCGAATAAACTATTTGTTATCATCTTACAAATCGCTCTGTCATTTACCTTATACCAAAATTTTCACCACCCTATAAATCATTTAGACATCTTCTTGCAAATCATAACTATTTTGTTATTATGTTATCGTTCGTCATTCTTCTATAATTCTTATAAATGGATTCATCATACAAAAGCTGAAGTTCAGTAACTTTCTCTACATTCATCAAGTTCTCTTTTGAATCCTTCATTGTTAAAGGTCTGTGATTCTGGCCCGGTGTGAGCTGTTTTTGAACTGCTTAAAACTTCTTTTTCTGCGCATATTTGCCTTATTCGCTCATGTTATACACTCATACTACTTACTTATGATTGATTCTTTCGTATGTACAAACTTATATCACTCTTTTTATATAAGATATTTATGAAAACTCCAAGTTTGTCCAACAATGGACATATCATGAGTATAACTAAGTTAAGTATTTGAAAATTTTATTGAACCTCGATTAATTATAGTCTAGTCACCTATATTTAACCTTGGGACAGTGGAACATAGTCTGACTACCTATGTTCGACTTAGATTTTTCAAATACTGAGAATAGTTATATGTGGGTTATGTCTAATTGATCTTCGAGAATCACAAAATTTTTATGTGAGTATAATAATTCAGCGGTACTTATACGATCGAGCAAAACAACTAAACAAATCTTCATTACATCTTTATTGCATATAGTCAACCTTACTCCGCACCGTATTTCTGGACGACGAGAATCGAACCTCATCATTAGCTATTCTAGACTTCATTCCTAACAAGTATCCTCACCTTTTCGCAAGTGAACCATTCAGTGATTAAGACGAATTGAGCACCGGGACGTCACTCTCTTAAGGGGTACGTACTGTGACATTTCAAAAAATTTCATGTCACTAATTTTAATATTCTTATTATTTAACAATTCTTTTTTTTATATATATAATTAACTTCGTCGGAAGTTATCCGCGTACGTCATGATTCGTTCAATTCATTCAACCGCGATTTGACTAGGTTCAGTCTATACTTCTTATGTATTTTTGTTTCCTTACAACCCTATTTTAAAAGTCATAATTTACTTTTTCCAATTTTACGTAAACCTTGCACCTTTTACGTTTTACGCAATTTAAATTTACGTTTTAACTTTTTAACAAAGTGAACCAACCCTAGACTACGATAATTTACATATTTTATGAAATTTTAAACTATTTCATGTTTACAAATGAGTTTTATACTTGTCGTGTTATTTTTATAGCTTACATCGCTTTTATCAAGAACCCGTGTCACCAAACGCGTTTTCAACTCACGGTTTCAGTTTTAACGATGTTTAAAACCTCCGATGAATTTACCACTCGTCTAAATTACTAAAATAGATTATGAAAACAATTTTTAATATTTTTAAAAGTTTTATATTTTATTACTACCCGGTATTACGTTACGCGTCTTAAAAACCCTACGTTTTAATTACCGGGATCAAACTAAATCAAGGGTCAAGTATTATACACAAATTATACAACATTAAACACCAAAACCCACTCACCACATTAGGTGGCTGATTTTGGTGATGTTTATCTTACAAATTACACACATTTTGATTTTCTTAAACATCATATTATTACCCCCATATGTACGTTAATCTTAAAAGTGCTCCAAGCGTTTTGATTTTCTTAATTCGAGTCATTAGATTAGTTAATGTAAAGTATGTAAAAATTCAAGTGTAAGGGAAACGTTCATTCCCTATGATGTATTATTTTGGATGGTAGGGTAAGAGTGTATGAAAAAAAAAAAAAAAAAAAAAAAAAAAAAAAATAAGAAAAAGAAAAAAAAAAAAAATAGTAGAAAAAGAAAAAGAGAAAAAAACAGACGGACTACCATCCCGTTTTTATTCTATGTTCATTTTATGTTTTTGTTATTTTTCATTTATTAGCTTAAGTCGAGTCTAGTCTTGGCTTAGCAACGCCATCTTGTACATGTAATTTACTAAGATTGTTAACTCGCCACCAGTAAAATTCCCTTTATCCAACAAAACCGTGTAATTCATATCCCTACACCTAACGTTATAACCCTTTTAAAAGACCTCTTTGATAGTTTATCCTAGGTGCTTACGCCATGTGGTGGAGGTTTGATCCTTTCCCAAGCCTATGGTAATCTATTTTGCTATGACAGGTAGTGAGAGATATCTTCCATTTCCATAATGTTATATTACTTTATTACACCCGAGAGATGTGAGTATCTAAACACTATTTGTGAGGTGCTTGTGTATGACCTCCGTGCTTGTCTATTGGTCTTTAGTGGAACGATTATTTGTTGTAATTACTTTTATATTAGTGTTAAATGACCCCTAACTTGTCTTTTGAGTAGAATAAAAGCTCATTTGCTTGAGGACAAGCAAATCTCAAGTGTAAGGGTATATGATGAGGCGAAAAATGATCCGTTTTTAGGGGGTCATTTAAGCCCGAATTCGACTTTATTTGATCAAATATTGCCCTAAATCGTTCCTTTTGTGATTTTAGGTGTTTCGAGAGTGAATTCTGGAAAAGAGGCTATTTTGGACGTTTTTTGAGCATAAAGTGAAGAAAACGACAAAGTACCGAAAATCCAAGCTGGAAATACAAGGTGTCGGCGTCAAGGTATTACTCTTGACGGCGTCAGACAAGATGAATATTTTACCGTAGGTTGTGACGGCGTCAGATGGAGAGATGACGGCGTCAAAGTGGCCAAGAATATTTTACCGTAGGTGGTGACGGCGTCACCAAGGCCGTCACAATTGGATCTAGGGCGTCCGAGGAAGTTATTGGCGGCTGGTTGACGGCGTCAGAATTAACTCTTGACGCCGTCAGGACGATTTTCCTATATATAGTTTTCTAGTTTTTTCATTAAAAAAAAGGAGAAGTTTTTGTGAAACCCTAAAGACGATTTTGGTGCCTCTTTTACAGGTTTTTCAAGGGTTCCAAACCCTTGATACCTTGCATTGTAATTGAGATAAGTATACTCTTAATTCAATCAATATGTCTATGTGTTGGTTGTTTATCTTTTGTTCTTATCTTAATTCTACTATGCTAGGCTAGATTTCTTTTGTGTTTGCTTAGATCTAATGAAACCTAGATGTTGATTATGTGTTAATTACTTGTCTATTCTTGTTCTTGGATGAATGATATTATATGTTAGGCTTAAGAAAACTGGCAGATCTCCAAATGGTAACATGCTTGAACGTCTTAAGAAACATGAACCGAGGCGTACTAGGTCTTTATTGGTTGTATTTAATGCATGAGCCACTGTTTACAATCCCTATAGTTGTGCTGGGTCATGGTGTAGGAGGAGATAAGAGCTCATAGAGTTGGGGAGTTATGTATGCCACCCCACGAATGGTATTAAGGAATACAATCCGTCATCCATACAAGTGTAACAAGTAATTGACATGTAAAAGATATCTAGGGAGTAATGAAGTCTAAGTAAACACAATTTCTCCAAATATTGCTCACAACCTTAGTTTAATATTAGCTTAATTTCATTTTCATTAGTTTAATTAGTTATAAAGTAGTTTTTGGGTTAGTTGAATAACAACTAATTCCGCCCACTCTTCCAAAACCCGAGATTTTACTTGCTTTCATAAAATATAAAAACACAAAAATAATCATCTTTCATCTTTAGAACTATTAATTAGGCTTTCTAATCCTAGCGACACTATTCCTAAGCTGAACGATCAATGCCCCGGTACTTGTCACTATACTATACTACAACGATCAGGTACACTGCCTGGTGGGGGTTGTAAGCCTCGCGAGATCCCTCGAGAGGTAAAGCAAGGTGCGATTCCCACGCATCAAGTTTTTGGCGCCGCAGCCCGGGGAATAGTTATTGTCTAGGTTAGGATTTCTTTTTATTAGGTCTACTTGCTAGATTCCTTTCTAGTAAGATTTTTATTTTTATTTTTAGGTCTTCTTTAGTCTATCTTATTTCTTCGTGCCTTTGTTCGTAACTCTTTACCATCCGACATCATGGAAGGTGGTAACATCTTTGAACCCATCATCCCACCACAACAAAACCCACCATTAGAACCCCTTAGGCCCCGAACCTTAGGAGAGTATTCCCGACCTAGCCACCAAGGCTACCGAAACACCATTGAGCTCACCGGAGCCAATGTGACCCCCTTGCGATCCGACACCATCCGGTTGGTGCAAAGCGGATGTGCATTCCATGGACTTCGTTCCGAAGATCCAAACCAACACCTTAAGGACTTCCTCAAAATCGTAGATTCCATAGACCTAGGTGTTGAAACTAGAGAGACTACCCGTTTACGCCTATTCCAATTCTCTCTACGGGATCAAGCTAGTCAATGGCTTGAGCGTTTACCCGCGGGATCCATCACCACATGGGATGATCTCACCACTCGTTTCCTTGCTCAATTTTTCCCACCGGGGAGAACCACTAAGCTTAGGAATGACATCTTGATGTTCCAACAACGTAAAAATGAATCCTTTTATGAAGCATGGAATCGATATAAAGACCTACTCCGAAAAGTTCCTCATCATGGGATCGAACCATGGCTGCAGATCCAAATCTTTTATGGTAAGGTTGACTATCAAACAAGGAAAGCTATTGATTACGCAGCCAAGGGTAGGCTAGATAGACTTAGCGTTGACGAATGTTGGAAAGTTCTTGAGGAGTTGGTACAATACGAAGAGGAAGGATGGGAGGACCCGATGCTCCCGAGCAAAGCAAAGCTTGACTATGCATGTGCCACCCAAGAACAATTGTTGGGAAGTATCGAGAAATAGGTAAAAGAACTGATGAGTATTGAGAAACTGGCTAATGAACCCATATGGAACCCCAGTCCACATAGGAACACGGTTATCTGCCAAAATTTTCCTGAACGCTCACGACAAGAGGAATTCGAAGGAATAATGGTAACCTTCATGGATAATCAGGAAAAGCAAATCCAGCACCTTGAGGCACGCATGGGAAACACTCACAAAGCCTTCATGGATTTCGCAGACCAATTCATATCAAGGGTCAAAGAAAAGATCAAAGAAAATTCTATACCCAAAAAAATTGAAAAAGTCTTCGAGGTGTCAGCCTCTTTGGTATTTGACCAGGAGGACAGCTGGAAATTCTCCCCAAAAGCTTTACCACTAACTACCTCCCATTCTCATGAACACCCCCATACGGAGAAAAGCTCGCGGATAAATTGCATTTTCATTGGATGCTTGCGAACCACATTCCCAATCTCATCCAAAAAACGTTCTTTTGGTTTTAAACCCGGTGTAAAGAGGCCACGCCTCATAAATACCATTGATTTGAAACCTCCCATTGAACAACATCTTTCTTCCTGCACCAACGACCCGTGCATAAGGATCAACTTAGCCAAAACATCGCCCGACCCCAGCTACTACCTTACCTCTTTCCGCGACAGTAATGAGACGTTCGACCCTGGTGGACCTCGTTAACGGAATGGCTACTCATGAGTTTTACTCACGTTTAGTTATTCGCGCAAAGAGCAGGGACTAAACTTGAAACTACTCCAAAGTCCACCCCACACGGGCATTTGACGGCGTCAAAATTAACCCTTGACGCCGTCAGCTCGACGAATCAGCAATATTAACCCAAAAACCAATCACTTTCAACCCATACCCCACAAATCTCACCCAAGTGTTGCTGCTACTCCGACTCTCAAACCCCCAATTCGACATCTTCCGCCTTCGATCTCTCCTTTGTAAGTAAGTTTTCTTCATCCTTTCTCGGTTAATTATCCTTAGGACCCGTCAATTTGAAAAACCCCTTTCGCCCGAAACCCCGTTCTTGACCCACCATTAGCAAATCGTAATGCCATCCAATTGGTGATTTGTAATCGTGGGGTTACCATTTGATGATGATGTCTTATCCGAATCATGCATTAATTCAGGGAGAACCCATCATGCCTCGGATTTTTTGACCCCCCACCCCTGTTTCCTGATTTAAGGAGCGTTTGGGTAATGGGTTAAGAGTTTGAAAATTGATTTTTCCCTCGCTTTTGCATGGCTTCATTTCTGGTCCATCTGACGGCGTCAGAAAATACTCTTGACGGCGTCAGATGTGTCTGACTGCATAAAATTCATATAAATCTCGCGTTCTAATCGTTTCCACTCAATGCATTTTTTTCAGGAAAATGAGCAAACGAACTCGCCAACATAGGGGTAGTTCTTCTAGGTCTCAGGGAGTTACTTATGGGGAATTAGTGCATAGTTGGAGTGAGTTTGGTGATGTCGGCACTAGTACTAAGTATGAGGGGTTGTGTAACCACCACATTGATGTTGGGGCGGTGGTTGACTGGGATTTTCTGAGGGCTAGTGGGTTGGAGGGTGAGTTTGTAGGGAGGATCCGCACAGATGGATTCGCGGGTCCGCAATAGGAGAGATTGTTTCGGATGAGGGAGACGGCGTTTAGTGAGTTGGTACGAGAGTTCTTTGCGACTTTTCGGTTTGACCAAGCTGAGGCTAGGGGAGATATGGGGGGCACCACGATATACTTTAGGCTAGGGGGTGAGTTGAGGTCTTGTTCTGTGGCTGAGTTTGGATGGAGGCTGAGGCTATACACTAGTGAGGAGGTTGATGGGGCTTTTCTACTGAATCTGTTACACGGAGAGACTCAGCGGAATGAGTTGAGGTGTGTTACCTTTTGGCCCACCATTGGGAATGGGGCCTACACCTCGACCACTGGGGCTGCATCTATCCGGGACCCCATTGTCAGGCTAGTTCACCGATGCATCACCTATAGCTTGTCTGCACGCCAGGGTACCACCCACCGTATCACTTCTTCAGACTTATTCTACTTGTACACCATCTTGTCCGAGGATGTCTATTGCAACATCCCGTTTTGGGTGGCCAGTTACCTGAAGACCAGTGTAGGTGAGAGGGATATCGACAGGATTTATGGGGGGATGTTCATCACACGGTTGGCCCGTTCCTATGGTCTTCTTACTCCTCAGATCATGGGATACTTGAGCGACTGTGGGAACTGCAGGATAGTGAGGGCGAAATCCCTTAGGCAGATGAGGATTGTGATGCAGATGGGGGATGGTACCTATATATGGTACATAGGGGCTGATGATGAGGATGATGACGGTGATGATGAGGGAGTGCCCCAGCAGCATCAGTATGAGGCAGGGACGGCTGATTACTACCGACATATGAGTCGGGGAGACTGGCAGGCACACCAGGGTGCCTGGATGGGTCAGATGGACACGTGGCGAGCAGCTACCGACCAGCGCTTTGACTGGATGTATGATCATACCGTCCGCCAGATGCAGCACCTGTCCACCCGAGATCAGCTTGAGCCTCACTTGCAGATTGACCCCTTCCCAGGCCGTGAGACTGACTACCCTCCCTATGGGTACACTGGACATCTCCCACCTGGTTATGATTATCGTTTTGGTCCTCCCCCTCAGTGATCCATCTTGATGTCTGTAATTCTTAAACAATTTATTCTTGGTTGAACAATTTGAAACATTTGGTTGTAATAGTCTAGGATTCGGCCTTTGTTGGCATTGAACAATTTCTTTTCCTGTTCTTTTAATTTGTTTATGAATAATTAGCTTTTAATTTTTGTGTGATTTTAATTGTTTGATTGTTATTTGCTTCCGTATGCATGTTTTATTTTTTATTGTTGGTTGATCATGTTTCTCAATTAAAATGTGAAATACTTTATTATGTTGTTTGGCCTAGTCTTAACTTCAACCTAAAGGTATTTTTGCAAAAGATAAGTGTAAGGGGAAACCCCAAATATGTTTTTAGAAACAAACCGATCATGATTCTCCACAATATTTAATGAACATGTATATTCGTATTTGTTAGAGTCAAATGCTTGTATCGAGTCATAATGAAGTTTTGCAGGATTTTCCAGGAAGTAGGACAAGGTTTTTCCAGAAATTTTCCGGAAACTTAACATAAAGATTTCTGTAGGTCCATTCTAACGGCGTCAGGCAATTGTTCTTGACGGCGTCAGGAGTAAAAATCTGGAAATTTTACCGGTTTTGTTTTTCTAACGGAGTCTTATGGTTTTTGTGAATTATTAAGTTTTATAATCTCCAGGAAATCTGCAAACTTCATTCCACAAGCATTATATCTTACTTTGTATTCTAGGATTTAGTAACTTATATAGGATGCCGCCGATTTTACGCGAGGTTTCCTTGTCTACTTTTGTCAGGATTTACAGGTTATTTAAGACAAGAAGATGATTTATATTCTGGAAGGGAAGCTTTGATTGTTCATTTTCTTGGAGGAAGATTTAACCTAGCCAACCTAAAATCCATACCGAGCGAATCAGGGGAGTATTTGAATTCATTCTCTTTACTTTTTACTTTTACATTCTTTACTTGAACATTGGGGACAATGTTCATCCTAAGTGTAAGGGGAGGGTAAAAAGATGATACCTTACATATTCACTTTCGCTTGAGTTTGTTTTGTTTGATAGTAGATGTGTAATAAAACTATGAGAAATACTTGTTAGTGTAATTTTAGCGCCAAATTTAAAATTTTTTACAACATTTAGGAGTGAAACTTTAGCCATAGCAAGCATCTCATGGATAGGAGGTTGTATGACTAGCACATAACCGTATATTCAGAAAAATTTTCCACCCAAAAATGTGAGGTTCGCCTTTAGATTTGATAGGAAAAGCATTTATTATTGGTGCTTATGAGTGTACCGGTAGCATTTAGATTCTAGAACTTGCGTTAGTGATGCATCCCGAGACCGCTAGTGAGACTACATTCGTGTGGTAGGATTTACTACATGATAAGAGGCATTAGGATCACCCTTGTGTTAAACCCGTATTATAATTACTTGACCATTTAAGTCATATTACTTGGCTAGTTAAGTCAACTAATTTTTCCCACACCCTTTGCATTGTACTCATTTTTAGTACACGATACCCCTAGTACACCCCTCCGAGCCTATCTTTTCGTTTCTAACTTTAAGCATCTTACTTAAAGGAAGAATTTGTTACACCCCACTTAAATGTACACCCAAATCGCCTTAGCCTTCCGTGTATGCGCTCATTTTTAGTACATTATTGTTATTTGTTAAACCCTAAGTTAACTTTCTAATTGATTACATGGTTGCTAAGTCGAGTCATATCCTTGTACATATTGTTTTGGGACGATTGGGACTCATGGGTAAGTACTTATTTTATGGAGTAATGGGGAAGAACATCATATTATTACCCCCATATGTACGTTAATCTTAAAAGTGCTCCAAGCGTTTTGATTTTCTTAATTCGAGTCATTAGATTAGTTAATGTAAAGTATGTAAAAATTCAAGTGTAAGGGAAACGTTCATTCCCTATGATGTATTATTTTGGATGGTAGGGTAAGAGTGTATGAAAAAAAAAAAAAAAAAAAAAAAAAAAAAAATTAAGAAAAAAAAAAAAAAATAGTAGAAAAAGAAAAAGAGAAAAAAACAGACGGACTACCATCCCGTTTTTATTCTATGTTCATTTTATGTTTTTGTTATTTTTCATTTATTAGCTTAAGTCGAGTCTAGTCTTGGCTTAGCAACGCCATCTTGTACATGTAATTTACTAAGATTGTTAACTCGCCACCAGTAAAATTCCCTTTATCCAACAAAACCGTGTAATTCATATCCCTACACCTAACGTTATAACCCTTTTAAAAGACCTCTTTGATAGTTTATCCTAGGTGCTTACGCCATGTGGTGGAGGTTTGATCCTTTCCCAAGCCTATGGTAATCTATTTTGCTATGACAGGTAGTGAGAGATATCTTCCATTTCCATAATGTTATATTACTTTATTACACCCGAGAGATGTGAGTATCTAAACACTATTTGTGAGGTGCTTGTGTATGACCTCCGTGCTTGTCTATTGGTCTTTAGTGGAACGATTATTTGTTGTAATTACTTTTATATTAGTGTTAAATGACCCCTAACTTGTCTTTTGAGTAGAATAAAAGCTCATTTGCTTGAGGACAAGCAAATCTCAAGTGTAAGGGTATATGATGAGGCGAAAAATGATCCGTTTTTAGGGGGTCATTTAAGCCCGAATTTGACTTTATTTGATCAAATATTGCCCTAAATCGTTCCTTTTGTGATTTTAGGTGTTTGGAGAGTGAATTCTGGAAAAGAGGCTATTTTGGACGTTTTTGGAGCATAAAGTGAAGAAAACGACAAAGTACCGAAAATCCAAGCTGGAAATACAAGGTGACGGCGTCAAGGTATTACTCTTGATGGCGTCAGACAAGATGAATATTTTACCGTAGGTTGTGACGGCGTCAGATGGAGAGATGACGGCGTCAAAGTGGCCAAGAATATTTTACCGTAGGTGGTGACGGCGTCACCAAGGCCGTCACAATTGGATCTAGGGCGTCCGAGGAAGTTATTGGCGGCTGGTTGACGGCGTCAGAATTAACTCTTGATGCCGTCAGGACGATTTTCCTATATATAGTTTTCTAGTTTTTTCATTAAAAAAAAGGAGAAGTTTTTGTGAAACCCTAAAGACGATTTTGGTGCCTCTTTTACAGGTTTTTCAAGGGTTCCAAACCCTTGATACCTTGCATTGTAATTGAGATAAGTATACTCTTAATTCAATCAATATGTCTATGTGTTGGTTGTTTATCTTTTGTTCTTATCTTAATTCTACTATGCTAGGCTAGATTTCTTTTGTGTTTGCTTAGATCTAATGAAACCTAGATGTTGATTATGTGTTAATTACTTGTCTATTCTTGTTCTTGGATGAATGATATTATATGTTAGGCTTAAGAAAACTGGCAGATCTCCAAATGGTAACATGCTTGAACGTCTTAAGAAACATGAACCGAGGCGTACTAGGTCTTTATTGGTTGTATTTAATGCATGAGCCACTGTTTACAATCCCTATAGTTGTGCTGGGTCATGGTGTAGGAGGAGATAAGAGCTCATAGAGTTGGGGAGTTATGTATGCCACCCCACGAATGGTATTAAGGAATACAATCCGTCATCCATACAAGTGTAACAAGTAATTGACATGTAAAAGATATCTAGGGAGTAATGAAGTCTAAGTAAACACAATTTCTCCAAATACTGCTCACAACCTTAGTTTAATATTAGCTTAATTTCATTTTCATTAGTTTAATTAGTTATAAAGTAGTTTTTGGGTTAGTTGAATAACAACTAATTCCGCCCACTCTTCCAAAACCCGAGATTTTACTTGCTTTCATAAAATATAAAAACACAAAAATAATCATCTTTCATCTTTAGAACTATTAATTAGGCTTTCTAATCCTAGCGACACTATTCCTAAGCTGAACGATCAATCCCCCGGTACTTGTCACTATACTATACTACAACGATCAGGTACACTGCCTGGTGGGGGTTGTAAGCCTCACGAGATCCCTCGAGAGGTAAAGCAAGGTGCGATTCCCACGCATCAAGTTTTTGGCGCCGCAGCCCGGGGAATAGTTATTGTCTAGGTTAGGATTTCTTTTTATTAGGTCTACTTGCTAGATTCCTTTCTAGTAAGATTTTTACTTTCGGCTTGGATGGGCGGCGCAAGAAATGGATATCTACATGATGGCTCATGTTTAAATAAAAGTTTCATTCGATAATGTTCTAAACTCTCAAAACTTATGTATCTTTTAACTATGTTAAAAACTTTTGGGACCTTGTTAACTCTGATAAATTATCGAATGTGAAGTTTTAAAAACAACTTTGTTTTAAAGTTGTTTACTATATTTGTATAATGTGACTAATATATAACATCCCATGTCCCTTTCCGCTGCGATCCTAATATGGGGGTGTTATACATACCAACATATGTTGCAAATGTACTAAGAATATGTAGCAGTAGTATCATATAGCAGCAGAGTACATTCCAACTTAACAACATGCTTCTTAAGAAGCAGCAGAAACAGATTAACAAACAACACAGTATCTTTACACACTTTACAAAAAACAAAAATAGATAAGTTTTTTTAAAGATTGATCATACCAATGTTTGCAATTAAAAATTGAAACCTCCCCACATCAAAGTGTTTAGTGAGTAGATCAGCAACATTGTTATCAGTATGAATCTTAACAATTTTAATTAACTTCTTTTCATAACAATCTCTTATAAAATGATGTCTTATCTCAACATGTTTTGTTTTAGAATGAAAAACAACATTTTTAATTATGCAAAGTGTGCTGTTGTTATCAATATGAATTTTGGTGTTCATGAAATTGTACCCATAATCCAGCAATTGATTTTGCATCCAAAGCACCTGTCCACAACAACTTGAAGCAGCCACATACTCAGCTTCAGTTGTAGAATTTGCAACCACTGTTTGTTTCTTGCATTGCCATGACACCAATCTATTTCCAAGAAATTGACAACCTCCAGTTGTAGATTTTCTATCCAAGCAAGCTCCAGCATAGTCACTGTCTGAGTATGCTACCAAATCAAAAGGTGAATCCTTGGGATACCAGAGGCCCAATTTTGGTTGATGCCTTAGATACCTAAAAATTCTCTTTACTACATTAAGATGTGATTCTTTGGGACATACTTGGAATCTTGCACAGGCGCATACAACAAACATAATATCAGGCCTTGATGCTGTAAGCTACATCAATGAACCAATCATTGATCTGTACAAGTGAACATCTACTTCTTTTCCATTCTCATCTTTCAACAAAGGTTTGTTGGATTCAATGGTTGTCTTAGCAGGCTTAGCATCTTCAAACCCAAACTTCTTCAAAATTTCATTAACATACTTATCCTGACTAATAAATATGCCATCTTCCTTCTGTACAACTTGTAGACCCAAGAAGAAGGTGAGTTCTCCCATTGAACTCATAACAAACTTATCCTTCATAAGCTTCTCAAAATCAACACACATAGCTGATGAGTGTCTAAATACTCATCATTTTATACCAATCTGAACTGCCAAAACATCCAAAAACACTCAAATATGCATCAAAATACTTGAAATATCTTAGAAGTGTGTTTTATATGTTTCAAATACAAAATATGCAAAAGCAGATGAAAAACGTACAAAGTTTGCATAATTGGCAGTTTCAGTCCCTCAAGTTTCATAAATTGGCAAAACTAGTCCCTGGTTATTCTAAAAACATGAAAAAGTCATCAAAGGTCCTTTTTAATCATAAAGTTACATATTTAGTCCTTTGGTGCAAAGTTTCACAAAATTACAAGTTTAGTCCCTATACTTTGGAAATTGACATAAATGGTCCATGGGATGTTAAAAACTTTGAGAAAATCAATTTTGGTCCTTGTACTAATAATCTTTTGCAAGAATGATCCTTGGGTGATAAGTTTGGTTAAATTACATAATCAGTCCCTGAAGTTTGGTGAATTGGCAAAAATAGTCCCCGGGTATTTCAAAAGTGAAATTATCAAACATACCCTCGTACTATTCAATCATGACAAATAAGGTCCTTATGATAACCTTTGGAAAAATACCACAACAAGCCCTCAACTTTCAACTAATTAAAACTTTGGTCCTTGTGGTGTTTTAATAAAAAAACCAAACGGACTCTTTATATTTTTAAACCCAAAACCAAAATCAAATCCAAACTAAATACAAACCATACCAGCCCACTCCTTTGGCACATAAGCCCACCCAACACCCTGGTAATATAAATACCAGGGTTAAACAGTCAAACAAACACCCTATCCCGCTATTACTATTCATCTTCTCCCAAAACCACCCCAAACCAATACCAGGTGGTTTTTCTTGCCACCTTTCACCCTCCACCTCACTACAGCTCACCCCCTACTTTCCACCACCTCCTTACACACCCACAGCCCCATTAAATGCTGTTTTCACAGCTTTTCCCTCCAAACTACTCCTACTTCCCCTGTTTTCACCAATACCACCCCAACTTGCCTAAAAACTTATCCTAACTTGTTCCCTAAGCTTCTACTACAAGCCAAAGTTCCTTAATTGTAATATATCAGGCTGCAAGCAACCTAGAAGAAATTGGCGCCGAAAATCATTTAAACAGACAAGATATCTTTGACCAATCCAATGGCCCTAGATTGAAGTGGGATAGTGCAAGGAACGTGGGGAGATACTTTTGAGTCATTATAAAGAAAGAAAAGAAGTAGAGATGAGGTGTATTAGATTAGTTAGTGTAAAATTAGTGTCGAGATTAGCTTAGTTTCAATTCCAGTGTAATCTTTGAATTCCAAAGCTTGTTTTTATCATTCTCAGTGTACTTAAGATTGTTTATGATAATCAATTCCAAATTTTAGGTTTGATCTCAGTTTATGCAAATTTCTTTGAATTTCAAAATATACTAAGTCTGTTGAATTTATTGTTATTGGTGTTGTGTTAAATTTTCTTAGCTCACATAAGCTTTGACAAGGCTTATTAAGCTTATAGAAACTATAAATCAGCAATACTCAGTGAAAAAGAAAAATACTAAAAAAAATAGAGAAAATAGAAAAATAAATAGAAAATCTATGGCAATGAAGATTGAGCAATGGAACAGGGTGAAAAATGGATTATTCTGGTCTTAGTAACCTTGTGGGAGGTTGTTAGGATAGGTATTAGTCCCTGGTTCACTATCAGTCAAGCTTGAATCAACTGTAAGTTTTTTACTATTTTTGGCATTTTATTGTTCTTGTATTTTATTTGTGTTGATCTTTGTGTTTTCCTATTTATTTGTTGTTGTTAAGTTAATATATGACTTAATATAGGCTGCTTATTAATTAGATTCCATTGTTGCTAAAATTTGACATTTCACTGTATAAAATACAAAATTGACATCTTTGTGTTTTGTACTTGTGTTATTGATACTTTAAGCTTTTATGATCTCATTTAACTATATTAGAACTTTTAAAATCAGTTTCATAGGCAGATTCATTGAAACCTTTGATAATCACTTGACAAGTGAAGTTTAAAGGGGTGTTTGGTTTAAGCTTGCTCACTGATCACTGTGGTGATTCAGTTGTTATTTGTGTTCAAAACATACTCACATAGGTTATAAGAGGTTAATGAAACATTAGAACCTTAGTGTCATTAGATAAAAAAGTCAAAACCACTCTAAATATTTAGTTATAGCCAACTGTTACACAGTTGGTTTCCAAGATTTATCATATCATTTCATAACTAGTTATTTTAGCTTTAGATCATCTAATTATAACTTATAATCATGTTTTCAGTAAATTAGAATCATCCAAAATTCACTAAAGTCAACTTAGTAGTTTTCATTAAAAAGTCAAAAGTCACCGTTCCAGAAAATCTCAAAACTTGCAATAATTTTGTAGAATTTTAGACATGGTTTTAGAATCTGAAACTTGTTGTAATCATAGTCTAACAGCTCAAATTTTGATTCCCCACCTCGTTATATTTTTGTGATTTTTAGGGTGGGCCCCACAGACCTCCAAACACACCTGCAGGGCAAGGTATTGCCCTGCTGCAGCAGACTTCACCCATCACCACCACTTTGGTGGTGGTTTCTGACCACCTTAGTGGGCCCCACACCTCCAATTTAGGTTCTCCAAACCCCCTCCTACCAGGGAACAATAGTTGACCAGTTATTTGACCTAGTACCCAGTTGACCCCACTTAGATTTGCCATTGAACTTTGTCCCCTAATCTGTCTCAGTCTACAATAAGCAAGTGCTTATTGTGGCTTATTGGCTTATTCAGTGTTCCACTTGTGTTTTTTCTAGCTTATATTTGTTTACTTATCTTAGCTGAATCAGAAAAACCCATAGTGGGTCCCACACAAGTCAATTTTGGCTTATTTACTTGTTTGGTCAAACAAAGTCAACTATGGAGGTAATAAGCGCCCACAGTGCTTATTAATAAGTTGTAAAATAGTTGTTTTTACAAAAGTTATCTATTTTTAGGTATAAATTAGTTTTGTAAAAGAAAATTCCAGAAAAGACAACATAAAAATAAGTGATAGTTTCTATTTAATTTAATTTAATTTTAATTTTCATTTTTAGATTTTTATTAAGTAAGTTGTGTTTTTCCATTTTTATTAATTTCCTTTTAGGTTAAAGTATTTTTAATAATTTTCTCAGATTTTTATCTTGTAATTTAGTATTTATTATAATTAATATTAGTTTTATTAGTAATTAATTAATAAGTAAGTTTTAAATAGCATAATTAATTTTTAAAAGGTAACACCTAGTTTTTATATTTTTTATAGCTTTTGTATGTTATAAAATAGTTTTATAAATTTTCTCATAATTTTCTAAGTCATTTTAGTATTATTTGTAATTTAAAATACTTTAATTAGTATAATTAATATAAATAGTTTTTAATTAATAGAAAATTCATAAAAAGACAAAATATTTATTTTTATTTTGTATACTTTCTTCAAGTTCTAATTTAAGTTTATAAATTATTTTTGTAAGTTTTTAGTTTAATTTGTAGTGTTTATAATTTTTAGTTTGATTTAAATTAAGGTTTAATTAAATAGTTAAATAGTTTTTAATTAAATAATTAATAATAAATAATAAAATAATCTAAAAAATAATTTTCTTTTTAATTTAATTTTATTTTAAGTTTAAGTTTATAGAATTTTCA
This sequence comes from Artemisia argyi, assembly GCA_030686995.1. NCBI lineage: Eukaryota > Viridiplantae > Streptophyta > Magnoliopsida > Asterales > Asteraceae > Artemisia > Artemisia argyi. The sequence goes on along the minus strand of CM060688.1, from coordinate 187,855,723 downwards.
TTTTTAACCCTTGTAGTTTATTTTTTCTTAAAACTCACCTTTTTCTCAGTACGCAGTCGCGTCTGATTTTTAATTTAGTTTACGTCTATACGTTTTAGATATCTAGGTTTCACGTAATCGTTAAAATAGTTTATCTAAGTGATTTTGTTTTATAAAACCTTAGTGTAATCACACACACACACACACTTATACCTTTCCTGTTCACATTCACTGATCACAGATTCGTTTTTAATAAAACATCGCACACCTCGTTGGGACATTACGACCCGGGGAAACACTGTATTCCACGGAAGCATTGGCCTCAGCTGTTTGACTATTATAATTGACCATTCACAAGTGGTTGACCAATAATTATCTGACCGTTTCAGGCGAATCAAAATTTGGCGCCGCTGCTGGGGAGGTTGTGCGCTTATTCAAAACGATTTTGTGTATTAGTGAATCTGGATATACATCCATTGTATATTTACCATCTTTTATCCATATTTTTATAAAACAAAACCACAAAAATATTCATCTTTTCCCTCTTATTTTTTTTGATTCTTTAGCCCTGTACCCTCTATCCATTTAATTCTAAACTTCTATATTCTTATGGCATCTATCAACCCCGAATTCTTATTCGCGCTTGAAAAACTTCAAGCCTTGTCCGAGATTTCTAGAATTCGTGTTGATAATGATGGACCATCGATTCATATTCCCTCTCCAGTGAGGGAAATGGAACGAGAAACCGGGGTGACAAAGGACCCTGTACTTTCCTCTGACTATGGAAGTGCTAAATACGTCCAACCTACGGTTGTCCAAGAATCTAAGCTCACAATTGATCCTAACCTTTCACGGTTTACGGTTAAAAGTTTGTCAAGCAAACGTACAGAGCTTAGGGCAGTTACTGAAAAGAACGACTTGCCTAATCTTCACATTTATCAAAAAACAAAAACCAGAGACCATAACGGAAGTGGTGGAAATTCCTAGCTCTCAGAGCACACCACTTGTCCCACCTCCAGATTTTGTTCCTTGTGTCGGTTGTGGTGAGCCGCTTTTCGGTTTTCCATGTCGTTGGTGTACATGTGAACAATGTGGTAATGATATTCAAGACGGGAGTTGTTTGTTTTGTGGATCGAGTAATTCATTTGCTTATGATCTTAATCAAAACTCATTCAACGACTCCTCAAATTTTTCCAACTACCCATCACATTCATACGAGCAAGAATCATATTATCCAAATCTCAATGATGCTTCGTATAAAAATACACCAAGCCAGACTCAACAGTTTTACTCTTGTGAGTACTGTGGAGGTGCACACTTTAGCTCTGATTGTCAAACAAGGAATCCATTTCCTTGTAACAATTACGACTATTCGTTTCAAGACCCACCTCCACAATGCCAAATGATTCAAGCAACTCCTCATATCCAGCAAGACCCTTATATAGAGGTTCTCGAGAAACTCAAAGATCTTAAGGAGGAGTTAGCTAATATTTCGTTTCACAATGCACCAAGTTTTTCTTGTGTACATTGTGGGGGTCCTCATGATGATTTCCAATGTTAACCGTATTATAAACCTGAACATTGTTCTAGTTCTAATACATCCGGTTTTGACACATTCACACCCCCACAGTTTCCACTCATTCCATATTCTCGTGATAAATCTATCGCGGAATTACTTGTTGAAAAACATGCAGCTAGAAATGAAAGAAGCATGGAAGAATTACTAGTCTTAGAACAAGCAGCTATAACACGTACTAAATTTCAAAATGCTGCTCTTCTCAATGAATATGATGAAAGTGATGATACCTCATCAAGTTCATCAGTTGAGACTACTTCCATGGATATACAGGGAGAAAAGAGTATGGGAGAATTACTAGCAGTTGAACAAATGGAAATTGTAGAATCCATAACTGCTAGTCCTTCTCAGCTCCCTCTGTATGATGTTATCACACTCGAGGTTCCCACTCACTCTCTGAGCATGGGGGACGAGCATCTTGACACAATTCCCACAAAGGAATCGGACGAATTCATAAAGTCTAGTGTTGAAAACCTTGTCTCAATCCCGAGAGAGTCACAGGGGACTTTTGATCTTATGTGTGATATTCCTTCCACCCCTGATAATCCAAATGAACAAATTGAGACTGTCTCTGATTCCAGTAATGATTGTTTATCTTATGGAGACATCGAATTTGTTGATGCATCACTTCCCGAGTCTAATGTTGACTATCTTCTTGAAGAGTTCGCTGATGAACTCTCTCATATGGATCCCATCCCACCAAGGGATGAAAATGAAGTCTTTGACTTTGAAGCGGATTTGAGAGAGTTAGAATTCTTACCTACTCATGATCCTGCGTTTGAACTCATTCAGATCAATCCACTTCCTCCGGAAAGTGAAAATGATTTGGACGAATTCGAGGCTTTTATGACTGAAGATAGTTCAATTTCATACGAAGTTGATGATAACTATCTTGATCCTGAGGGGGACATTCTTTTTCTAGAAAGTTTGTTAAATGAAGATCCATTTCCCCCTCTTCCACCCAAACAACTTCATAGTGAGGAAATCAAATCAGTTGAGGAAACTGATAAATTTTCTGAGATCAAGCTTAAGGACTTGCCTCCTCCACTTGAATATGCATTTCTTGAGGAGGAAGTTCTTATCTTAATTGCTATTCAGATCTCCCTACTTTCCTTCACCTACCAGGTGATTTCTCCTGTTTTTCACTCCTTCGGGAATGAAGATACTATCTTTGACCCCGGCATTCTCATTTATAAATTTTGATCCGGGTGTCATTATATCTTATCGGAGTGGAACTTTCACGTGCTTCAAATGTTTATCCAAACATCTTGAATGAAAGTCCGATGCAGATTGCCTCTTCCACATCATGCTTCCCCATGGACAAATGAATTCGAGGTCGAGTCAAGCTAGCGACTCGGTAAATAAAAACAGTAGCATGTACTTAGGGTTTTCACCCTAAGTGTGGGGGAAATACTAACCCACATGTTGTATATGTATATATTCTCTCTAAAAAAAATGTGTGTACATAAACTTAAATAAAGGCTATGGAGTATTTTCTTTCTTACGTTCTAAGTGTTGGTTTAACACCCGGTACTTTGAATATTGAGGACAATATTCAGTTCTAAGTGTGGGGGGAGATTCGTTATTCTAACGAATTTAAACACATGTTCCATAAAGAACCCCCATTTTAGCCCAAATTTTAAAATTTTTTCTCACTTAGAACGCAATAAATGGTTATCAGTCCGCCATGTCTAACCCACATAAGGATTGGCTAATCCAGGAGCAAACGGTTCCTGGTAAAGATATCTCAAACCCATTTATGGCTTGCAATTTGCCAAAAATTGTATGGTTCCTCAACTTCCCATTATCCTCAAAAGCTAATGAGTTGGCTAGCCCGCAAGATTATGGCTTGTGGTAAAGGCAGTGGAAAAACCATAATTGGTAATCAGCTCACCAAGATGTTGACTATTCCATCAAGAGTTGGCTAGTCTAGAAGCAAACGGCTTTTGGTAAAGAAAAATCAAATCCGTTGACAGCTGGTGATTTGCTCAAAATCACACGGTTATCAGATGTACCACAGTTCTTACACCTGGCTACTCCAGAAGTGATGGCTTTTGGTAAAGAGTTTTTCAAATCCATTAAGTTTTTCTCAAAAGATTGCTAGGGACTAGCAATAGTTTAGTGTGGGGGATTGATGAGTGTCTAAATACTCATCATTTTATACCAATCTGAACTGCCAAAACATCCAAAAATACTCAAATATGCATCAAAATACTTGAAATATCTTAGAAGTGTGTTTTATATGTTTCAAATACAAAATATTCAAAAACAGATGAAAAACGTACAAAGTTTGCATAATTGGCAGTTTCAGTCCCTCAAGTTTCATAAATTGGCAAAACTAGTCCCTGGTTATTCTAAAAACATGAAAAAGTCATCAAAGGTCCTTTTTAATCATAAAGTTACATATTTAGTCCTTTGGTGCAAAGTTTCACAAAATTACAAGTTTAGTCCCTATACTTTGGAAATTGACATAAATGGTCCATGGGATGTTAAAAACTTTGAGAAAATCAATTTTGGTCCTTGTACTAATAATCTTTTGCAGGAATGGTCCTTGGGTGATAAGTTTGGTGAAATTACATAATCAGTCCCTGAAGTTTGGTGAATTGGCAAAAATAGTCCCCGGGTATTTCAAAAGTGAAATTATCAAACATACCCTCGTACTATTCAATCATGACAAATAAGGTCCTTATGATAACCTTTGGAAAAATACCACAACAAGCCCTCAACTTTCAACTAATTAAAACTTTGGTCCTTGTGGTGTTTTAATAAAAAAACCAAACGGACTCTTTATATTTTTAAACCCAAAACCAAAACCACCCTGGTAATATAAATACCAGGGTCAAACAGTCAAACAAACACCCTATCCCGCTATTACTGTTCATCTTCTCCCAAAACCACCCCAAACCAATACCAGGTGGTTTTTCTTGCCACCTTTCACCCTCCACCTCACTACAGCTCACCCCCTACTTTCCACCACCTCCTTACACACCCACAGCCCCATTAAATGCTGTTTTCACAGCTTTTCCCTCCAAACTACTCCTACTTCCCCTGTTTTCACCAATACTACCCCAACTTGCCTAAAAACTTATCCTAACTTGTTCCCTAAGCTTCTACTACAAGCCAAAGTTCCTTAATTGTAATATATCAGGCTGCAAGCAACCTAGAAGAAATTGGCGCCGAAAATCATTTAAACGGACAAGATATCTTTGACCAATCCAATGGCCCTAGATTGAAGTGGGATAGTGCAAGGAACGTGGGGAGATACTTTTGAGTCATTATAAAGAAAGAAAAGAAGTAGAGATGAGGTGTATTAGATTAGTTAGTGTAAAATTAGTATCGACATTAGCTTAGTTTCAATTCCAGTGTAATCTTTGAATTCCAAAGCTTGTTTTTATCATTCTCAGTGTACTTAAGATTGTTTATGATAATCAATTCCAAATTTTAGGTTCGATCTCAGTTTATGCAAATTTCTTTGAATTTCAAAATATACTAAGTCTGTTGAATTTATTGTTATTGGTGTTGTGTTAAATTTTCTTAGCTCACATAAGCTCTGACAAGGCTTATTAAGCTTATAGAAACTATAAATCAGCAATACTCAGTGAAAAAGAAAAATACTAAAAAAATAGAGAAAATAGAAAAATAAATAGAAAATCTATGGCAATGAAGATTGAGCAATGGAACAGGGTGAAAAATGGATTATTCTAGTCTTAGTAACCTTGTGGGAGGTTGTTAGGATAGGTATTAGTCCCTGGTTCACTATCTCTCAAGCTTGAATCAACTGTAAGCTTTTTACTATTTTTGGCGTTTTATTGTTCTTGTATTTTAGTTGTGTTGATCTTTGTGTTTTCCTGTTTATTTGTTGTTGTTAAGTTAATATATGACTTAATATAGGCTGCTTATTAATTAGATTCCATTGTTGCTAAAATTTGACATTTCACTGTATAAAATACAAAATTGACATCTTTGTGTTTTTAGTTGTGTTATTGATACTTTAAGCTTTTATGATCTCATTTAACTATATTAGAACTTTTAAAATCAGTTTCATAGGCAGATTCATTGAAACCTTTGATAATCACTTGACAAGTGAAGTTTAAAGGGGTGTTTGGTTTAAGCTTGCTCACTGATCAATGTGGTGATTCAGTTGTTATTTGTGTTCAAAACATACTCACATAGGTTATAAGAGGTTAATGAAACATTAGAACCTTAGTGTCATTAGATAAAAAAGTCAAAACCACTCTAAATATTTAGTTATAGCCAACTGTTACACAGTTGGTTTCCAAGATTTATCATATCATTTCATAACTAGTTATTTTAGCTTTAGATCATCTAATTATAACTTATAATCATGTTTTCAGTAAATTAGAATCATCCAAAATTCACTAAAAACAACTTAGTAGTTTTCATTAAAAAGTCAAAAGTCACCATTCCAGAAAATTTCAAAACTTGCAATAATTTTGTAGAATTTTAGATTTGGTTTTAGAATCTGAAACTTGTTGTAATCATAGTCTAACAGCTCAACTTTTGATTCCCCACCTTGTTATATTTTTGTGATTTTTAGGGTGGGCCCCACAGACCTCCAAACACACCTGCAGGGCAAGGTATTGCCCTGCTGCAGCAGACTTCACCCATCACCACCACTTTGGTGGTGGTTTCTGACCACCTCAGTGGGCCCCACACCTCCAATTTAGGTTCTCCCAACCCCCCTCCTACCAGGGAACAATAATTGACTAGTTATTTGACCTAGTACCCAGTGGACCCCACTTAGATTTGCCATTGAATTTTGTCCCCTAATCTGTCTCAGTCCACAATAAGCAAGTGCTTATTTTGGCTTATTGGCTTATTCAGTGTTCCACTTGTGTTTTTTCTAGCTTATATTTGTTTACTTATCTTAGCTGAATCAGAAAAACCCATAGTGGGTCCCACACAAGTCAATTTTGGCTTATTTACTTGTTTGGTCAAACAAAGTCAACTATGGAGGTAATAAGCGCCCACAGTGCTTATTAATAAGTTGTAAAATAGTTCTTTTTACAAAAGTTATCTATTTTTAGGTATAAATTAGTTTTGTAAAAGAAAATTCCAGAAAAGACAACATAAAAATAAGTGATAGTTTCTATTTAATTTAATTTAATTTTAATTTTCATTTTTAGATTTTTATTAAGTAAGTTGTGTTTTTCCATTTTTATTAATTTCCTTTTAGGTTAAAGTATTTTTAATAATTTTCTCAGATTTTTATCTTGTAATTTAGTATTTATTATAATTAATATTAGTTTTATTAGTAATTAATTAATAAGTAAGTTTTAAATAGCATAATTAATTTTTAAAAGGTAACACCTAGTTTTTATATTTTTTATAGCTTTTGTATGTTATAAAATAGTTTTATAAATTTTCTCATAATTTTCTAAGTCATTTTAGTATTATTTGTAATTTAAAATACTTTAATTAGTATAATTAATATAAATAGTTTTTAATTAATAGAAAATTCATAAAAAGACAAAATATTTATTTTTATTTTGTATACTTTCTTCAAGTTCTAATTTAAGTTTATAAATTATTTTTGTAAGTTTTTAGTTTAATTTGTAGTGTTTATAATTTTTAGTTTGATTTAAATTAAGGTTTAATTAAATAGTTAAATAGTTTTTAATTAAATAATTAATAATAAATAATAAAATAATCTAAAAAATAATTTTCTTTTTAATTTAATTTTATTTTAAGTTTAAGTTTATAGAATTTTCATTTTTAACCCTTGTAGTTTATTTTTTCTTAAAACTCACCTTTTTCTCAGTACGCAGTTGCGTCTGATTTTTAATTTAGTTTACGTTTATACGTTTTAGATATCTAGGTTTCACGTAATCGTTAAAATAGTTTATCTAAGTTATTTTGTTTTATAAAACCTTAGTGTAATCACACACACACACTTATACCTTTCCTGTTCACATTCACTGATCATAGATTCGTTTTTAATAAAACATCGCACACCTCGTTGGGACATTACGACCCGGGGAAACACTGTATTCCACGGAAGCATTGGCCTCAGCTTTTTGACTATTATAATTGACCATTCACAAGTGGTTGACCAATAATTATGACCGTTTGAGGCGAATCAATAGCTCTGTTTGTAGAACCAAAGATGATGTCATCAACATAGATTTGGACCAGCAGGATATCATCCATTTATCTTTTTAGAAATAAAGTCTTGTCACCCAGAATCTAACAAGTATGTTGACAAGGTATCATACCAAGCTCTGGGAGCTTGATGTAAACCATACATTGCTCTATTCACTTTGTAAACTTTGTCAGGATAATCAGGGTCTTCAAAGCCAGGTGGTTGAGACATATAAACTTCTTCTGTAATGGTCTGATACAGAAAAGCACTCTTTACATCCATCTGATACACCACAAAATCTTTGTATGAAGCATAAGCCAAGAAAAGTCTAATGGCTTCTATTCTTGCCACTGGTGCAAATACTTCATCATATTCAATGCCTTCTTGTTGAGTGTATCCTTGTGCTACTAACCTTGCTTTATTTCTAATGACTATGCCTCTTTCATCTCTTTTGCATCTAAAAACCCATTTAGTTCCGATCACTCTTTTTCCATTTGGCAAATCAACTAAAGTCCATACTTCTTGTAGTTTAAATTGCTGAAGCTCATCTTGCATTGCTTCCACCCCACTTGCTTCTTGTAAGGCTTTCTAAGTATTCTTGGGTTCAATTTGAGATAGAAAACAGGCAAACAAGCAATTTTGTAGATCTTTGTGACTGTTTCTTTGATGCAGAGATCTTGCAAAGAAATTTTGATGTTGTAGATCTTTCAGCACTTTAGTCATTCTTCTTGTTTGAATAGATGATGTTGGATCACTAAGAATTTGTTCTTTGGGATGATCCTTGTGAACCCTTGTGGTAGTTGTGGGACTAACAGGAATGCGAAGTTCCATATTAGTAATGTCAGCATCAGCTCCAAATAGCTTACCATCAAGAGCTTCATCATCTGTATCATAATAGATATTTTCTAGAGGAGGCATATTTGGATCATCAGGATAGTTTGGATCAGCAAAAGACCTACCCTGAGGGTCCAAAGAAGGAAACTTTGGTGAAGAAGTAGAGTTAGTAGGCTTGGCACCAGAATTAGTTGAAGCAGTAGTTGCTTGTTTTGGTCTAGCAGTAGAGTCTTCTGAGTCAGCATTAGAGTCTTCTGGCCTTGTAGGAGAGACATCAACAACTATTTTGGGAGCTTCATTTGTTACTTTTCCAGCATCAATAGGTATTTCAATACCTTCTTCAGTTTCCTTAGGTTTTTCTTGAGTAACAGCATCTCCTTGTGAACTTTGATCTTTCTGAAAGGGTAATAAAGTTGGACCAATCTTCAATTTTTCAACCAAAACAAATTCTTCTTGTGATTTGTTAGTGTCAACATTGGCAATAACTGGTACATAATTCATTGTTTTGGTAAGAATATCAACATTAAACAACCATTCTGGTCCTTTCCCTTCAACATTAGATGTGTTCTCACTAAAATTGATATTCAAATTCTCCTCTACATGTTTGGTTCTCTTATTATATACCCTGAAAGCTTTACTATTCACTTAGTAACCAACCAAGTATCCTTCATCAACTTTTTCTTCAAATTTGCCTAACTGATCCTTAGTGTTCAAAATAGTATCAGGACATCCAAATGGTTTAAGAAAATCAATCATTGGTTTATTTCCATGAAATAACTCATATGGGAGTCTTATTGTGAGGCTTAACTACCTTACTTCTGTTTTGCACAAAACATGCAGTGTTCACAGCTTCAGCCCAAAAAGGTATAGGTAGTTTAGAATCAGATATCATAGTTCTTGCAGCCTCAATAAGTGTCCTATTTCTTCTCTCTGCAACACCATTCTGTCGTGGAGTTCTTGCAACACTACACTGTCTTAGAATTCCCTTTCCCACACAGAATTGAATTATCACACTATTCTTGAACTCAGTACCATTGTCACATCTGATTATTATCACTTTGTGGTGTGCAAGTTTTCAACTCTAGTAATGAATGCCTTGAGTATCTCTGGAGTTTCATCTTTAGTAGCTAGAAAGAATACCCAAGTAAACCTGCTAAAGTCATCTGTGACAACTAGGCAATATGACTTCTTGTTCAAGCTATTCAGAAAAACTGGCCCAAATAAGTCCATGTGAAGTAAATGTAAGGGCTCAGTAATTGTGTTCACTGTCTTGGACTTGAATGAAACTCTGTGCTATTTACCCTTATGACAAGCAACACAAGTCTCACAATTCTCAAACATCTTTGTGGGCATTCCTCTCACAAGATTTCCTTTCACCAACTTATTCATGGTCTTGTAGTTCAGGTGCCCAAGTCTTCTATGCCATAATTTGGATTCATCAATAGTTGCCTTTGCAATTAGACAAGTTAAAGCTCTTTTGGGAACAATGTTCTTAATATGGTCACTGTATATATTTTAATTTCTAGGGACCTACAATAGCACAAATTTATCATCTGGCAACTGAAAATCAGGAGAAAGGATCATACATTCAGTGTTTGTAAAAAGAACAAAGTTCTTTTTGTCACATATTTGTAAGACACTAAAGAGGTTAAACTTAAGCCCTTTCACAAGAAACACCTTCTCAAAGTCCAAATTTCCTGTTCTTAGAGTTCCTCTACCAATAATCTTGCCACCTTTTGGATCATTCCCAAAAGCAACATAACCACCTTCAAAAGCCTCAAAGTCTTCTAGTTGAGACTCATCTCCTGTCATATGTCCAGAGCATCCACAGTCAACTATAGCCATATATTTTAGATCATCCTGTAGATTACCCTGCACATGAAAATAGAGAAATTAGTTTCTCTTGGGGACCCAAGCCATTACTGACTTGGATCTGCCTTGTGCATCAACATAATTAAATTTCTTTAAATCACTTGATGCACTGCTGTGTTTGGAAACATTGTTTGAAACAGATGATTTAGGTTTCCAAACCCAGCAAGCTGAGGCCTTAACAGCATAAAAATGATTTCCAACAAATGTATTTGATAAAACTTTTGGCCCAGAAGTCGAAAGTTTTGTACTAGCAGCGGATTGCTTACTAGCAGCAGAGTGCATACTAGCAGCAGATTGCTTACTAGCAGTAGAGCCAGCAACAAAACCAGTAGTGGTTTTGAAAGCACCATTTGATTTAGAAGCATAAATAAATCTAGTTGCACCAGATCTCAACAACACAGCCCTTGGAATCATATTTCTGTTAGGATGAGGGTGAGAATTTTTCGAAAAATATTTATGATTCACCCTTGAGTATTGATTCCAAACAGGCTTTTTGTGGTCATTACAACTATTGATCAAATGTTCAAAACTACCACACTTATAACAAGCCTTTTTCTTTAATTGAAACTCACTACCTAATTTGTTTGAAACTAGGTTATTAAAGTTTCTCTGATTTCCTCTAGGCTTATTATAGAATCTATTTAATTGACCTCTAGGAACCTCAATATATTCTACCATTTTCCTAGAGATGCCCTTACCTAACACAGGTCTCAGAAACTTAACCTGTTCAATTTTAGGTTCAACTTTTGTAGGATTTTCTTCCTTTTTCACACTTTGATCTAGTTTAACCTGTTCCTTATCACTATCTGAATGCCAGTCTTCTACAATTGGAGCCTCAGGAAATTTTCTAACCTCAATCTTAGGTGTTTCTAAGACACTTGTACTAGACTCACCTACAGATTTTTCTATATCTAGCTCACTAATAAAAGACAATTCTTTTCCTGGTGGAGCATAGGCACTCTTAACAGGAGGAGCAACCTCATTGTAGCCTATTCCACTTCCTTCCCTCATCAAGGTACTCTCAATAGATTTATTAACCAAATCAGAAGCATATTGTTGTTTATTTACTCTCACTATATGTTTTTCCTTATCAGCAAGAGCTGCATCTCTATCTTTTTCTACTTCTGCTAACTTATTCTTAAGAAATTCAATTTCACTGTTTTTCTTAAAGATCTCAACATCCTGTTGGTTAATTCTATCTACATATTCTAGCTCACGCTGTTTTAGATACTCTAGTCTTCTCTCAACATTTTGAATACCTACTTTGTAACCTAAGTTATCAAGTTTTAGGTGTTCAACTTCTCTAATTAGACTCTCATTCCTAGACTTAAGTTCTTCTACAGTGTCAGCACATGATTTAAAAGAACACACAGATAGATCAGAATCATTGGATACCTCAGAGTCAGATCCAGAAGATGATAATGCATGGCCATAAGTGCAAAGTTATGCACTTTAGGTTTAACTTGAGCCACCAGAGAATAGTTTGGTTCTTCATCAGCCATATCACTCCAATCATACTCTCCCAATCCATCACAAGATACCAATGCAGTAGTGGTATTCTTTGATTCTTCAGTGGTCTTCTTTGGAGCTTCAACATTCTTCTTTGGAGCTCTACATTCCCTGGCAAAATGACCTTTCCTGTTGCAATTGTAGCACTCTATCTTTGACTTTTCAAAACCCAAGTTTTCTTTAGCCCTGTACTTGACCTCTATTCCAGTCCTCTTTAAAAAATTTCTTGCCCTCAATGTCGACATGGCCATTTGAGATCAATCTCCTCAATATCATCAAGATCAATATGATCCATATCTTGATTGAGAACCTGTGACCTTATGTTGGATGTTAGATCAACCAAGATTGCACACAAAGCAATATCACTGGTGGAATTCTTATAATTAAAACTAGCAGCAGATCCATCAGCAGCAGATACCCCATAAGCAGTAGAGTGAGATTCTTGAGATCCTTTTGACTTTGAAGATATAAAGGCAAGATTTTGTGTACCAGAAGATATAGTAGATGAAGAAATCAATTCTGGTTCATACACCCTCAAATTGTTATAGAGGCTTTCCAACTTCATAGTTTCAAAATCAGGCTTATTCTTCCAAACAACTGTATGCATACTCCATTCAGGTGCAAGACTTCTAAGAAACTTAAGGTTTACATCTTCTTGAGGAAATACATACCCAACAAGCTTTAAGTGGCTAAAAAGTTGATTTAGCCTGTTGTATGTGCCATTGATCTTTTCTCCACTCTTAGCAGTAAAGTTCTCAAATTGATGCTTCAACATTTTTTTCCTTGACTTTTTAGTAGCATCATTCCCTCCAAACCTAAATTCAACAGCATCCATCAAGTCTTTTACAGTCTCACAGCCATCAAAGTCTAGTTGAAATTCATTTGGTTTTCCTATTAAGAGAATACTGTGTGCCTTGATCTCCATCTTCCTCACTGAGTTATCTTCAACAGTCTTGATTGGTATCTCTTTTCCATTAGTACCCTTCTTTGGTAAAGAGTCACCATTGATGATTACATTCCACATGTTAAAGTCAATCTGCGAATGTACTGTCTTATTCTCATCTTCCATAGCTCATATTCTCTAGGGTTGAGCATGGGAACCTTTGAAGCAGTCACCATATGTGTGTCGTCACCCATCTTCAGTAATTGATTAGGAACAACAAACTTATAAGAAACAAATTCTTCTCAATTTCAAATTCTAGATCACAAGCTCTGATACCACTTGTTGATCCCAATTGAGCAAACGATCTTATATAGAAGTTGACTTGAATTAACACTTAAGCTAGAACGTGGAATATTAAAGCTTAACTTAAGAAGAATAATGATTCACTATCAACACTTCAATATATTAATAATACGAGCACTCAACAATGCTAGGGTTTTACAACCTTGAAGTGTAAACGAAAAGCTAAACAATAACGTACTCAATCTAACCCTAAGATCTTCCTTTTATAAGCCAAGGAGTCCTACTAGGTTTACAATACCTTTCTACACAAGATAAGAATATTCTAGACGTATAAAATATACACACAATCTATTCTATAATTATCTATTCAGTATACATGCATATCTCTTCAGCAGTAGATTCCACTAGCAGTATTTTCCCATAGCAAAACTTTGAATATTAGCAGCAGAATCTTTAACCTTAGCAGCATTTTCATCTTAGAAGTAGTTTCACCTTAGCAGCATGTTCACCTTAGCAGCAGTTTGACATTAGCAGTAGAATCCAAAACCCAACAGTTTACATAATGGTGTTTCATAATCAAACACATCAATGTCAATGCTAAACAATTCTTCCATATTATGAGTTAAAGTAGAATCATCACATAATGATCCATTTTCCGTTTCTGTTTCTTCATCTTCTCCTCTCATCCAATATACCCAAAGTACATTTTTGGTGGCATGATCCATGGTTTTATGGTTGTTGAATTTACTAGCTAACCAATCCGAAAAATTATTATCATTAGGGTCGTAATTGACATCGAAGCTTATGTTAACTACCCTCCTTTTCCTAATTTCCATAAACTCAACAAATTGTTTTTTAAAGCTTCGTGACAACCATGTTGTTATTATGTTAATAACTTCATGTTTTGGAGCACACTTCGGATCAATGTATTTAAGCTTCAACCAATCCACAAAAGAAATATCAATCAATCTCACTAATCTTTTATTGAGCAAGATTTTAGCCTCAGCATATATCCTTTCTTCCTCAAGATCATCGATGTCTAATCCATAGAATTGTTCTTCATAAGGCATATAAGAAGATTTTGAGGTCTCGAAATTTTTCTTGTTATGCATCACATCATTATTTCTCATGTATTTAATTCGAAATTTCCCTTCTTTTTTTCATTAGTAGTCCAGACCAATCCTTTGGATTCTATCGTAGGCCATAGCTGGAGTAATTCGTCATCAGTGTCGTTTGTTGATATAAATAGTGCGTAAAAATTTTATTAATTATTTTTCGATATCTCTGCGTTTTGACGATCACAAAATGTAAAATCATTAAACATAAAATCATTATGTAACAAGTATTTAGTGACAAAATATCATTACATCCAACTAAATCACTTAAGGTATGAATAAACATTGCCTAATACATTTTATGATCAAAGGAAGGTTTATTTAATAAATACAAATTATATAAAATGGTATAAACATTTTATATATTTAGAAAAACACTTTTGGTAATTAAAGGAAAATGTTTAATTCATAATAAATATATGAATTCAAATTTTTAGCCAAAATCAGTTAGTTTTTCACCAAATAAACTTTCCCAAAAAAAAGACAAGAAAACTACCGTTTTCGCCTGGGCGGCCTCCTTAATTATAAGGGGCGCCCCTTTAATTTTAAGGGGGCTGGCACACAATTAAAGGGGCCGGCCACGCTCCCATGTCAGATTCTGTCAGAAATTTTTCCCTATAAATATCACCTCAAACCTGGTATTTTTACCACCTTTTACACGAAAATTTTCAAATCCAATTCTCTCTAAACATCCTTCTAAAACCCTTTGATCATAAGATTATTAATCCTTGTTTCAAGTGATCCAATATTTTCATTCCTTCATCTCTCTAAGTGCAAGAGAAGAATACTCCTTCCATTTCAAATCAAGAAGTATTGAAGATTAGTTGTGTAGTTTGTATATATCAATTGTAAAGTTGTGTAGTGCTTGTAATAAGTAGATCTAGGTGGGTTTGTAATTAAGTATAGTAGAAGTAGTGGTGTGAAGAAGAAGTAGTGAAGTAGTGTGAAGTTGTGAAGTAGTGTGAAGTAGTAGTGGTGTGTGCATGTTGTGAAGAAGGTGTGTAGTGACTAGTGGTGTGAGATTGGTTCTAGCTACTATTAGGACTCGACATTTAGCTTAGCGTCATTAATTGGTGTAAGCAAAAGTTGTGTATGGTTTTCTCCGCCATAAGAGAGCTTGTTGACATAGTGAAGCAAAACTCTCGAGTAGGTGACTCGGGGAGTAGAGTAGGGCAAGGAAGGTGTCCTTTTCAGCCGAACCACTATAAATCCTTTGTCTCGCGGTTAGATCTTTCCAACACTAACTTATTGCTTAGCTTACTTACTTACATCTCGTATATAGCTATAATTGTCTATATTATGCATGTGTTGATTTTAAATACTTAGCTTACATGGTTATTATTTTTCATACCTCGATATAGTTGTTCATATTGTTCAAGACTTGAGTTCACATAAGATCGAATCAAAGTTTTAATAGTAAACAAGTCTTTAAAACTAAACTAAGTTTTCATAAATAAAAAGGGACGTAAAAATACGTGTCTATATTGTTATTGTTTACTTGCGTAGATATAAGTTCTTATAAGTCATACTCATCCATATTGTTATTTTTTACTTGCGTAGATATAAGTACTTATAAGCATACATGTATTGATCTCACATAAACTAGAAACGAAGTTTTGTTTTAAACAACTAAGTTTTCATAAAATTAAAAAGACGTAAAACTATTTAAAGTGATGGCTTAAAATATATTGTAATTTAAAACTTGTATCGATCTATGGAATTGGAAAAATAATTAGAAGGTCAATGTATGCAAAGTCCACCACTATTTTAAAGTGATGGCTTTCTTTATTGGAAAAATCGATCCAAAACTTATGTGAAATCAGAAGATCTAGATCTTTGGCATGTTATTACTAATGGTGACTTTCCTTCTATACAAAATAATCCCGAAACCAAAAGGGATGAAATTGTACCTTTCGAAAAACAAAACAATGATTTGAAAAAGAAACTTGCTAAAAATAATGAGGCTAAAATGGTAATTTATAATGCGTTACCACACAAAGAATATGAAAGAATTTTTATGTGTAAAACCGCAAAAGAAATTTGGAATTCTTTACTGATCACTCACCAAGGTAATAGTCAAGTCAAAGATAATAAAATAGATCTTCTTGTACAACAATATGAACAATTTACGATTCCAGAAGAGGAATCAATAGATAATGCTTTTGCTAGATTTAACACAATTATCACAAGTTTAAAAGCACTTGATGAGAATTTTTCTAGTAAGAATTTTGTTAGGAAATTGCTTAGGGCTCTTCATCCAAAATGGCGAGCTAAAGTTACGGCGATTGAAGAATCAAAGAATTTGTCAACTCTACAACTTGACGAATTGATCGACAACTTAATGGTCTACGAAAGAAATAATAAAGAAAGACTCCGAGATGGTCAAAGGAAAAAGGGAGCAAAGCAAATCAATTGCGTTGAAAGCTAAAAAGGACTCTAGTGAAGAAGAATGCTCAACCTCCAAAAGTGATGAAGAGTATGCTATGGGCGTACGAGTCTTCAAGAAATTCTTCAAAAGACGAGGAAGATATGTTAGGCAACCATATAATGAAAGAAAGTGTTTTAAGTGTGGAGATCCAAATCATCTTATTGGAGAATGTCCGAAATTGTCAAGAAGTCAAAACCACAAGGCCTTTGTAGGAGGAGCATGGAGCGATTGTGATAATGATGAGAAGGAGCCTACAAAAAATGAAAAGTGTCTCATGGCAAAGGCATCTGATGAGTTACGTTCCAAAACCGAATACTATAATGATGAACATTTATCTTTAGATGAAACAGACTTAGATAACGAATATAGTAGATTGTGTAAATTAGGTCAAAAGTCATAGCTAAAAATAAGTCACTAAAAAATATTAATAATCAATTAGAAAATGAAGTACTTGAATTAAAAATTAAACTACAACATTTGGAAAAAGAAAAAGAAGTTTTTATAGAATGTAAAACATGTTTAGAGGTCAAAAATGAAAACGAAAAACTTAAAGATAAAATTTTCAAACTTGTTAAGTTTAAAAATAGTAGTAACTCACTTAAGAAAATAATAAGTGTTCAGGAAACTTTGGGAGATAAAACCGGTCTAGGATTCGACTTAACTAATGTTTCAACTAGTGAAAATAAAAATGGAAAGTTTGAATGTGAATCTGGTAAACAAAAACCATTAGACTCAAAACCTAAGTATGTACCTATAAAAGATAGAAAAATACCTATTGCGATTGATGAGGAAGTAAAAAAGTTTTTATAAACAATCATTAAAAGCTAAAACCAGATTTTCTAAACTAAAATTAAGATCTAAAACTCCACCTCCAAATAGACCAAATAATACTCATCCTCGGTCTAAAACCCCTCAACATAGGAGAAATCAAGGTAGACAACACTTTTCTAATAATAGTCACCCGATGTGGAATTATCCATATTAACCAAGCTTCAACCCATGAGGAATACTTCCACCATACATGCATCCTAGTCAATTGCAAACCATGTTTGGTTCAAACAACTTTGGACCAATGAGACCATGGGAACCAAGTGGCTAAGTCGTCACTTTTGGAAAATATTGGTATCCCTTCTACAAATGGCTTCTATAAGTCAACATGGCATCTTGAAGTGTTTGAAGAAAATTTATTGAAGACTATAAGGTAAGCGTTTCTTTTAAGTTCATCGTTAAAATTTATATTCTTAGATTAACAACTAGTTAGACTAATGCTTAGTTATATAGCTAGTAATACTTACTTACTCACGCATTATGAACCCCTCTTAGTTGGCTTTCCTAGGATTATAATAAAATTGTTCATTGTCAAACAACATAGAAAATGGAAATCTTCTATGTCCACTAGTAGAAAACTCATGGTGATGAAGTAAAATGAGTCAAGTGGATTAATTATTAACATAGAAGTAAGATTAGATTTCTCGTGTTAGAAAACTATGGTGTGGAAAACTAGAAGGGGGGTTGAATAGTTTTACGTCTTTTTAATTTGTTACAAAAGATGGTTTGAGTGTTTTCTTTATTTTCAAAAATTTAGATTCGATAATATGTGATCTCAAGTCTTGCACAATATAAACAACAATAAATATGTACGATATAGCAATAATTATGTAAGTAAAGAAATAAATGAGAGATGGAAAGATCGAACCGCGAGACAAGAGATTTAGAGTGGTTCGGCTACAAGGACACCTTCCTTGCCCTACTCCACTCCCCGAGCACCTAACTCGAGAGTTTTCTTCGCTATGTCAACAAGCTCCCTTATGGCGGAGAAAACCTTACACACCAATGTACACACCACAACTTCGTCACAACTTAATCACAACTTCTACACAACCTCTTCACACCAATCAATCTTCACACCAATCTACTTCACAACTTTCTACTTCACACCTATCTACTTCACACCAATCTTCTTCACAATTTTCTACTTCCTAACTCTTCTCCTTCACAAGAAACTACTAACCAATCACACTATCTATATACCTAGCTAAATTATCTGCTATCAAATATTCACAACTAATTACACAAAGAGATAGATACTATTGATGATGCTCTAACAACTTGGATGTGGAGGTCACAACAAGTTGTAATACTTCTTGTCTTGGAGGATAGAAGTATTCTTCTCTTGCAATTAAGAGGATGATGTTTGGATCACTTTGAAACAAAGATTTATGTATGTATGATCAAAGGATTAAGAGAATAGAAATGGAGATCTAGAACAGAAAGTTTAGGAGCACAAAAGGTGAGAAAAATATGTGGAATGATCCAGTATTTAAAGGGCTAGAAAATACTGTTCTGGAGCGTCCCGGTCCCCTTAATTAGGGGGCGGTCCCCTTAATGATTAAGGGGGCCGCCTAGTATAATTAAGGGGGCCGCCCTCCTGAACGTTGGAGTTTTTTTGACCTTTTGTGGGGAAGGTTTTTCTGGATAAAATTTACCATTTTTGGTTGGAACTTTGAAATCATATATTGATAGTGATTTAAACATATTCTTTTAATTCCAAAAATAATTTTGTAAAAGATATAATATGTTTAAGACATTTTTATAAAAGTTTTAGTGATTAGAAAAATTTCCTTTGATCATAGAATGCAATAAACACTTTGTTTATTCATACCTTAAGTGATTTGGAAGCAAAATGAAATATTAATCTCTAAATACTTGTTTACCTCATAAGTTTTAGTTTAATGAGTTTATGCTTTGTAATTATCAAAACATAGAGATATTGTTAATATGTTAAAAATGTTTTTAGGCATTATTCATGTCAACAATCTCCCCCTTTTTGATTATTACAAAACCTTAAACTCATTAGGTCTAAAAGTTTAATTTTAGACAAGTAATTTAGAGTTTAATATTCTCTTCTCCCCTTTTTTGTAAAATCAAAAAGGTTAAACCGAGTAAGCTTCATAAAAGAAGTTAAACGGGTAGAAAGCTCCCCTTTGATGTATGCTCCCCCTCATTTGAGAGCACCAAGGAAACGAGCTATGGAAAGCTTGGCTACAAAAAATATGTAAGGAGAACAAGACATATATATGCAAAGCAACAATTATGCAAATAAAAATAGATTCATTCAAGCATATATGAGAAAATCATAGAAATGATCATCATTACAACATTCAATATGCTTATAGCATATTGATTACTATAAAACAAAAGAAACAACATAGTCCTATATTGCCGAAGAGAACACTTGGACTTGCTTGCAACCCGTGGTTGAGTGTTTTATTTGCTTGAGGGGAACATAAGCATAGAGCTTAGTTGTTTGATGGAGAGGGATATGGAGTGGGGTATGGTGCGGAAGAGGTGGATCTCACTATGTTTTATCGAGTTAAGGGTGGTATTGGGTGAGGACGAGTGAAAAGATATTCAATCCAAGAAATATCTTCACTCAAGTAGAGGATTTGTTTTTGAAGGAAGATGCAACAAGGGCAAAAGTGAGTGTGGTTTGTAACTTGATCCAAGTTGAGGGAGTGGGATAGGCAATTTTCATAGGGTGATGATGGAGGTTGCCCTTTGTTGCGTTGTGCAAGATACATAGCAAGGAGATTACTAAGATCATGGATTTGGTTTATTTCATCACGGAACTTTTGCTTTTCCGTGGCAATGTGGAGAGAATCATTGTGTTGATATCGGTGAATTGGGTTTGTGTATTTGGAATTGTAGTTTGATGGTTGATCAAACTTGTATGGATCATTATAAGTGGTTGGAGGTTGAGATGTGTAGTTTGGCAGGAAAGAAGATGTTTGGCCAATGTTGTATGGTTTGTAAAGAGGATCAAATGAATGTCCTTGTGGGTTTGGTGTAAAGTTTGGGAAGTAAGTAGTTGGAGGTGTTGAGTGATTTCCAACTTCATTGGTTATGATGGATTTGTTTCAAGGGCTTTTTCTTCGCCAAACGGGTTTTTCCGTCATCCTTGCTAGCCTTGAGGCTTTTGGTTTTGGTTTGTTTGGAGAGGTCATGATGGGATGAATCGAGAGTTTTGAAGATTGGGGATATTTATAGTGTAAGGTTTGTGTGTTTATGGATGGATAAAGTTTGTTTGGGAGATTAGGACAAAATATGTTGGTGAAAATTGGGAAATGTAGGTTGAAATGGGCTAAAAAGCAGAAAAGATTCTGTAAACCCGTCCAGTAGATGGCCGATCCCCTTAATAATTAAGGGGGCCGCCTTTCATAATTAAGGGGGCCGCCCATCTGGTGATTTCCAGATTGTCAGAATTGGGTTTTTGGCAGAAAATTTGCAGAAAGGTTGTGTTTTTGGATTTGGATTCAAGCAAGTTCAATTTCTTGAGGCAATATAGCATCTAATCTAATCATAATATAGCATGCATGCAAAAACACTTAAGTAAAAGAGCAAACAAGCAATTAATAATAAGCTAGAGGAGACAAGCAAAGGCAAGGGCACTCAATCTTCCTAGGGCAACTATCTTAGATCTAAGGCAAAGGTAACTAGTGAGTCAAAAACTAGTGATGAAACAAGATGAAAACATTATGAGTGATTTTGTCCCAGTGTGTGCCTATATGCAACAAATGTAGAGTTGTGATTGTTTCAACTCCTAAATGCAAAGAAAAATAAGTTTCCAAAGAAACAATCCAAAATCTCCTTGATTCGATTTTTGCTCGATTCATGAATGTCAATGATATATATTAGATTATATACTTTGACAATTTATGTGAGAGTTTATGCATGATTTAGGAAAAAGGTTTTTAGCATTTGTCAACAATGCAAGGAAAATGATGTTCATGTAATTCCTAGATGTGAGAATAGTTTTCAAGAAACTTTGATTAGGTTTTACGAGAGAGTATATGCAATGAAAATGAGGTTTCCCAATCTTTAATTTTGTGCGAAATAGATTCCTAGACTCAGAAATGGAGAAGTGGAAGTGTTAGCCTCGCTTTTTTATAAAGATAACGTCACACAAGTGAAATGTACTAGATTAGAAACTACAGGGACTACTATTGTCAAATTGGCAAACATGTAGTGTTAGGAGCCTATAAATACCCCTCATGACTCTCCATGAGGGGTGTGGGAAAGTGTGTGTATGCTCCATTTCATTTATCATTCTAATAAAACACATAGTTCTTCACCTTTCTCTTTCTACTTTCTCTCTCTAGAATAATCATGTATTTCCATCAATCTCGATCTCCCGAACGTGTTTCTTGGTCATAACAAGTGGCATCAGAGCTAACCGGGGGCGAATCATGATGTTTTTGGTTGTAAAATCATGTTTTTTGGTGTTTTTTCTCGGAAAACATACGATCTTATCGAGTTAGGATCGTTTTTTATCAAGTTAGAAAATTTTTTATCGAGTTAGAAAATTTTTTAGCGAGTTAGAAAATTTTTTTCAGCGAGTTAGAAATTTTTTAGCGAGTTAGATAATTTTTGTAGCGAGTTAGAAATTTTTTTTAGCGAGTTAGAAAATTTTTTTAGCGAGTTAGAAATTTTTTTTATCGAGTTAGAAAATTTTTTTAGCGAGTTAGAAAATTTTTTAGCGACTTAGAAAATTTTTTTAGCGAGTTAGAAAATTTTTTAGCGAGTTAGAAAAATTTTTAGCGAGTTAGAAAATTTTTTTAGCGAGTTAGAAAATTTTTTAGCGAGTTAGAAATTTTTTAGCGAGTTAGAAATTTTTTTATCAAGTTAGAAAATTTTTTTATCAAGTTAGAAATTTTTTTTTTATCAAGTTAGAATTTTTTTTATCAAGTTAGATATTTTTTTTATCAAGTTAGAAATTTTTTTCGCGAGTTAGGGAAAGTTTTTGAGTTAGGGATTATTGGTAATCAAGATCACATTTGGCGAGTTAGCCATTATACCTTATCGTATATCGAGTAAGGACTTCACTTGGGACATACCTACGAAACTCTGCCGAAATTGACTTAGGATATCGAGTAAGGATATGGGATTTTGAGTAAGGAAATAACCAAAGTGTATCACATAAAGAAAACCCTAAACCTCGTCGTGTAACTTAACCATTGATCTATTATCCTAAACCCTAATTTCCACTTCACCTAAAACACTTGATATAATTGGTAAACATTTTACAGAACATGATTCAATTTCTTGTTTCATTATCCTAATACCAATATATCACACACCAAAAACACACCACAGATTGCTTAAAAGATCCTGATCAAGAATCACATTCAAATGACAACGGCTAGTATCGGATTTTGTGATTATGGGGATAATTCTTTATCACTTTTCTGGGTTTAAAGTTCATTTCAAGGGCATGTGTACTTAATTATCTCAAAGTCTAGGGGTGGATGGATGCATGACTTTCGAAGATACTTGTTTGGGCAAACACTTGTAGAGATAGTGATTAAGACTTGGATTATCTAGTTATACCCGATGTAAGGAGTTACATTGTAGTGCTCACGGGTTATAGCTATCACTTTAAGGAGTTACATTGTAGTACTCAGTGTCGCACAAAGTTGTGGATAGTTCAAGAGGCAGAGATTTCATATACTGTTTGTGGGTTTGAGTATATGGATCTACCTATGCTTAAAGGAGTTACGTTGTAGTGCTCAGTATAGGTTCTTAGTCACACCATCGTACAAGATTAAGTCACATATCTAAGGGATGTTTACTTCATTTTCAGATTGGTTATATTGGGTTGTTTCTCTAGTCAACGGTCATTTAGTAGCTGGTTGGAATTTGAAGAGGTCGCTTATAGGTTGAAGAGAAGAGAGGAGATTGTAGAAAAAGAGAGTCATATCTTAGCGACATATACTCACAGAATGTGCTCCAAAAAGCTGTTATGGCTTCTAAATTGCATTAGAAGTGTAAAGTACAGGTAATTGTATGGCATGTACACAAGATTATGATGATTCCGATAACTCGCAAGCATCAGGAGGGAGAAGAACATGCCAAAAGAAGTAGTGTTTCGTCTTCAGTACGTTGGTTGATCGAGGGAACTGTGCTTAATACCAGAGAAGTACCATGAGGTACCAAGTATGTGTACATTAGAGTTTATTACCAACCTTCTATGCAATGTTATGTGAGTTATGTTGTTATACTGCTACCGGAATGACAACCATGTTCCTACACTTTTGAATCTACTTTATCCGTTGCGAGATGAAAGAAGAGTTGTCGGTTCAGGAGGGAGCAGGAAAAAGAATAAAGGTTCACTAGTTAGGAGGGAGTAATAACCTAACTAGACCATTATAGTTGAAGTTCAGAGCTACAAAGACCTTTGCCGTCAGTGTCAGAGATCATACGCCGAGATCGTCGGAAGAGACAACTTCAAGTCTGCCTCAGTATCTAGACTACAGAGACTCTGCGCTTCAACAACGTCAACATAGTTTACTATTGTTATAATGTAATGTAAATTGTTTATGTATTTATAGGTCTCATGTAACCACTCACGTGTGACGATATCTTGGAGGGAGATTGTTAGCCTTTTTATAAAGATAACGTCACAGAAGTGAAATGTACTAGATTAGAAACTACAGGGACTACTATAGTCAAGTAGGCAAACATGTAGTGTTAGGAGCCTATAAATACCCCTCATGACTGTCCATGAGTGGTGTGGGAAAGTGTGTGTAAGCTCCATTTCATTTATCATTCTAATAAAACACATAGTTCTTCACCTTTTTCGCTCTACTTTCTCTCTCTAGAATAATCATGTATTTCCATCAATCTCGACCTCCCGAACGTGTTTCTTGGTCATAACAGGAAGAAAAGTAAATTTCATGCAAGAGAAAAAATTTGTCTAAATGCAATAGAATTTTGTCAACTTGTTCCATCATTCCTAATCCTAAACGCCAGTGATTGAATAATTCACGCTTAAGGGGTTTAGTGAATATATCCACAATGTTATCTTCCGATGCAACCTTTTCAATAGATATGTTTCCTTTTTGTACATTATCCCTAAGGAAGTGGTGGCGTATTTCTATATGTTTAGTCCTAGAATGTTGGACCGGATTTTTACTTAAATCTATGGCACCTTTGTTATCGCACATAATGGGAACATTTTCTAACCTAATGCCATAGTCTATGAGAGCTTGTTTTATCCATAGTGCTTGTTGACATGCCTTTCCAGCGCTTACATACTCGGCTTCGGTGGTAGAAATAGCAAGAGCGGTTTGCTTCTTCGAAAACCAAGATGTTAGACAACATCCCATAAACGTGCAAATACCGCTAGTGCTTTTTCTATCTACATAGTCTCCCGCATGATCCGAATCCGCATAGACGATGGTTTCTATGCCGGATCCCTTAGGATACCATAATCCTAAGTGTATAGTGCCTTTAATGTATCAGAAGATACGCTTAACCGCTTCTAGGTGAGAGGTTTTTGGATCCTCTTGAAAACGGGCACAAAGGCAGACACTAAACATGATATCGGGTCTACTTGCCGTCAAGTATAGTAAACTACCTATCATTCCTCTATACTTGGTGTTATCTACGGACTCGCCTTCATCATCCTTTGTGAGTTTCACTTCCGTAGACATGGGAGTTTTCATGGGTTTTGAGTCTTCTAGGCCAAATTTCTTAAGCATTTCCTTAATGTACTTAGATTGGTTAAAGAATATTCCATCTTCTAATTGTTTTATTTGTAATCTTAGGAAGAAGTTTAGTTCACCCATCATACTCATCTCAAACTCATCATGCATGATTTTGACAAATTCATCACACATGTCTTGACAAGTCGATCAAAAAATGATGAGATTTGGGTCTTTCTTTTTAGTGAAAATAGTGTTATCTACCATTCCTATGGAATAATCATGTTTAATAAGGAAAGCTTTTAATCGATCATACCAAGCTTTGGGAGCTTGTTTGAGTCCATACAAAGCTTTCTTTAACTTATAAACATAATCAGGTTTTGCGAAGTCAATGAATCCTGGAGGTTGTGTCACATAAACCTCCTCATTGATAAAACAGTTAAGGAATGCACTTTTCACGTCCATTTGGAATAACTTAAAATCTAGGGCGCATGCATAGGCAAGTAATATCCTAGTAGATTCTAGTCTAGCTACGGGGGCATAAGTTTCGTCATAATCAATTCCTTCTTGTTGAGTATAACCTTGGGCAACTAACCTAGCTTTATTCCTAGTTACTATTCCATTTTCATCTAACTTATTCCTATATACCCATTTAGTTCCTATGATGGTCATATTCATTGGATTGGGGACTAATTCCCAAACATCATTTGCCTTAAATTGATTTAATTCTTCTTGCATAGCTATAACCCAACTTTCATCTTTTAAAGCCTCATTAATATTCTTAGGTTCTATTGCTGAGAGGAAACAAAAGAAGTTATTTTTATCTTAGGCTTGTGACCTAAGGGTTCTTTGGTTAAGATGTCCTATTATATTATCTAATGGATGTGATCTTGATTCTTTAATATTTACAATTTCGTTATTTCCTAAGTCAATGTCTTCATTATCATTTCTAAAGGTAATGTTTTATCTTCGACTAAGTCATCATCTTCTAAAGGTAATGTTTTAGGAGGTGGTGGTGTTTCATCAAATGTTACATTTAGTGATTCTTCTACTTTCATAGAGTGTTTGTTAAGTATTATATATGCTTTACTATTTTGTGAGTACCCTAAAAATATTCCTTCATATGATTTTGGATCAAACTTAGTGAGGTAATCCTTAGTGTTTAAAATATAACATTTACTTCCAAATACCCTAAAGTAGCTCAAGTTTGGTTTTCTACCTCTTAGTAACTCATAAGGAGTTTTTCCTAGAATTCTCCTAATTGATACCCTATTAATAATATATGTTGATGTATCTACAGTGTGACACCAAAATTTTTCTACTACGCCATTTGATTGAGGAGTACGAGGAGCGGAGAAATTGTGAGATATTCCATTTAAATCACAATATTTTCTGAATTGTACTTCGTTGTCAAATTCCCTACCATGGTCTGTCCTAATGGCTACTATTGTGCATCCTAATTTATTTTGAATCATTTTACTAAATATTTCGAATTTTTCAAAGGCTTGGGTTTTGTCACTTAAAAACCTAGTCCACGTGTATCGTGAATAGTCATCTACTATTACTAAGGTATACTTGTTTCCTCCATAGCTCCGCACAGCGGATGGACCAAAAAGATCCATATGTAATAATTCTAGGCACCTAGTAGTGGATACTATATTCTTAGCTTTGTGACTAGCATGAACTTGTTTTCCAATTTTACATGCATCACAAAAATGCTTGTCATATTTTAGGTTAGGCAAGTTTCTAACTAGTTCTTTAGTGGCCAAAGATTGTATTTGTTGCATGTTTGCATGTCCTAATCTCCTATGCCACAATGTGGAGTTTTCGTCTAGGGTCGTTAGGCATATTCTATCATCAGGTTTGTTTCCTAGTTTCATAACATATATGCCTCCTTTCCTAATTCCTCTAGCAATAATCTTTCCATTCTTAACTATTTTTCTATCCTCTTCGGTAAAGGTAACTCTACATTTATTACCGCATATTTGGCCTATACTAAGCAAGTTATATGTTAAATTATCTACATGCTCAACATTTTCAATAGTAAGTGAGTCTTGAGAAATCGTACCTTTGCCAATGATTTTTCCACGCAAGTCACTACCGAAAATAACGTTACCTCCATTGTATACCTTATACGTAGAAAATAGCTTGCGGTTCCCCGTCATGTGCCTCGAACATCCACTATCCTTGATCCATTCGTCAGGCTCCAAGTCAATTCCTAAACATATTTCGTCGGTTACTTTTGCCACAAAACACTTTTCGTCTCTTGGTTTTTCCACTTCTTCTTTGTCACTATCACTCCATGTTCCACTAACAAAGGCGCCTTAATTTTCATAACCCAGCGGATTTAGACATTCACCAATGAGATGATTTGGACTTCCACATCTAAAGCACTTTCTTTTCCCGTAGTTATCACTTCTATTTCTTTGGAATGGTTTTCTTTCGTCTCGTGGTGATCTAGTGAATCTTCCTCGTCTCTTGAAGAATTTCTTGAATTCTCTTACGGCCATTGCATATTCTTCGTCTTCACTCTCGTCACTTGAGTCATCATCGTCACTAGGTTCCTTTTTGGCTTTTAGAGCAATGGATTTGGTTTGTTCTTTCTTGACTTTGACCGTTTCCGAATCTCTTCTTATAATTTCTTCATGGACCTTCAAGTTGCCAATAAGTTCATCAAGTGATAACGTCATCAAATTCTTTGATTCTTCAATTGCTGTGACCTTAGCTCGCCATTTTGGATGCAATGCCCTAAGAAATTTCCTAACACAATTTTTACTAGAAAATGTCTCATCAAGTGCTTTTAAACTTTTGAGGATAGCGTTAAATTTAGCAAAAGCATTATCAATTGATTCCTCTTCCGGAATCGTAAATTGTTCATATTGTTGTACAAGAAGATCTATTTTATTATCTTTGACTTGACTATTGCCTTGGTGAGTAATAAGTAGTGATTCCCAAATTTCTTTGGCGGCTTTACACACAAAAATTCTTTCATATTCGTTACGTGGTAACGCATTATAAATTACCATTCTAGCTTCATTGTTTTTAGCTAGTTTCTTTTTCAAATCATCATTTTGTTTTTCAAAAGGTACAATTTCATCCTTTTTAGTTTCCGGATTTTGTTGAGTGGGAGGAAAATCACCAAAGGTAATAACATGCCAAAGATCAAGATCTTTTGATTTCACATAAGTTTCGAATTTATTTTTCCAATATAAAAATCCATCACTTTCAAATAGTGGTGGTCTTTGCATAGATTGCCCTTCAACACTATTACATCAAACATATAGAACAGCTTCATCAATCACTTATGATCATAGGTTATGTAGATAAGGTAGCTTTGGATGATAACATTGCCGATATATTTACCAAACCCCTTAAGCATGAACTATTTAATCACTTGCATTTAGGATTAGGAATGATGGAGCAAATTGATTAAATTCTTGGAATACTAAAAATCTTCTGAAAAATCAAAAGTTCTAAAAATTTCTTTTCTGTCAGATGGGCGGACCCCTTAAATTCATAAGGGCGGCCCCCTTAAACATTAAGGGGACCGGCCTCACTTTAAGGGGGCCGGCCATCTGAGAAATAAATTTCCAAGTTTTCTCTACTTTTTCACTAATTTGAGTCTAGGATTCTATTTTGCACAAAATCAGAAATTGGGATATTTTGTTATTGCATCAATATGTTTTCAAAGGAAACCCCAATTCAATTTTTAAAATCATTCTCATGTTTAGGAGAACTCATTGTTGAATAATGATAAAAACGTTTTTCTATCAAACCATGCACAATAGTCTCACTCTCGTTGTCTATATACATATATATATATATATATATATATATATATATATATATATATATATATATATATATATATATATATATATATATACATATACATTAGAAGTGAGCAAAGCTAAATCAAGGAGATCAAGGATCGTTTCTTAGGAAAATTTGTTTTTCTTTTATAGGAGTCGAAACGATCTTAACTCCGTATTTGTTTCACATAGGCATACACTAGAACAAAATCAAGAATTACACTATCACATTTGTTCCGTCACTAGTGTCTCACTCATTAGTTGCTTTTGCCCTTGCACTAAGTTAGTCATGTTAGGTAGAATACCTTAATTGCTTGATCTATTACTTTATTAAGTTTGCATGCATGCATAGTTGTAATTATATTACATGTTTATTTTCCTATATACTTTTCATGCATATTCCATTAAGATAATACATGCATAGTTGCCTAAAGAGTTGGACTTGTCCAAAACCAAACCTCATAATCTTTACACACTCAAATCTCATAACCTTTACTCACCCATACCCTTCTACCTTACACTCAAACCTCATAACCTTTACATACTCAAACCACCAAAGTGAAATGAAAAACCAAGGCATCCCTTCCGTGAACATCGCTATTTCACTCCCACCAATCACACCACTAGATACTCATCTCCCATCCTCACCAATAACTCTATCTAGTCATCCTCACAAAAAGATTCAACCATGAAATACACTCTACAAAGTGTGTCATCACCACTACAACTTAACCCATGAAGGTCAAACCATACTTCAAGATACACAAACCTCATGTTCACTCAAATGAACCCTTTCACAAACCACATCATAATAACCAACCATCCATCACATCACCCAAGTACACCTTCATCTCACCTTTCACCTCCTACATACATCACCATAATCCACCATGGATTCACCAAAAACTTATTTCCAAAACATCAAAGAAACAAAAGATCCTCATCATCACTCCTAAACAACTCTTCATTGACTTAACCAAAGATGAAAACATAATCCCATCACCTCAACTTCATTACCGTCATCCTCATCCATCAATGACTACCTAAACTCACAAATGTTTCCACCACCAAGAGTATCACCACCACTTCCTAACAACACACATAATATTCCCATGTTGCATATCCAATCATCCATCCCTAATCACAACCCAACACCTCCATCATCACCTTCGTCCGAACAATGAAAGTTCGTTGAAGAGCTCAAAGAAGCTCATGAGCTAAGTGCTCTTCTTGTCATGCATTTTGTTCTATGCAACTTGGACCAACCACCTTTATCACCCTACTCAAATTGTCTCCCTCACTCACTCCACTTAAAGCAAGTTGAGCATCATACCCACTATTGTCCTTGTTTCATTTACCTCCAAAAACAAACCATTCTCTTGGAAGAACACCTCACTTGGATTGAATACCTCCTCACTAGGAAAAACTCAAACCCATCACTCACTCAAGACACCAACAATTCATCAACCGCTCCAAACCCACAACTTACCATTGAAAATGCATCCGTAGACATCACCCTTTCATTATCACCCATAACACCCCTTAATGCACACTTCTCCTCATCACCAATCAACCTACCAAACTTCAATCCTATCCCATGAAGCTTACTTGAATCCAACTACCATGATTCCCATCTTCAAATAAAATCTCCACAAACCTTTTGTGTTCCAAGCAAGTCCAAGAGACCTTAAGTTGGCAACTTAGTATTATCTAGTGTAATTTGCTAGAAAAGCATATATATATATGCTTATGTATTAATGATTATGTTTTCAACATAATCTATTTAAATTATCTTATATTTGTTCCATGCATATACATATATATATGTATAAATGTATATATATATATATATAGATATATATATATATATATATACATTTATGTATATATATATATATATATATATATAT